>OX424572.1:49206344-49560188 GCA_949152435.1 Gastracanthus pulcherrimus
TTTCTGAATTTTTATATCCTATGAGGGGCCATTCCCATATTACGTAACGCTAATTTACAGTGTTTTTGACCCCTCTCCCCTCTCTGTAATATTCTGCCCCGTTACTCATAACCCGATAATTTCTTCTGTCTACAATAAGCATGCACAATGGATAAGTTTTGAAACTAATGATATCTAACAACAAATATAACAAGTATACTTAAAAACGAGGTTGCAATGGATTTATACATAAAAGTGAAGGAATAAGTGATATAATAATGAAGTTAAATATGACATAGGTATTCACTCTATTTGGTCCAGGAGTTCGTGAAGCAGGTGGACGAACTCCCCAAAAAGATGGGAAAAGGGTTGGAGAGGCAGCCTGGTATCAATACCGATATCAAGCATAGCTAACCCACCCTCGTCGAACTTTTCGACTCTTGGAGGAACCGCCTGCTCACCAACACCGAAGAGCACAGCTCGACAGACCGTCTGGGAGGCGCGGCTATTTCAAGCCAGCGGCCTCAAAATAAGAGGATGCGATCGCGAGACGGTGACTCCGATAGTGCTGAGTCTTCAGTCATTGACAAGAAGGCTATATCCACCGGGCCCTCGAAGATCGCTGGCGTTTAGATGGTCCTTTAAAAGAAGGAAAAAACTGCAGCTAAGAAACAGCAACAGTAGCAACGGAAACAACCTGAGCAGCTGAAACAAGAACAACAGCTACAGCGATAACAGCAACAGCGACAGCAGCTGCGATAACAACTGCAGTAGCATCCGCAACAAAAGAAAACCCCAACAGCCAGGACATCAGCGGACAAGAGGAGCGAAGCTGCTCAAAAGAAGAAGAAGAGGAGGAGGAGAACGCCTAGGAATCGACCCAAGGCTGTCCTTATTCGATCGGGGGATGGAGTCACCTATGCGGACGTTCTCCCAAATGTACGCGAAAAGGTCACAGCAGAGTGTCTAACGACTGATATTAAGTGTATCAGGAAAACCAGGGCGGGCGACGTCCTGGTAGAGTTGGGCACAAAAAGCAGAAACCTGGAGCTGGGGACTATAGGAGACTCCATCAGGAAGGTAATGTACGAAGGGTCTTGGACGAAGGCTTAGGCAGACCAAAGCCAAGCATTAATTATGGACCGCATTACGGTCCTTCAAGCGAATCTCCATAGAGCCCAATTAGCCAAGAGCCTTCTGACTCAGAGTATATCTGAGTCAAAGGCTGATGTGATGTTAATCAGCGAGCAGTACTGTGACTGGAACGTACCTACGTCGTAAAAAGACACATGTGGCATAGCAGCAATCTACGTGGACCCATGAACCATCAGAGCGGATGAACACGTGGCCGGAAGCGGCTTTGTGTGGGTGAGAAGCAGAGACGTAACTTGCGTGAGCTGCTACTTTAGCCCGAACGTCCGTATTGAGAAATTCAGGCGCAGCCTGGATGAGTTGGAAGACGCGATCCGCGAAATAGAAGGCGACATCGTAGTCGCCGGCAACTTCAATGCGCGAGCATTGGAGTGAGGCATGCCAGTGCCGGACAGCAGAGGAAAGTCCATCATGGAGATGGTATCTAGACGCGGCCTGATAGTTCTTAACGTTGGGAACACGTTGACATTCAGATGGGTAGGGAATAATGGGACGATTCCGGACGTGTCATTCGCATCCGAAAATCTAGCGCGTAGAGCGTCGGCTTGGAGGGTAATGGAGGAATACAACAGAAGCGACCACCAATACATCACGTTTCAGCTGCGCGATAAATCACAATCGCAAAGAGTCGCGACAAAGCCACCCTGATGGAATCTGGCCAGACTGAACACCGAAAAACTAGACGAGGTAATGCTCGAAGGACAGGGAAATGTACTAACGACGAATGCCGCCGAAGACAGGGATGGAGCTGAGACCCTCGTGAGGGACACTATGGGTCTTATTCACCGAGCCTACAACGCATCCATCCCACGCAAGGGATCGCGACATGGAAAAGCCCTGCTTACTGGTGGTCGGACGAAATAACGCAACTGAGAGCGGAAACGAAACCCCTCAGAACAAAGGCGCAAAGAACGAGAAACGAAACGGAGGCAGCAGTGTTGTCGGCACAGCATAAAGCAGCGCGCAAGCGGCTCCGACGCGAGATCAACCGGAGGAAGGCACATTGCTGGAAGAACCTGACGGAGGAAGTCAATCGGGACGTGTGGGGCTTGGGCTACAAGATCGTGACCAAGAAACTCTGCACGCTCCCAAATTACCCTTTCGACGAGAACACCATGGATCGAATCATGGACACTCTGTTCCCAACACATCCGCCAAGGCAAGACCAGGAAGAGGCCACTGAAGTAGGTGAGATTCCCCTATTCTCCGCCGACGAGTTGCGGATCGCCGCCAAAATGATGCGGAGCGGAAAGGCGCCTGGGCCCGACGGGATTCCAGCTGAGATATTGAAAATCATCGAGGTGAGAGCACCTTCTCTATTGCTGAACATGTACAACGCGTGGCTGAAGAAGGGTGTCTTTGGCACTCCCTGGAAGGTTGCGCGTCTCGTGTTGATCAGCCAAGGTAAGGCAGGTGATCCCCGGCTTCCGTCGTCTAACAGGCCACTGTGCATGTTGGACCATGCAGAGAAGCTCTATGAGAGGTTGCTCAAACCACGGCTATAGGGAGCTGTGCAGGCTGCCGATGATTTAGCCGACAACCAGTACGGCTTGAAGAAACGGCGATCCACGGTGGATGCTATACGAGAGGTAGTTCGGCTTGGAAGGAGAGCATGGACTGGAAATCATTTTTCCAGGAACATCGCGTTTCTCGTTACGCTTGACGTTAAGAACGCCTTCAACTGGGCCAGGTGGCTAAACATCTTGGACGCGTTGAACGAGTTCAGAGTCCCAGAGTACCTCATGTCAGTGATATAGGACTACCTAAAGGACCGTATCCTCCGCTATATAACAGAAGAAGGCCAACGGGAGTAATATCTCAGGGCCAGCGTGGCACAAGGGTCGATCTTTGGGCCTGATTTTTGGAACATCCTATACGATGCCTTGTTACGACTCGGACTACCGTAAGGGGTGTACATGACAGCCTACGCTGATGATGTCGCTTTAGTCATCATCGCGCGGAACTTTGACAAAAATCTGCTTAACCAGTCGATGCGCAGAATCTCGTGCTGGATGGGGGAATACGGTCTCAACTTGTCAGCTGCTAAGACAGAGATAGTGCCCTTCACTGGCAAACGCATTGAGACCACCTTCCCCATGTATGTGGGAGACGCGGAGGTTTCGAAAAGGAGGAAGGCTATGTATCTGGGACTTAAACTAGATACTAAGCTTACTTTCTTTAGTCACCTAGCTGTACCGTGTTATGACTAACACAAGTCGACCGAAAGCGAGCAAGCGTCGACTCCTCATGTTAGGCATTACACCCATATTACACCCATATGGTTCTGAAATATGGGCCGATGCAATGGAGAAGGATCATACCGGATTCGGCTCACTTCCGTTCAGTGTAGATGAGCTTTCAGAGTTACCAGCGTCTATAGCACGATCTCGGGACCCGCCGTGCTCATTATTGCGGGAATCATCCCGATCGACCTACACGCGACGGAGCGCAAGCGAATCTACGAACGGAAGAAAACAGGAGAGGTCAGAACAACAGTCCATAGAGAGGAACGGGAACGCACCATGGAAACGTGGCAACGATCCTGGACAACCACAACTAAGGGTAAATGGACTAGAAGGCTGATAGGCCAACTGGCCCCTTGAATGAACAGAGACCATGGGGAGGTAAATTACTACCTGACCCAATTCCTGAGTGACATGGGTACTTCTACACATACCTCAATCGTATGGGAAAGGTTCAGAGCCCCAGATGCATCTTCTGTTCCGCTGATTGCGACGATGTGTCTACACGTTTTTCGTCTGTAAAAAGTGTAACAAAGAAAGAACAGCTCCTCTCGGCTCGGTCGGATAATTCGTACCTGAGAACATCGTGGGCGAAATGCTGTCCGCCGAGAATAAGTGGGCATCTACGGCAAAATTTGCCGAGACGGTCCTACGACAAAAGAAACGTTACCTAAATAGGGCAACCGACCACGGTATGAATGAAGCGCTCGGAGACGCTCCGACACCCCAACATAACCCAAAGACGTCGGACAACGCCATTGAAATGGATCATCCAATGAATCGATCATTTTCCCTCATTTTATGAATGTCGTGGGGAGGGACGGGATACTTCTCCTTTCCGCACGGAGATGAATGCTCCGGTTCCAATACACGTATAAATGAGACGGGTTAGACCTGACGTCCCCTCTGAGGATTAAAAATTATAAATTTTTAAATTTGGTTCAGGTCAAGGCAGCAGCGGTTGCCGAAACGATACTAGAATGGCACCACCCTGAGGTATTGTGATATAAACGGTACAATGGTAGGTTTCGCCAGAAGAGGAAAGGGTGGTAGGTTTTAGTGGGTCGGTTTGCGATACAACGGCTGTGTAGTTTTTTTACGGTTTTGTTTATTTTATTATTCACACTATACGGCCGTGCGAACCTATTTGGGTGCGCTTTAGGTGGCATTTCCTACGTACCCTCGAGAAGAAAAAAAAATTAACTTTATTTTAACTGCCTAGTATTTTTAAATCAAGCATATTCTTTAATCATCTTTTAAACTGTTTAAAAGCTAATATCAAATTATTTTCTGTACGGATTCTGAAATTGCACAACATGCAGAATTGTTTAATATAATAAGTTTTAAAATTCATCCGCTTTAAATGCTTATTTTCGAGAAAAAAAGTGTCGTTACTGTTTGCTTCGGCTATTACACTATAAATCCCAATAAGATTACGTAACGTTTACCACGACCCTTCTTCCTCCCAAATAAAAAAATATTAATCTATAATTTGCTTTTATCCTTATATTCAACAGCCCAAGTAGAAATCATGGTCAGGCTGTCTGACCTAATTATCACGGCGTTATCAGGATACCTTATAATGGCGTGATCAGGAATGTAATGGCGTCCTTATCAGGGCATTATGCTCATCCTCCGTACTGACAATCTTTGCAATTCCCTGACATCATATAGCGTCATGTGACACTCTTATCGTTTTGTAGAAAAGTTTTTTTAGAAGTATAAATTGTACAGTTATTTCTAATTTATTGTTATTTTTAATTAAATCTTATAGTGAAATTTATATTCAGTGTTTTGTTCATATTATAAATTACTTAATTACCATTAGCGTAAGTATATTTTTGAATTTACTGAACATAATTTTGTAAGTTATTGGGTTATTGTTATGTTTACTAATTTTATTGAACTTATTTCTTTATCTGAAAGACAATTTTGCGTTCTCGTAGAGGAAGCTTTGTGATGGTAAAAGAAGCTATGCTAAAATCATTATAGAAACATATTTTCAGACATTAGGAATCAATATACACTATTTATTTTCATATAGGCAAGGAAATTTTCCATAATTTGTAATACAAATTTTTAAGAAAGTTAACAATACATGCTGTAGTATATTATTTTTCAGTGCTAAATATTAAGATTTTTTTACTAAAACGTAAAAGTTATCTTTAAAATGACTGAACTAAATAGATAGATTGTGAAGTGGATTGTGAACTATTACATGAACATGAATTTTAATTATAATCCAACCTCACTTTTAAGGATATAAAAAAATATAAGACGTCTGCGTCTTTTCTTATAAAGTACGAACACATAAATATTAATAACGTTCATCAATTTAGAGTTTAATTCTACATGGTAAATTTAGCAACATTTTGTTTACAATTTTGTGTTGATATTCAGGCTCCCGGACTGGCGCCTGACCATGGACGTAGCGTGACTACAGCCTTACGAGGTCGTGATCAGGGCACCATTACATCACTTATCACTTCGTAAGCAGGTACTTTATAAGGGCGTGATAATAATTCTCATGTACTTCATCAGGGTGTGATCTTCGTCTGAAATCGATTTCTACTCAGGACTACTCTACATAAATTACCAACTTATACATTAAATACTATTCAGCAATTGTAATAAATTGAGCAAATAATAAATATGGTCGATGGCTCAAGTGGTAAACGCATTCTTCTTAAGACAACGGCGGCTCAAAGGGCGCGGTTCCAATTCCCGTCAGTCCGAATTTTTCGGGAACATTACCTGGTTACGTGCAGCAATGCCCGTATATGTAATTAAAAAAAGAAACTTCTTTATTCGAGGCAATGCAAAATCATACACATATACCCATAAAATAATACATGTTTTTATACTATGTGTTTAGTCGGGCCAGTTAAGCGGTAACACTACTGTAGAAATTTCAAAATATCGATTTTTTTTATTGGCTTAGAATTAGAAGTGAATTACATAGGGGATTTTTAATAAATTGACTTAAACAATTTTTATAAACAAAAACCGTTGCGAGAGAGCTCAAGAGATCGGCTACAAATCAGCCATTTTGTATTTTTGTTACTTATTTTTTTTTTTTATACTTTAATATTAGACTAATAATATATCCAAATATCATTCTTTATAACCATTTTTTCCATTCAAAAGTATACCCAAAAAATTTTTTTTTTTCGCTACTATAGTGGTGTTACCCCTTAATTATAACAGATGTAGTGATTTGAGTGGCTATAGCTGGAGTAATTTTGTCCGATTATCCCATACAAAATTTGACCTCGTACTTGGCCATATTGGTATAAAAATTTAATTTTTGTTTAAATATATGTTATTTATTATTGAGCATATATTACATAGATTCTGACTGAATCAACCGGGCTTACCCATAATTACAAATAAACATATAAGAAATTAAAGACAAAAAAAGTGTTGAATAAATATATTAGTAGATGAGCTAGGGGGATCCTGGCTCACTTCAGATTCCTACCTTACCGACCAAGGGTACGTATCGGGGTTAACCCTGGGATCTACCTTACCGACTGTATAACCCAAGTACCACCTTTGGTAGGTAACCAAGAATTCTACCTTACCGGCCCAGTGGCGGGAAATTCAAATGTTAAATATCAATATCTTTGATTACCGACGCTAGAGGATGTTTCAAGATGGCGGCAAATTCAAATATCGACTACGTTGGTATTCCTGTACTTAATTCCAGAGGATGCAGCGGCAAGAAATTAAAAATTTTGAAATTTAAAATTTTAATTTATAATTTATTATAATTTTAGTTACCAACACAAAAAGAAAAAAATGGCAGGAAATTGAAATTATCCAACTTATATATAAGCAAAAAACCAATTCCTAACCTCAAAAAGTTTCTTTGCTTCTGCCTATATGTAGAAGGAGTCAAAGTAGTGCCCCATACAAAGGGGTCAAAATTTTGTCCATTTTACCTCAAACCCTTTCTTTTGTCGAGTTTCGAGCAAAAAACGAATCCTAACCTAAAAACAAAAATTTTGGAAATTTAACTTTACCAATCAACAGAGGATGTCGAGATGAATCGATAACAGCTGTTTTCTTCCCGCAATTTTCTTTAGTTTTCGAAAATACAAAAATGTGTGAAAAAGATAACAAAGATGATGAAGATGAAAATTCAGATAATCAACATTAAAATGCATCGTACACCCGGGAATTTTGATAATAATGAAAATCAATTGCAATGCTAATGAAATAGGGGCATCAAGAGTGACCGATAGCAGTGTACAGATTATATGTATCTATTATGGTTATTGAAATCCAAAACAGTGTAAGAAGATAACCAAGATAACGAAAATCGTATTGTGGGTTGGGGATGGCTTAGGCATATGGAATGGGGTGAGCATGTTTAACTCGCAGACAACATGGATTCGACCTGCATCGAGCTTGTAGCTGCCGATGCCAAATATGCAGGTTTGGCTTTGCATCTCGAGCTTGTTTAAAGCGGCTTACAGCCAATCATCGTCGGCTCTCTTTGCTTATAAAAGAAAGCCTGGAGGCTTCTTTTTCTAAGATTGGAAGAAAAAGACATGTTCTGTGGCTGCGGACTAGCTGCACATATGGGGGATCCCCGTTTGCAGAGGAAGGCTCGGGTGATCAAGGCAAAGGGCAGGGTGAGTATATTTCACTTTATATATATATATATATATATATAAAATGAAATATACTCACCGTGCCCTTTGCCTTGATACTTTAACACGACTTTCATATTTATCTATATTCTAAGCTAAACATATATATATGGGACATTCTTAGTAAAAAAAGCCACCCCCTCTGTCCAAAAATCAGAGGCTCAAAAAAATTCATGTCCGGGCTTAAAATTTAGCTTAATATATCTACTTTCCATTACTGAGTGGCCTTTTCGAAAAATTCAAAATGGTGGGCTGGTGCAGCTCTAACAATACACCGATATCACTACGGAATATCAGTTAAATGTTCTTAAAACTTGCAGGGGGAAAGAAAAAATTAGTAAAAAGGTTATTTGCATGTATTTTTTCCCGCTTAACACGAATCCACCGTTAGTTTTGGGCTATCGGGCCACCTTTCGTCCATAACCTCAAAAAACATTCAAAAAATGCAGTTTACGTGACTGAGACTCGAAATAGTGGTAAAAAAATTAGGGACAAAGCTTATTCGCATTTTTTTCCGCTGAATACGAATCCACCGTTAGTTTTGGTTTATAGGGCCACCTTTCGTCCATAACCTCAAAGAACAGTAAAAAAATGTAGTTTTACGTGGCTGAGACTGGAAATAGTGTACAAAAAAAGCTCATCATCATTCTTCGTTGCTTTTTAACAGAGGAATACAATGCTGTTCTCGGTTTTAACCTTCACTCAAAAGCTCATTTTCAAGGTCATTTCAAGGACAACTGTTCAAAGACAAGGTCAAATTGTTTAAATTTGACACTATTTTAGCTATTATTTTGACAGAAATGTCATGTTTATGATGGTATTGCGTCCTTCTACAGGAAGCTTTGTAATTGTAAAATTTTCAATTTCATAAAAAATGCGTTATAATCATGTTTTGAGGTTATGGAGTTTGAAAATCGTGTCTTCATAAAATCTCCATATGAATGTGTGTTTTATTGCTTAGTTGAGTATAGCTGAGTAAATCTTACTTATAGTGGAGTAAAACATACAGATTCTATATTTCAAACATTATATTATGCATATTGGAACGATAAACGATTTTAGAGAAGGTACATGCCAATGCATCGTTAGCGGTATTTTCATTAAGATTATTCCGGATTTAAAAGAGTTATTCTTTTCTTAGAAGATTTTTGGATATTATTAGATTTTTCGTATTTTGCACTATTTTGGTAATGGTTCTTAAAAAATCTTTTTTTTTTTTGTTTCTGAAGGATGAAATAGTAAGCATTTTCTGCATAAAATTCTACTCCTTTGGTAGCATTAGAAAATCGTTTAATAACTACCGTTTTTGGTTATTGAATAGTAAACGAGTGGTTTTTTAAATTTTCGGGTACTGCTAATGCCGTTGAGAATCTTTCATTCAAGTGTCGTGTTGATTTATCATGGTCTACCTTACTATAAATAAAAATTTGTATGTTTTCGAAATGTTTGATTGCCCAATGAAACAGGGCTTCTGGAGTCAAAATCGCTTCAGATGGTTTAGCTAGAAGACTTGCTCGGTAAGCCTCTCTTTTAAATATAGCTCCTAAACCATCATATCCACTTTTACCGTATGCTGTTACGCAATAATGCCATTCTGCTTCGATTCCAGAATCTTTTTTATGGTTGATGAGATTAGCGATCTGGAATCGGTTTTTGAAATGTTGCTTTGCACCATCTGTAACGTATATCAATTTTTTAACATTTTTAATAGTTTTTATTTATTTCTGGAATCAATTGCTTCTGAATTGTATAGACGGCAGAAGTATCGTGTTTTAAACTATCTGAGAGGAAGATGGAACTTTTATGTTTTAATTTAGAGTTTTCTTTATAATAATAGATAATTGGGAATACTGTACATTGCTGATTGTTGAAGTGAAATGCTTGCGAAGCATCTTCAACTACATATGAATAATTCTCAGAAAATCGAACAAAACAAGTACTTCTCCTTTATTTAAATTCTGTTTTGTTGACGAAATAAATTGAAACTGCTGTTTCGCTATGAATGAATGCGGTTTAAGAGTCTGTAGCTTGTCACAAAATTCATTTACAAAGTCAGAAACTTCACTCGTAACTGTTTTTAAAGTCGACCTAACAGTTGCTGTCCATAGACTATATTGTACCTGATCGATAAAGGCACTATTTAAAATTTCAAGTAATGTCGCGAAAAAATTGAAATATCTGGACATTTATGACATTGATCTAGGTAGCAATCGGGCGTAGGTGTCTTGCACACAATTGATTTCAAACAATCATGATAATCACGAATTGGATTTTCAGTTTCTTTTGTTAAGCTGTTAATTTTAATTGCATCAAGCATCAATTTATAGTTCTGATGAATCGTACATACACATACTGAGTGAGTTCCTCTTGCTCCAGCCAAAATACAATGTTGCGGTCGGAGTTTTGCAAAAACACTGAAACTAACTGGATGATCTGAGTAAGTCTTTTTGAACAATGTATGCAGTTCTTTGAGATCCATTAACAATAACCGTTTTTGAGCTTTAATACGCTCACCATCAACTTTAACTGATCACGTGTCTTTGACCCCTGGCATCATTCTACCAACAGTATCGTAATTATAGAAATCATTAATTAATGTAATTGTAGCATTTGGTATAGTTTTACCAGCTCTTGCTGTAACATCAGTCAGAACACCACTTGCTGATCGTAATTCTTTAGCTTTTTTAGCTAAAGTTCGGGAATCAAACTCTTTTGAAATTCATCTTATACTCCAAGATTCTGGCGCAATAGTGAGGATTCTGAGCTTCATGGGATCATTTCCTTCCAAACTTGTGAATTTATCTTTTAATCCTTGCAGAAGTTCTTCCAATTAAAGTAACCTGGTAGATGAAGCATCTTTTTCAGTAGTTAAGGAAGTATTTGGACACTCAGTACCTTGGTCTGCCGATGTATCATCACATTCCATACTACTGATATCATTGGAATCGTCTATATGCATACAGCTATCAGATCGATTCAATGAACGTTTTAATCTACGATCATTACATACCATGGCAGTTACTGGTAAATTAGGCTTCTCCTGCAGTAATACTTTTGATATTGTTCTTAAATTTGAACCCTTATGATTAGGTACGCCTTCATCGTTATAAGGATTGATGCACCTATCTGTACGGATTTTTTTTGACACGATATTAAAACTGCCCTTAAAAGGACTATTGCGCAAGACCGGGAAGGAACTCCCTTGAACTGTTCTTAGAAGGATTGTTGAAAAGTTGATTACTACAAATGATTCGAGAGCTTGACAACTATCCTGAAAAGGACTGTTGCGCAAGTCTGTACCCACATGGAAGAAATTTCCTTCAACTATCCTTAGAAGGACTGTTAAAGAAACAATGAGTTCGCTACTGTAAGAGCTCGCTATAGCTATCCTGAAAAGGACTGTTACGCAAGTAGTTACGCAACGAGAAGATATTTCCTTCAACTATCATTAGAAGGACCGTTGAAGAAACAATGAGTTCGCTAATGTAAGAGCTCGCTATAACTATCCTGAAAAGGACTGTTACGCAAGCAGTTACGCAACGAGAAGAAATTTCCTTCAACTATCCTTACAAGGACCGTTGAAGAAACAATGAATTCGCTAATGTAAGAGCTCGCTATAACTATCCTGAAAAGGACTGTTACGCAAGCAGTTACGCAACGAGAAGAAATTTCCTTCAACTATGCTTAGAAGGACTGTTGAAGAAACAATGACTTCAAGGAGGAGTTATGCACTACAAAAGAATGTCGTTTAACTATCCTCGGAAGATTATTTATAATATTTTATGGTGTAAGATATATTCGATGTTGGTTATGATGAGAAAAAAAAATCTAATTATATCCAAACTAATGAAATCTAGGAAAAGAACATCTCATTCTATTTCGAAAAAGGTGCAATTAAACAAATACGATTGGGAACATAGTATTTAATTAAATATTGATTTTTGTGTTCAATTTATTTTTCGAAAAGTAGCCCCTACATCTAACTGCAAAATTAAAAACACATATGCTTACACAAACATTTTCTAAAAACACGGGATTCGGACTCCATAACCTCAAAACATGATTATAACGCCTTTCTTATGAAATTGAAAATTTTACAATTACAAAGCTTCCTGTAGAAGGACGCAATTTGACCTTGTCTTTGAACAGTTGTCCTTGAAATGATCTTGAAAATGAGCTTTTGAGTCAAGGTTAAAACCGAGAACAGCATTGTAATCCTCTGTTAAAAACCAACGAAGAATGATGATGAGCTTTTTTTGTACACTATTTCCAGTCTCAGCCACTAAACTGCATTTTTTACTGTTCTTTCAGGTTATAGACGAAAGGTGGCCCCATAGACCAAAACTAACGGTAGATTAGTATTCAGCGGGAAAAAATGCGAATAAGCTTTGTCCCTAATTCTTTTACCACTATTTCGAGTCTGAACCACGTAAAACTGCATTGTTTGACTGTTCTTTGAGGTTATGGACGAAAGGTGGACCCAGAGACAACAACTAACGGTGGATTCGTATTCAGCGGAAAAAAATACATCCGAAAAGCTTTGTCCCTAATTTTTTGACCACTATTTCGAGTCTCAGCCACGTAAACTGCATTTTTTGACTGTTTTTTGAGGTTATGGACGAAAGGTGGCCCCATAGACCAAAACTAACGGTGGATTCGTGTTCAGCGGGAAAAAATACATGCAAATAACCTTTTTACTAATTTTTTCTTTGCCCCTGCAAGTTTTAAGAACATTTAACTGATATTCCGTGGTGATATCGGTGTATTGTTAGAACTGCACCAGCCCACCATTTTGAATTTTTCAAAAAAGCCACTCAGTAATGGAAAGTATGATTTTTGGACAGAGGGGGTGACTTATATATATATATATATATATATATATATATATATATATATATATATATATATATATATATATATATATATATATATATATATATATATGTATGTATGTGTAGCTTATAATACAGATAAATATGAAAGTCGTGTTAAATTAGCTAATATTCCAAATTTATAAGTCTCTCTCTTTTTCAGATTAGAAAACTCTCCTTCCCTCCTCTTCCTAAGACGAGGAAGGAAATGTTGGGGAAATCGGCTCTGTTGGAGAGGGACCAACTTTCATCCATTCCTCGTACATCGTACTTTCGACGTGGATAATTGCGTCGAGCAGATTTATGAAGCTCCTCCACCAATACAGCTTTTTGATGCATCATTATTATTATTTTGAGTCTTCAGTAACAGTGGACTGTGAGATTTGAAATAACATATCATACAACGTTTGAAGAGCTTCATCAATTTTTTTAATTTTAGTTTCGTATTCCTCGTTGAAACCCTTAAATTCCGATATTACATCATCGAGTTCAGACCTTAAACCTGAAGTAACTTGGTATAAGCTCTGAACTTCTGATTTAATCAAGCTTTGTATCGCGTTTGAGTTGACGGCGTCACTCAGCTGTTGAGCAGTGGCCAAGTTGCACAATCTTATATTTTCCATGTCTTACTGACCATCAACTATGATTTTATATCCAATGCCAGGAGGACCTTGACTTTCCTCGCTTCGTTTGAGATTAAGTCCGAACATGTTGACATTCATCTTGATAATGAGTTAAGTATATGCAACAGCTCAATACATATACCCTGCTTCGCGAAGCTCATCTATGATCGAATGGATTTCATTCGCGTGAATTGGATTACCAGCTGATTCTTCAGCTATGAGTAATCAAAGACGATCGGCAAGTTCATTGGGATCGTCCCAGTATACGTAATGCATCCTGGTGTCTCTTCTAGCAATTTTGTATCGCGGTAATCGTATACCAACTTTCTTGGAGTACTCAGGGAATAGAGGAGCGATAATATTATTGAATTTATTGCTATTGTGAGAGCATATAGTCTCATCACTTTTGTAATGTTTCTTGTGAGCGCTATTAGATTTGAGAATATTGCGATAGTTTCCTAAATCATTTTGTTTCACAAGCTTTCCATTCGGACGCCTCAAGATGAAAAACTCCATCAACCCAGGGGTCATTGGATATCCCACAGCCTCTATTTACCTTGATCCACTTATCTTCAAAGTATATTGGTAAGTCACCAATTGTGTACCCATCCTCATCATCTTTACGTATTCCTTAAATTTTATCTAAATTATCTTCTCGATCAAGCACGGGAATATAGCTGTCTTCTCATCAATATCAGAGGCTTTTTCTAAAATCCTACGCCAAGCTTTATTGGCTAAAACTCTAACCTCAATATCCTCACGATTCTTCGAATAAGCTATATCGTGCTCCTTACAGACTGAGTGAAGAGGATTGATTCCAGGATCACCTCGAGTAAGTCGTTTACGCAATTTAGTACCTGGACCACAGTACTGATGCCCCGGCAATTCAAATGGTAGATTATTGATTAATATGTTGACAATGCTGTGACTTCGAGGTCGTTGCTTGTAAGCGATCATGAAACTTTGAAGGCGTGATTGTAACTGATACTGAGGGTATATAAGCCCACTATTTATACCCTAACAGTCAGTTGAAATCAATACCACCTTCAGTGAACATGAGTTTCAAGAAACATTCGATTAAGCTTCCAATAGAAAATTTTGACTCTATTGGGGAGCAGGACAAAAAAGTAAAGAATTATGGAGACTTACTTCCAGACAGTATACGAGAAGTATTTTGTAGACCATCGAATTGTGGAAAAACTAACAGTCTATTGCACTCACAACGCATCCTAATGGACTTAGATTTGAAAATATTATGTTTACTCCAAATCACTCAAACAGCCAAAGTAGAAATTCCTAAAAGATATGTTGGAACCCTTGAATGAACTACAATACTTTCCATTTAGTGAACATGAAGAAGTTGTAGCCCCTGATAAGGCGCTTCCATACTCAATCATGATATTCGACGATGTAGCTTGTGAATGACAAAACAACATCAGAGCATACTTTTGTATGGGAAGACATATGAACGTTGACTACTTCTATCTCTGCCAGTCTTATACTTACATTCAGAAACATCTCGTGAGAGATAACGTCAATCTGTTGGTATTTTCCCGGCAGGATGATATGAATCTGAAACACTTATACAATGATTATGTTAATTTTGACATGTCATTTGTACAATTTAAGGAATTGTGTTCAAAGTGTTGCAGAGATGATAAGTACGGATAGCGCTATCAATCAAAGCAGGTATCGAAATGGCTTCGGCTGTTTTGCTATAAATATAACACATGCATAGCATCAACTATCATTCTACCGTGAGCTACGATATTTAAGCATCAACA
The DNA here is from genome assembly GCA_949152435.1 of Gastracanthus pulcherrimus. Classification (NCBI taxonomy): domain Eukaryota; kingdom Metazoa; phylum Arthropoda; class Insecta; order Hymenoptera; family Pteromalidae; genus Gastracanthus; species Gastracanthus pulcherrimus. The sequence goes on from OX424572.1 coordinate 49,221,655, forward strand.
TGGAAGAACTACATAGAAGACTGAAAATTCTTCATCAAGCACAAGATGCATTTAAACACAAGTACAATTCAATAAAGCGTGATAAAGCTACTTTCGAGATGGCTATGGGTGAAACATTCAAACCAATAGACGATCCACTCGAAAAGCTTGAAATTTTATCTGAAAAACGTAAAATTAGGAATAAACGTATATTCTCTACAAAAGCCTTTCAAAAGGTTGATGAGTCAGATGAGAGTGACGTATCACACAAAAATTATGAAGCAGATGATATTTTTGATGAGACTCTACAGAATACTTCCGAAGCACATGAAAACTCGTTCGATGATGATGAATAACTGATGACGATGAAGAAGAAGCGGTATTTACTGACAAGTATATTCCCATGCTTGATCGACAAGATAATGTAGATAAAATTTAAGGAGTACGTAAAAATGATGAGGATGGTTACACAATTGCTCACTCACCAATATACTTTGAAGATAATTGGATCAAGGTAAAGGATGTGGGATGGAGTTACTAATCTTGAGACATCCCAATGGAAAGCATGTGAAGCAAAATGATTTACAAAACTATCGCAATATTCTCGAATCAAATAGCGCTCACAAGAAACATTACGAAAGTTATGCGACTATATGCTCTCACAATAGCAATAAATTCAATAATATTATCGCTCCTCTATTCCCTGAGTACTCCAAGAAAGTTGGTATACGATTACCGCGATACAAAATTGCTAGAAGAGACACCAGGATGCATTACGTATACTGGGACGATCCCAATGAACTTGCCGATCGTCTTTGATTACTCATAGCTGAAGAATCAGCTGGTAATCCAATTCACGCGAATGAAATCCATTCGATCATAGATGAGCTTCGCGAAGCAGGGTATATGTATTGAGCTGTTGCATATACTTAACTCATTATCAAGATGAATGTCAACATGTTCGGACTTAATCTCAAACGAAGCGAGGAAAGTCAAGGTCCTCCTGGCATTGGATATAAAATCACAATTAACGGTCAGTAAGACTTGGAAAATAAAAGACTGTGCAACGTTGCCACTGCTCAACAGCTGAGTGACGTTGTCAACTTAAACACCGTACAAAGCTTGATTAAATCAGAAGTTCGGAGCTTATACCAAGTTACTTCAGGTTTAAGGTCTGAACTCGATGATGTAATATCGGAACTTAAGGATTTCAACGAGGAATACGAAACTAAAATTACAAAAATTGATGAAGCTCTTCAAACGTTGTATGATATTTGTTTCATTTTGTACGTTATTTCAAATCACACAGTCAACTATTACTGACGACTCAAAATAATAATGATGATGCATCAGAAAGCAGTATTGGTAGAGGAGCTTCATAAATCTGCTCGACACAATTATCCATGTCGAAAGTACGATGTATGAGGAATAGATGAAATTTGGCAAACGGATTTGGTTGAGATATATAGTCTTATGCTCGAGACTTCAGATACATGCTCACCATCATAGATGTGTTTTCCAAGTATGCATGGGCTGTACCGGTCAAGCGAAAAGCTGGAGAGGAAGTTACAGCAGCGTTGAAATCTGTATTGCGTCAAGGTGTACCGAAAAATTTGCATACAGACATAGGTAAGGAGTATTACAATACGAACTTCCAGAATTTCATAAAACGTTACAAGATCAATCTCTACTCGACCTATAGTAACCTAAATGCATCCATTTGAGAACGCTTCAATCGTACACTAAAAAACAAAAAGTGGGTAAAGTTCAGTCTGCATGATAACTACAAGTGACTCGATATCTTGTCTGATTTATTGTTAAAGTATAATGATAGTAAACATCGAACTATTGGTATGAAGCCTAACAAAGTCTCTACTGTAAATCGGGCTCAAGTTCTGAAACGATTTCAGAATCAGTCGTTGAAGATGAAAAAAACAAAATTCAAATCTGGTGATAAAGTACGTGCGAAAGGCTAAACCATTATTCGAGAAGGAGTACATACCCAACTGGTCCACTGAGATATTTATTGTGAATAGAATCGCACCACGAATCCTGTGACTTACCACCTGTCAGATTATCAAAACCAACCCATAACTGGTGGATTCTACGAGCAAGAACTTTTAAAAGCTAAGTATCCTGATGTATACCTAGTGGAAAAAGTTATCAAGAAACATGAAACCAAGTATACCTCAAATGGCCACAACAGTTGGATTGATAAAGGTGAAATGTATTTAGATTCTACTGTTAAATCACAGAGTAACACTTTCATGTCATAATGTAACACTTTCATGTCATAGAGCAACATTTTCATGTCATAGAGTACTTAAGGTCCTCCTGGCATTGGATATAATATAGTAATACATTCATGTCACTGTATTTTTGCTAACACGTTGATTTTGCTATAATTAGAACACGTGCTTTTAAAATAAACATCATTGTACCGTGAGCTATTAAAGCGACAACATTGAAAACCTACGAGAGGATATTCTTCGTAAATCGCGAGAGGATATCATGAGCAAATACAGATCTGTAAGACAGCGTAGTGGAAGTATAGAAGCAGATTCTTTGGGTAAAAACATCGATCCGCCTGAAAATCTTAATAACGATAGAGGAACCAAATATACGATGTCTCAGAATCTCAATTATCCGTCTGATGCGTCTGTTAAATCTTCAGATATAGACAATTCAGTTCGAGATCTTTCATTCAGCAATGAGAAGACTATTGCTTCTCATTCATAAGTAACTCTGGAATGTCAATCAAGATTATAAAAGATACCTTGATCCTGTGTATGTAGTTTATAATCAAGGAAATAAGCTTATGTTAGGTAACTCATCCATTCAGTTTGAAGATAACATGTCCAAGTAGACAATATAAGATATTCCATAACTGAAGGATTACTTGAATTACTCTTTAGAAAATATCCTGATGTAAATCGTATCAGTTCTGCAGATATTACAAACGATCATAGTAGAGTCAAAGCTACGAGCGCTCATAAAAATCGATACCACGCAGATGAGTCGATTCGTAGTCTAAAGAGTAATAAATTCAATAAGTTTATTGCTCCAATCTTCCAGTCTACTGATCAAGATGGTTATTGTTTTAAGAAGAAACAATCTACGACTAATCCCATTCCCCAATGCAAGGGACACCTTACCCACAGAACCCTCATCTATCAAGTCAACAATAAATCTTTAGACTTTCAAAGAGAAGTCTCACAATTATAATAAACAATGGGAGACTTTCGATGAGAGTGGTGAGGAAGATGAAGAACCTTCGCCTAGGAATTATCCAAGAGCCGCTGCATATGAATCTATTCCATCCGGTTATGATAGAAGTAATATGATTTATACTACTTCACCAATATTGCTATCGAATTTTGGTTCTAGATTCCAAGGACAATCAGATATAGATGATTCATACGCGAATTAGAGAAGGAAGAGAGATCGAAAATACAGATTTGATGATTGGGATGATTCTAACGAGTTAGTCGATCGTTTCCGAGTAATTATGGCTAAAAATCTATGTAGAATTTATAATCTATGTAGAAGAACTTTATCGTCAAGGAATTACGTGATTCAGGATACATATGCTGATGTACTTATTGATTTAAAAAACATTCCACAATCTTCTCATATTTTTATCCGGCAAATGCTGCTGCTATCAGTCGATAAGTCAGAACTTGAATTTTTTGCTTCAATGTGAATTTTTTTTTAATTTACCGCCATTTTGTAGCGTCCTCTGTAGGTGTCAATAATTTATTTTCCATTAACAAATGGTCGGTAATGTGAAAAAAAAAATTTATTTACCGTCCTTCGCTAATTGATAATACCAAAGGTCGGTAAGGTAGATTGTTTGGTTACCTTCGAGTTTCTTAACCATCAATAAAAGTTTTGAGTTTAGGATTCCTCTTATATAACATCACACTCTCACGCATACAAATACGTGCACATGTATCCATGTCCACGCATAGAGAAAGACAGAACCCCAGTGGATCAGTGGATTAGGGCTCAGACTTCCACGCATGACGATCTGGGTTCAAATCTCGGTGAATACCCCTACACTTTTTTAGGAAGAAAACTTATCGAGCACATTCACTGATGGTCTCCATCAAAAGAAACCATAAAGAGGAAGTCTATGGAGAGGTTATGCTAAGCGGAGAACCTCACAGGTGAGGCGATGGTCGGCGCGTTCACCCTTCCTCTTTAAAGGTAAGCCTAAATAATCTACAATATTATTCTTTCAGGTCTATATATGTACGCTAGGCCACGTAATCTTGCACTTGCAGGGGTCGTCGTTGTCATCCGCAGCTTTGCGTTTGAGAACTGGACGATGACACCGACGACGATGAACAGGCATATTCTTCTCATCCGCAGAACGCTCATCTACAGGAGAACTTGTATTCTCCTTGTTATCTGAGTGTACGTACTGCGGATAAGAAGAACGCGCCTTCATTAACTCCATCATTTCGAGCACCCCACTACTGCTGCTCGTGAGATAGTGGTCCCTCTCCAAGAGAGCCCATTTCCCCAACACTTCCTTCCTTGTCTTAGGAAGAGGAGGGAGGGAGGGTTTTTGAATCTGAAAAAGGGAGAGACTTATAAATTTGTACTACCCTCCCTCCCTCCTCTTCCTACGACAAGGAAGGAAGTGTGTATATATATATATATATATATATATATATATATATATAGACATTTTGCTTAGAATACTGATAAATATAAAAGTCGTGTTAAATTATCTAATATTACAAATTTATAAGTTTATAATGAAATATACTGCCTTTTGCCTTACGTAGCTTGGTTTTTGCCCTGCACACCGCAAATGGCGGCAAAGGCAGCTTCATGATTACCCTAGCCTTCCTTTGCAACCGGGGATCCCCCATATGAGCAGCTAGTCCGCAGCCACGGAACATTTCTTTTTCTTCCAATCTTACCACTAGGAAGGCTGGATGAAAAGTGACTTTTGCCTCCTCCAGGCTTTCTGTTATAAGCAAGGAGAGCCGAGACTGATTGGCTGTAAGCCGCTTTAGACAAGCTCGGGATGCAAAGTCAAACCTGCATACTCAGCATCGGCACCTACAAGCTCGATGTAGGTCGAATCCATGCTGTCTGCGAGTTAAATATGCTCGCCCCATTCTCACAATACGATTTTCGTTATCTTTGTTATCTTTTTACACTGTTTTGGATTTCAATAATGATAATAGATACATATAATCTGTATACTGCTATCGGTCACTCTTGACACCCCCATTCCGCAATAAGCAAAATACCAACATTTTAGAATAAGAACAACTCCGTACGGGAAAAATTCAAACTTAAATGTTATTTCGAACGCTCAACGGAATTTAAATATTGTATAATAAAAACACACCGAATTTTTTCCTTGATCGGAAGGATTGATTATAGTACCGAGTTTAAAAAGTTGTAGTTTATAAATACAGTTAATAAATATTTAGTCGCGAACGCATTATTTTCTTAATTCCAAATATATAAAAAGGATTACATTTAAGAGTATTATCTTTTTAAGTCGGTTCTATATATAATTTATTTATTCAATATGTATAGCATTACGTAACGATACACTAGACCCCTCCCCCTCTCCCCCTTGTTACATTTTGTCCGGGTATGACCCACATAGCACTCAATATTTCAGCAATATCACAGGAGTATTAAACGCAATATTAAATATTCTTGTGATATATAGCAGTAATATTGTAGTGATACTATAGCAACATTTAATGTCCGCGGCGTTTTTATCGCAGGAATATTGCGGGGAATATCAGTACAATATTTTAGTGACAATCAGGTAACATTTCAGTAACATCACAACAATATTATTATGGGTTATAACAATGGTTATAACAATGGAAATACTGTCTAATATTTCAGTGACATTCGAGCAATATTATTATTATTTTATCGAAAGTTTATATAATTTTCTTTCATTTTTTATTATTTTTATTTCGCCGTAAACTCTAGTACCATTATTAGTATTAGTAATATACATGTAATAAACGCCTGTCAATAATCGTTCATACGCAGCAGCTTCGGGATGACACACATTATCATAGTGATTGAACCGTCCTTATATAGTTTATCAAGACGAATCTTAGCACTTGCGAGAAAACGCCAAAACGCTATCTAGCGGCAATCTTGAGAAAAATGACTTTCAAATAATGTACAATGGCAATAATCGGTTTCTTTCAATTTGCTTTACATTATTAAAACATTTTTACAGTTATAGTCAAGATTTCTGGAAAAAAAATAACTACAAAACGGTAATGCCAATCTTAGATTTTCCATATTGAAACAAATTTCTCATCCGGCTTAAAATTCTACTATAGATTGAACAATAATTGTAAAACTTTTTTCTGAGCCATTATAATGGCTATCCGGAATTCTAAAGGTTAAGTGAAGATATGATTTTATCTGTTTGATAAAAATGACCCATATTTAAGAGTGTTTCTGTATTTATTATTAGCTTTGAATAAAATATATATATTAATCTTATTTATTCAAAATGATTTATTTAAAAAAATAAACTTACCTTCTTATCCCCACCACTGGGTATATATTTATCATTTTTCGCTGTAATTTTTGGCTGTGCTTTGCTGAAGTCAAGTTTTCTATTTTCTATTTTTATTTTCCCACCGCCTGGTTTGTAAGTCGTATTATCCAAGGAACCGATTTTTGATCGCACTGCTTTTAAGTTCGGTGATGGAGCTGCGCCAACTTGAACTTTATTCATCGGAACTTCTGGAACAAAGGAAGAATTTAAAAGATGTGCATAATACATATTAGTTGATATTCTTTTGCTTTCTGAAAGAGAAAGCATTGTTTTGATAAAAACAATTTATTGTTTTTTTTAACGTAAAAACACTGTATGACTTGGGGAGTTTGGATAAACTACTCTCAAAAAATGTTCACTGTATGGATGGGTGTGTGTGTGCGTGTGCGTGTTTCGCTCATCCGTGTTCGAATATTCCGCGGTAAAATCTGGCCGAACTTTGCATGCATGTTTGTTATCCATGTCTAGGAGTGGCTTTAAAGTTTCAGCGAAAATGGTCAACTCGTTATAAATTTATAGCCATTTTTCAAAATTTGACAATTTAAAAATTTTGGGATTTTGAAAATTTGTTGATGAAGAAAATTTTTTTGGGAAGCGAATTTTTTTCACAATTATGTACTCATAAAATCTTTTAATTTAGACCAGCAACGATGCAAAATGGACCGTTTTTCATTTGTTATACCGTGTGTTAGAGAATTTTCTTCTAACCTCTATTACTCGAAAATTAAATGATAAAATTTAATGAAATTTTTACTGAATATTAGTTTTATATAGAACTATAATCCTACAAATTTTCAAGACATAAGACTCATTAATTCTTCAGAAAAAATAAAGTGTTAATAAAAATGCATTTTTTATATAACGATATCTTGAAAGATTTTTTATATTTTCCTTTGAAAGTTACCGTAATAATTTGTTAAGTATAGAGATATAAGCCTATTAGCATGGTTTTGATAACATTTTTTGTAATTTTTTTTACGTATAACCAGAATATATGACGGGAGTGAAATGGTACTTTCAAAATAATTACGCTTTGTATATGTATGTATGTATGTACATATGTATGTAATATGTATGGACGTGCGTGTATATGTGTGTGACACGTTTGTGTTCGTGTGTTGTGTTTAATGTATGCATGTGTAACTCATCTGGGCTCAAACGCCAGTGGATATAATCTAACTAATCTGTGTGCAAAAGCTTAATTTTCAGTTAACATTTAAACTTAAAGTATTTCTCATGCTTATGAACTTCTCAGTCAAATTTACCTTCTAATATATAATCTATTTTGTTAAATCCAGGAACAGATATTGACCTATACGTAATAATATAATATCCAACATAGTACTCAATATTGCAGCAATGTCACATGAGTACTACATGCAATATTAAATATTCCTGTGATATGTAGCAGTAATATTGCAGTTATAACGTGGAAACATTTCATGTCCGCGGCGTTTTCATGACAGGAATAAATATTACGTGCAGTGCAGTGATATTGCAGGAATATTATTATCATTTTACAATAATAACGGAAATACTTGGTAATATTTCAGTGACATTTCAATAATAATATTATTATTTTATCCAAAGTATATCTAATTTATTTTTCATCTTTTATTATTTTTATTTCGCTGTGACACTAGTGCCATTATTAGTATTAGTAATATACATGTAATAAACGCCTTAATAATTGTTCATACGCAGCAGCTTCGGGATGATTATCTACACATTATCGTAATGTTTGAACAATCCTTATATAGTAACTTAAGACGATTTATTGCCGTATGATACAGTAGAAATATTTCCACAGTATTAGCTTGAAATGCATCCAGGAATGTCATTCTGCAATCTTGGAGGAATATAGCTGTAATATCTTAACAGAATATTTCGCATATATTTCACAAGTAGAGTCCACGACCTGCGGGAAATGGTTTTTGAGAAGGCTTTGGGAAGTGGTTGCTTAGCGTCTGTAGTTCCATCTCATAGGCCATTGGGACCAACATATGACCTTTTGTAAAATGGTACCCATACTTCGAATCATAACACTGCAAGTTATTATGCGATAGAAATGATGCAATAAGATAAAAAATTTTACTAAAAGATCTTTAATTTAAGCCTTGTATATATATATATGGGTGATTCTCTGGGAAATGGAGTTATATATATATATATATATATATATATATATATATATATATATATATATATATATATATATATATATATTATAACGGAGTGCTCAATCATTAATAACTATTAATTAACTCACTGTGCTAGCGTCCTGCAGGCGTGCGCCACACGCAACGCGTGTGCGCGGGTTATCGCAGCTCTTCCCTTCGAGGCGGCCTGCGGCTACTCGCCGCTATAGTCTTACCCCGGTATAACTGTGCAGGCTTTTCCCGTGTATACACCGAATCTGCGAGGATTCGGCTTCGTGCGGAGTGTCCGCAACGCACTGATTTTCGCGGCATGTAAGGCCGCGAAAACGTGAAGAATAATGCTATCGTAACGCGAACAGCGATATAGTCTTGCTTTGGCCTAACTCGGTGCGAGGAGCAGGCGGGTTTGGGTTAATTAAGGCACACTGATTTTAATAAAACAATAGAAGCTATATTCTAGAACGATAATAAATAAATATCTTACAATTACTTTACATACAAAAACTGAGTTGGTAATCACGAAAAATTACGTAGGTCGAGCGTCGCTTGCGTTTTCAGCACGACCGTCGCTGAACACGCCGCCGGAATCGGAGAGGGTTACGATCGCGCGCATTCACTCTTTCCCGTGGGCTGAACGGAATTCTATTCTGTCTTGAGGGCACGGCACGCTATGCGTAGCGTTGCCCTATAAACGTCCGCGGTTGCCGCGAGATAGCTTTTACCTCTATTAACTACTATCTATTAGAGAGCGACTGTATGACGTGTTGACGCGCCGCTGACGATATCGCTCGCTGCTGCTATTCGACGAGGTTCTCCTATTCTATGCTGCGGAATCCTTCGTCGTACCACCAAAAGGCTGATGGTCAGCGTCCTCGGCAGCGTCTTCGAAGATGGCATCGGAGCGTCTCGGATTGCGAGGCACACGGCATGACGGGTTGAGCGGTAGTGTTTCTTCCTCTCTGCGGCCGTTGCCCTCCGCTCCTTCTCGCTCTCGTCTTCTCACCTGTTGCCACGCGTGGGCATGAGATGGCGTTTCATGCCCCTTTTTCGTCTTCAAGTTCGCGAATTATACGCGGCTCGTTACATCCCTTTCCCAGACGTTGCGTAAGCAACTTCTGCCAACCAAATCCACGAAGTCGCGAAACGAACGGGGAAGGGGTCCGACAAAGGGGGTTGAAGAAGATGACTCTGATTCCGATTCAATTATATATTTTTTTCTTTATTTTTCCTTCCTCTTTTTCTTTCTTCCAGTCTCTCTCTCGTCGAGGTCGTCCAAGGCTTTAACGATCGCATCATGAACCTTTCCAGCATTCGGGCACTTGGACGGCCATCGAATTCCCGGTCTACGGCATATGCCGCAGTACCGGGTCTTGTCTGCGTCGGGGGTCTTCGGAGTCCGAGGACGAGCTCCTCCCGATTCTCCAACGGCTCCGGCGGAGGTGCTCGGCTGCGGCGAGGAGTCGCTTGGGACTCGTGGGACCCCGGTCCTCTCTCCTCCCTGCTGTAACCGGGACAACTCGGCCCTGGCCTCTGCGGCGGCGTGGGTACGGATGGCGACTTCGCGCTTGGCGGCCACCAAGCGCGCGGCTTTCTCCGCCGCAGCTGCCTCTTCGGCTTGTTGCAGCCTCTTCTTGCGTTCCTCCAACCATGCGAGAATATATTCGGACAATTCCCGTTGCCTTTGGAAGGGGGTAACCCATCCTTCCGTATAGTTGGACGCGTCACGGTACCGGGCGCTGAATGCGTCCCATGCCGCAATGGCCTCGCGCATGGAACGGCGATAGTGTGACCAAGAGCCCTTGGCCGTCTCGAACGTCCTCTCTGTCCACTTCCACGCGCGTTGTATGTCCGGGACTTGTGGCGCGCCGTTACCTTCCCTCGCTTCAGGCCTCCCACTCCTCGATGACGACCTAGTTTTGGGCCTGAAGCTGGCGGCTCTGCTCTTCTTCCTCGAGCCACCGGCGCTCGCTGAAGACGTGTAGGGCGGCCGCCACTGCACCGTCGACCATGCGCCCTAGGCGGAGCTCTAGGAGGGCCTCCGCCAATTCTTCCATGATGTCCTTTGTCGATGCCATCTGAAACAAAATGCATCGAACACGGGGAAAACTGATTTTTATGGGAGTGGGTTCCTTCGAGTTTGCCGAAGGGAGGCTTTATCGCCTCGTTTAGGCCGACCGCATGGTCTTTTTCTCTAATGTTTCTGCGGGTTTCGGTGGGTCTTTCGTCGACGGGCCGGCTCCTATATTTCTGACGACGTATGCTGTTTTTCGCGGTAGTCCCCGTCTCGATTTCGTTGCACCTCGCGATGCTATTTCTGGTGGTTGTACCCCCGCTGGGGTCGCGGTTTCGTCGGGTATAGGAAGGTCGCGCGTCTCCATCGCATCCCTCGGTGGTTGGATCGTTCCCACATATTTTTCTTCAGGGGTCTTCGATGTCTCTTCTGCCGGATTCACGCCCGGTACGAACATCTTCAAGTCTTCGGCCTGTACGAGTTCTTCTACTTGTCCCGTGGGGCCGAAGAGCTTGTATGAGTTGGGCCTGCGCACGCCTATTATGATGTACGGCCCCGAGTCCTTGGGTGCCAATATTGCGGTGACACCCTCGGTTGCCGAAGACAGAACTCTATTTTTCCGCCAGACTATGTCTCCCAGCAGAAACTCTTCTTCTCTGTCCAACATCATAATCCTTCGCCTGTCTAATCCGTTCAGTCTTGGAACGCAAGGCGGACTGTTCCTGCTCCTCGCGCAACCTTAGCATGCGGGCGTTCCAGACTTGCATCAATTCTTGCTTTACGGATTCCGACGAGGAAATTTCCTGTTTTCTACTTACGGTGCCAGGGGGCGTCAGTTGTCTGCCGTAATTCAGCATCACTGGGCTAAAACCGGTAGAGCTATGCTTAGCCGTGTTCATAGCGAAGACGAGCTCGGGTACATGTTCGTCCCAAGTCTTGTGGTTCTCGGTTATATAGGACGCAATCATCGTCTTAAGGGTCCTATTTCCCCTTTCCATGGGGTTGGCTCTCGGGCAGTACAGGGGGATTGTGGTGTGGCAGATACCTTGCTGCAAGAGATATTCATCGACAGCCTTATTTTTAAATTCTGTACCGTTATCTGAATGGAAAGTCTCTGGTGCTCCGAACCTTATCACGATCTTCTCGTGAAACTCGTTAATGACGGTCCGGGCGTTTGCTTTCCGGATGAGGACCACATTCCACCCATCTGGTGAATAAATCTTGGAACACCAAGATATATTCGTACCCACCGCTACTCAGTGGCAATTGTCCGGTGATATCGTCGGCTACAATTTGCCATGGTCTCTCGACCGTTCTCAAACCTATTTTCCCGATAGGTTGCTTCTGGACCACTTTACATTGTTGGCAAACCATGCACCCGCGGACGTATTCCTGTACGTCTGCGTACATGTGTGGCCAGAAGTATTGCTGACACACTCCGGCATATGTTATTTCTCGTCCGACGTGCCCAGCGGTCGGGCTATCGTGGATTTCTCGGAGTTTGGTATGCCGGTGTTCCTTTGGCACTACCAATTTCCAAGCATCTTCGTCATCCACAGTGTCCTCGATCTCTTCGTCTGGCCTGTAGTGGTATAGGTTTCCCCCAAGGACCTTCCAATTAGGGTTTTCTCGAGGGTAGTTAGGTACCATTGGTCTTTTGTACCCTCTGACCAACTCAAAGAGCCTATTTGTGTCCCTACCTTCTCATACATCCTGCGTCTGGGACGTAGTTTAGAGCACCTGTCTTGTGGACTATTTCGTAGTCGTGACCATGTAGGCGTAGCGCCCACCTCGCCAGACGGCCGGTTGGGGTTTTCAAATTGCATAGCAAGTCCAGGCTGAAGTGGTCTGTTACCACTCAAAAATGGTAACCCTCGATATATGGTCAGAATTTCTCGATGGCCCATACTACCGCGAGACACTCGCGCTCGGGTACACTGTAATTCCGTTCTACCGAATTTAACGTTCTGCTGGCAAAGTCTAGTACCCGCTCTCCCTCTTTCGTTTCCTGGAGGAGTACTGCACCAATTCCGGTGTTGCTAGCGTCAGTGTTGACCACGAATTGTTATTAGTGTTCGTTAAACAATAATTGTAGAAAAATAACTTTTCAAAATAATGAAAAGAAAAAAAAAATGAATTTTATTCAACTTTAAAAATTTCATACATCCAAAAAAATTCACTTTTCCGAAATTATTGTTTATTAATAATTAATAAATAATGCTGCAAAGAAAAACAAATCTTGATAAATAATAAATTATCATAAGGTGTGGTGTTCCTGGGCGGTCATCCATCCAAGTACTCACTGCTACCAACGCTGTTGAACACTCTCAGGTAAAATTTCTTTTTCATAAAAAATACCAAAATTCAAAAAAAAATTGCTATACTCGTGATAATTGTTTATTGGCCCTCAGTAAAATCCAAAAAAATTGAAAAAATCGATTTTTGCAATAAACAATCTCAAAAAACAAAAAAAAAAATTTTCCGTTCCGAGTACGACCGCGCCTAACGCTGCTTAACCGTGATGATCGGTCGACCACAGAATCGCTGAGCATGGCACGGGTGTCTCCGCGACTGAACTAAATTTTTACACACTTCACTACCGTGATTCTGCTCTTTGCTTTTTGCTCTGACTTCTTATAACTAATCGTTATTTCGCTCGACCTTTTTATTGATTATAATCGTGTATTATAATTTTCTATTTCTTAAGGTTGCGAGTCAGAGCAAAAAGTTGATTTAAATATTCTTACTCATGTGTATTGTGTTCAACACACTCAGCTTGCCTTCTCGCATAAACTTTTACGCACTTCGGTGTGTTTGAGCTTCGTGCTCCATTTTCTGTCGCCTCGTGCTCGCGTGCTGGACCTATTTCGCTGGACCTATTCTATATATATATATATATATATATATATATATATATATATGCAAAAATCTCTGGGTAAACGAAAACAAAGAAAAAAGATTTTTTAAGCCCATATGTTTAAACATGTTCAAAGTTATAAAATATGCATTTTAATAGTTTTTTAATCAATATTTGAGATTATATTGATTTATCTCATATGAATATTGCTCTTTGTCCATTTCGCAACCATAGCAGTCACTTTTGTACCGATGAAAGCTTTTTTCATGATTTTTGGTGTAATGGTTCGAGTTATCAAACCCAATCTTTTTAAGTGGGATTAAGGTTTTTAATGGGCCTAAATATTCGAGAAGTACCTTAAATGGTCTTTAAAACATTTTTATTAAAAAATTAAGAACATTGTAAAAAACTTGTTTTTCTATTTTTAAAGAGATTTAATTTTGTTGAGTAAATGAAGGTTAAAACTTTCTAAAAAATGTTAAGAATTACTACATATTCATATTCATCCTTGAATAACTTTAACCTAATAGTTTTAAAAAATCTGAAAAAATTCATGAACATTCCATACACCAATTGGAACATTTTTACCGAAGATACAGAAAATTTTTTCTTTTTGTTTTGGATTTCCCAGAGAATCTCTCAGTTATATACTATATATATTTTTATATGGGTCATTCTTTTAAAAGCAGGATAACTTTGGACCTAAGATTCTCCAATTCTGCTCAAACTTTCAGAGCTGGTTGTATAGGTGAAGAAGAGAAGAAAACTATTATATTATAGGCTTATAGGTCCTAAAGATTGTCACAACTAAAATGTTAATTTAAACTCAATTTTTTTTTCGTATTCTAATTTTATAAAAAAATAAATTATCAAAGTACATATTTCTTTGTAAAAGATTCTCAGCTTTTTAACAAAAATACTGTCAAGTCCTGCAAATACCATTAAAGCGTATAAAAATACATTTTTAGCTAAAAGCTCGTTTTTCAGGTGTTATCCCTGCTTTTTCCGCAAAATAGATATTCTTATTCGATTCCTTGTAGTTTTTAGTCTTTAGTTTTTTTATACATAAAAATACGTATTTAAAAAAAGGAGCACCATGTTCACTTAGTTCAATTAAAAATTTTCTTAATACCTAGTACGTAGTACGTAGAGGGTCATTCGTTTAAAAGCGTGACAAGTTCGAACCTGAAATTCTTCAATTCTGCCGAATGGACAATTCGAAGAATACAATTGAAGGTTATATATATCAAATTAGTATTTTTATTTTTTAATGAGTACATTTTTTATATATACCTATTTTTAGCAATCAAGCACGTTGATCATGTGCGAAGCACCCGTTAGTTCTATCTATTTAGTGACCCATCTGTGTCCATTATAAGGTTCCCATGTTCGTCTCTTAGGAAGTTAGTTTTACTTTGGGACCCATTCCTTATTAATTTTATACCTGTATACATTTCCCGAATATTATTTCTATTACTGTTTTCTTGTATGGCTGTAAGTTTATTATTTTACCAGTTTCGTTTTTATTCCGGAAAATTCGTTTGGCTTGTTGCCTTATATCATGGTAATGTGCGGTGGTGATCTCATTCGCGTTGTTAAGCATTCAAACTTTTTGCCGTTTTCTGTTCCACTCCTCGCATTTCAAACCACAGTTTTTGTTTGTCCTTTTTCAGCTGGCCCAACACTGTCGTAGCAGCTGTATTATAGAACATTTTATATTTTCTCAGGTCTTTTCGATGTCATTACCTTCCTCCAGGTCGCCTAACCTATTGTTATCAGGTGCATCTAGTTTACTGGAAATCTCCTCTCTATCTCTAATTTTAATTAGTGGCTCATTTAACTTTTCGAGGTTAAATTCCTCTGTTCGGCATGTTTTATTCTTATTTTTGTTTACTGATAAACGAGTCCTAATTTTGGCTATATCAATAAAGTGATGGGAATCGTAATCTGCTCCACGGTAAGTTCGGCAGTCTTGTGTGTGTGCGTGCGTATTATGTGTGCGTGCGTGCGTGAATTTGTATATGTGTGTGCGAGCGTGCGTACGTGTCTATGCGGGTGTATGCGTGTGTGTGTGCGTATGTGTAGCACTGCATCTCGAGTAATCCACGTTTAAATTTAATGTTTCAAGGCTCATTTTTTTTGTTCTTTAAGGTATGCGTCTTAAAAATACGTTTTTTTTTGTTTTTCGATGCGTTTTTATCTATTTATCGGTTTTTTGATTTTTGAGTTTCACTTTTTCGGTTTCCTTAATACCTTAACAATAATATTATCGATTTAGTGATAGTGCATTAGAGAGAGCTTAAAATTACCTATTTTCTGACCCTAAATTTTTTATAAAGTATTTCCCTTTTTCTGTTATACACATAAATGTCACGTCTTTTTTAAACGGTTATGTCTCAGGAATATATCATGGAAATATATTAAAAAAATTGTAATGACCAGTACCATCGAGTAGAATATTTAATAAGGTTATTGAGCCATTTTATTTTTGCTTTGGCGAGAAAGAAATCATTTCGTAAGAAAAAATCGATTTTCTATGTCGAACGATAACTTGAGTAAATCGTCATTACTCTTTTTGAATATTTCCAGAATGGTATCTTTTAACTATCTCTTGGCTAACTTCTTTGCCTAGATCATGAGGACTTTTATTTTTCAAGATATTTGAGGTTATATGTTTTTTATTAGTTTTGTACTGCCTATTTCTTGGATTTTACACAGTAGTTTTCACAAACCACTCATTTCTGTTTGTTTTTTGATGAAATGAAATATTTTTTTTAGATTCATCGGCTCGATTTTGTTTTATAATAATATGTCATTTTTATGATTTTTTTGTAATTTGGTTGCTTATTTCTTGGGTATTAAGTGGTAATTTTTGTTTTCTCAAAGCTATTTTTTTGTTTTTTGATAAATATTAAAAATTAAAAAGAATTCTTAAATTTTGGTCAATTTGCTTTTGTTCTATAACGATTTTTATAATCCATACTTTTTCTTGTTAGATATAATACATTAATTCTCCATAAACTTAAATGTTTTACTAATTATAATAATTTGATGGTATCAATTTAGCACGTAAAATAGTATTTATAACACACCCAGCCATTAAGTACGTACTTTTTCATCGTCTTTGGCTCGGGCACAAATAGAGCGTGGCGGCGGGAACTAGCGTGAGGTTAGGAAATTAATATGTAGCACTATTTTCTCTCTTCAGCGGTGAACGGGTATGAACTTTTTGATAGGTACGTTAAAAAAAGTGTATATTGCACGCGTGAATAAAGTGAATCAGCGATTGCCAGTGAGTGTAACGTCCTCGCTCCAAACCACACGCAGGCATTTAATGGCTCACTTTAGTCCCTAGGTGCATAAATATTGTAATGGTGTGGTTGTTGGTAAAAAAATAAATAATATAATCACTTTAGTATAAATGTATTTGGAAGAGCATCAAATGACCTATTTTCTTCGACGCGAAATTTTTTATAAGATATCTTTTTTCTTTTGTTATACACGAGAACGTCATTTTTTGTTTAAATGGCAATAATCAACAAAATTTTCTGTGCCTCTTTATAAACTCTCGTAGGCAGTATAACCTAGCGCGTAACTCGTCGTGTGTCCAAAACGGCGGCAGGCGATACAACTGATAGATAAGTAAGTTAATTTATAAGAATAAAGAATCTCATATTGGAACAATTAATTTAGTTTGAGGAAACTAAGTGCCAATGGATTGGCAGCGGATTTTTTTCTGACTCCGTATGTTTATAAAAAAAAAAACAGATAAAAATTCGTCTGCTTAATAAATAATTATTTGTTAATATAATTATATAAATATATGGAATGTTCTGCCTAAATTTTAACTTTCACGAAACTGCACATAAAATGCGACGCTTTTCCGTCATAAATTTCCAAGATATTATATTTATTATTATTATACAGGCCAAGTAGTAATGATAGGCAGCAACAATGCCTGCACGGCAACAGCTATTACATAGTCTTTATGTCGGCTGTAGATGTGCTTGCATCATCACCATTGCTATCATAACTACTTGTTGGGACTAGCTATCCGAAGATGTGTAGTCCATAGCCTTGTTCACACAGTCACGCCATCTTTGTCTATTGCTTACGAATTGTATCTCATCGACCTCATAGTATCCTATTTCTCGTCGGTCATTTTTAATATTATCCTCTCACCTTTGTCTCCTTCATCTACAAGCACTGTAAGTTCTGATCTTTTATTTCCCATCCTAGCTACATGCTCAGCCCACCCTAGTCTTCGAGATTTAATCACTCTGGTAATGTTTGGCTTTCCGTATAGCTCATGTAATTCTTGGTTATGTAAAACTATTTTGCCCCTAAATATCTTTCTAGGGACTCTATTCTCAAACATCCTAAATCTATTTTCTTTCCGTTTGATTAACGCCCACGTTTCGCATCCGTATAGAAGTACTGGCAGTATGATTTTTATATATATTTTTAATTTAGTCTTTCGCAGTAGTCATGATTCTAATAAGTTATTTACCGAATATAGGCATGCATTTCCCAAATGCAGTCTCTTCTTGATATCTTTGAGTTTAATTTTTTAGGTCTTTTATCGTGCCAAGGTATTTAAACTCGTCTACTTTTTTGAAAGTTTTGCCCGAGGCTTTCAATTCTGTATCAGCAATATCAGGTCCTGCTCTGCTAGTGACCAAGTACTGGGTTTTATCTTCACTTATTTATAGGCCTATTTCCTTAGCTGTTTTTATTAGAATGTCTACGTTTTCTATTACGGTTTCTCTGTTTTTTCCTATAACGTATATTTTACATGCGTAGGCGAACAATTGCGTTAGGAAGTCATTTATTACAATTCCGTCTTTGCTTTCTTGTACTGCCCTGGCCACGTATTCTAAAACTAAGTTAAATAAATCGGTTGATAGTGTCAAGTTGTGACTATACCCCGACTATTATCTAGGCACATTCTGATTAAATTGACTAACTTTTTTGGTACCCCTAGCAGTACTAAGATCTGGAACATTTTATATCTTCTTATTGAGACTTACGCTTTCTTAAAATCAATGAATAATTGATGAACATCTGGTCGCTTGTTGAAATCCTGCTTCTCCGAAATCCACACTGGTAGTCACCGAGAATTTCCTCCGCGAGAGGTGTGAGTCTATCTAGCAGTACACTAGAGAGAATTTTGTAGCATGCACAGATAAGAGAAATGCCTCTATAGTTATTACAGTTTGGTTTGTCTCCTTTTTTGGGTATCGGGAATGTGATTAGTATTCTGCATTATTTGGTCATTGTTTATTTCCTCCATATGGTGCAAATAAAATGATGAATTGTTTTCTTAAGTGGGTAACACCCCCCCCTGTTTAAATAGTTCATCCCGCAAATGATCTACTCCTGGGGCTCTATTATTTTTTAACTTATTGATTGCCTTGCAGACTTCATGTAGGCTAGGCTGCTCAATGTGTGGTTCAGCAGTGTGGATTTCGTTATAGTCTAAAGCGATTTGTTGTTCGTGTTTGTTTAGGAACTCGTCGAAATAGTTTTTCCACCTATTTAGTAGCCCTATAGTTTTACGTTGGAATCCTTTCCTTATTAAGTTTATACCTGAATACATTTCCTGAATATTATTTCTATACTGTTTTCTTGTATTGCTGCTGCTTCATTATTTTCCCACTTTCGTTTTTTATTCCGAAAAATTCTTTTGGCTTGTTTCCTTATATTACGGTAATGTGTGGCGGTAATCGCATTCACGCTGTTAAGGCTAAGCATTCTTGCTTTTTAATATTTTTTATTCCACTCCTCGCATTCCTCGTCAAACCACGGTTTTTGTTTGTTCATTTTCCGTTGACCTAACACCTAGTAGCTTGTCATATATAATTTTTTATATTTTCCTAGGTACTTTCGATGTTATTCCCTTCCTCTGGGTTTCCTACCGTTTTGCTATCCGATACATCTATAGTGTGCGTGAAAGCTCCTCCCTATATCTAGTTTTAATTATCGGGTCATTTAACTTTTCGAGATTAAATTCCTCTGTTTGTCATGTTTTATTCTTATTTTTGTATACCAGTAAACGAGCCCGAATCTTGGCTATAACTAGAAAATGATCTGAGTTGCAATCGGCTCCACGGTAAGTTCGGCCGTCGAGAGTGTCAGCATGCCGTCTTTGGTTAATTAAAACGTGGTCGATTTGGTTAATGGGTGCGTCCACCGGTACTTCTTCAGGTTCCTTTGTGTTTGTTTAAGTGGATGAAACATGTGCTTTTGACTATAAGATTCTTAGACGCAGCAAAATTAATTAATCATACTCCATTATCGTTACTCACGTCATGTAAACTTTCTTTTCTTATGGTCGGTCTAAAATTTTCATCATTTCCAATTTTCGCGTTAAAATCTCCTAGTAATATTTTTGCACCATGGCGCCGTTTGAAATCTATCAAACACCTGCTATAAGTTTGTGTAGAAGGAGTCTTCGTTTGTATGATATATATCCATATCCTCCGTTGGGCAGTGAACATTAATAAATACGTATTTGTACCATCGACTTTTGAGGGTTAAGAAGCCTATGCAATCATTAGTGAATTCAAATTTGATTTCTGCGCGCATTAGTCTATTATTTACTAAACCGCTTAAACTAAAAATTACTTTTTCGTATATAACAAAAATAGGAAAGAGCCTATCCAAAATTGACAGTTGTAAAATATATGTAATTCTATGCTATTTTTAATGCATTTACACTAAATTAATCATAATATTTCTAACATACAAAAAACCCGAAAATCTAAAACACAAAAATCGAAAAATTGTTATAAAACAAAAAGAAGTCGATGAATCTGGATTTTCTTTTATTTTAATCTTCATTTAAAAACTAAAAGAATGAGCCCTGTTTGGTAAACAATGACCGCGCCGTTTTCAAGATATCAAAGCTAGTGTTTTTGATAATGAGTTATCATAAGTAATTCAACTAGATTTTGTAGTTTTTTGTACAATCCTTTAATACATCAGAAGAAACGGACTACAAAGAATTGTAATTCATTCTTACAAATAAAATTTGTACATATAATAAAATAAATATCTTGCAAGAATTTTGTGTGAGTTTATCTACAATTAGGTGTTTATAGAGATCGTCTGATTATGTTCAGCCATATCTACTTAAATATAACTGTTTTATATACTATCAGCGTATCACTAATCAGCTAATGTTATATTGAAAATATTTTTTTGCCGTAAAAAAAACAATATCTCAAATAAGGTGTGTTTTTTATCATTTATTATTGTCAAAAGATAAATTACGAATAATTGCTATGAAACAGCTTATAATCAAAAATGCATTACCGATTTAAAAATATCGTAAATAGAAAAATCGTTATAAAACAAAAACGAATCGAGGAGTCTTTTTTCTGATTTCGTATGTTCATCAAAAATAGTACATAATAATCTCCCGAGGGAATACTCGACTTTATTCCCGTGGTCCATATAGAACTTTATTCCCGACGTAACTGTGGTCACTTTATTGACTTAAAAAGAGGGACTTCCGATAAGAACTAAAATTTATTGAAAATGTATACTAACACAGAGAAAAATAATTTAAAAAAAAGTAGATTTGCGGGAATCATATGCTCGTACTTTTGTCCCGCTTTTGACGTCCATAAAGTTGCCATTACGGTTGAATCGGAAATAAACAGATAAAAATTCATCATATTATTGTAATTAGTAAAACAATTAAGTTTTTGGAAAGTTTATTTATTATATCACCACAAGAGAAAGTATGAATTATAAAAATCCTTATAAAACAAAAACAAATTGACGAAATTTAAAAAGTCTTTTTAATTCTGATTCTTTATCAAAAAACAAAATAGAAGAGCTTTGAGCGGACATAAATAAAAAAATAAGCGACCAAATTAAAAAAAAAATCATAAAAATGAAAAATGATTGTAAAACAAAAACGAGCCGATGAATCTAAAAAAAATATATATCTTTTCATCAAGAAACAAAAACAATGAACAATTCGTAATAAATTACCGCTTATTACCCAAGAAATAAGCGACCAAATTAAAAAAAAAATCATAAAAATGAAAAATGATTATAAAACAAAAACGAGCCGATGAATCTAAAAAAAATATATCTTTTCACCAAAAAACAAAAACAATGAACGATTCGTAATAAATTACCGTGTTTTACCCAAGAAATAGGCTATAAAAAATTTACAAAAAATATAGCCTCAAATATCTTGAAAAATAAATGATTTCATTTTCTGGTCAAAGAGCTCAGTCCAGACTGCAAAGAAATAGTGCAATATAGTAATTTATTTATAAAGGTTTTCCATCATATGTTTCCAAAATTTCGCCGTTTAACAAAAATGACGTTTTCGAGTATAACAAAAGAAGGAAAATAGTTTATAAAAAAATTTGTGTCGGATAAGGTATATAATTTTATTCTCTTTCAAATGCATTTACACTGAAGCGATCATATTATTACTACATACTAAATTAATTTACCTCATTGATTTCAGAATAACGTATAATAGAAGAATCCCAGTAAGACAAAAACGAGTCGATGAATCTTCAAATTTTTTTTTGATTGCGAATTCTCATTATGAAATGAAAAAAATGAGCCTCAGTTGGTAAAAACTGACAGTGTCGTTCTCGAAATACACTGAGGGAAAGAATTCCTTGTGGCAAATGAATCGTGTACTTGCGAAAGCGAATTCTCACGCAATTACCGCAAATGTTGAATTCTTAATAGTTAAGAACTCGAACTTGACAAAAGTCTGCACGAGTAAGATGAACATGCCGAGTACGAAAGGTGATTTGAAGATTTTCTAGCATATAATGATGCTTTTCAAGCATTAAAATATAAAATGAACCTATACGTAGACATAATCGTGGCAGGCGAAAACTTATACTAACATGTAACGGTCATATAATCTTAAAAGTATGAAAAATTCAATTAACCTTAAAGTCAGTCGGTCAGCCGTTGACGCTACCGGCTACTCAAGTACTCAGTTCTTAACTATTAAGGGGGCAGGCCTGGGTTAAACCCAAAAAAGACTTTTTTTCGAGTCCAGAGAACTTTTTATGTTTAAGAGCAACCAGTCTGAAAAATTTTATACTATCAAAGCATAATATTGTCTTAAATTTTACCGTTGTCAAACCTCAGAATCTTGACTCTACACGTCACAATAAATCACTGTTTTCAATACCATATTTATTAAAGGAAATTTGACCCTAACACGATTCGGGGTAACACGAATAACAAACAATTTTGTTTTGACGGTTATTCGACTCCTTTTGACATGTATTACAAAAAGAGCGGAGCACTTTTCCGTTAAAATTTTTTTTATTACTTTTTCGGAGATCCAATCAATTTAAAAAAAAAAAATTTTTAATATATTTTAAAAAATTGATTGAATTTCCGAAAAAGTAATAAAAAAAATTTTAACGGAAAAGTGCTCCGCTATTTTTATAATACATGTCAAAAGGAATCGAATAACCTTCGAATAAAGAAATTTCGTTCACCATGTCACCTTGAATCATGTGAGGATCAAAGTCCCTTTAATAAATATGGTATTGAAAACAGTGATTTATTGTGACATGTTGGGTCAAGATTCTGAAGTTTTACAACAGTAAAATTTAAGATATTATTGTGCTTTAAGAACATAAAAATTTTCAGAATGATTTCTTTTAAACATAAAGAGTTTTCTGGACTTGTAGAAAAAAGTCTTTTTTGGGTTTAACCCAGGCACCCTTAAGGGGGTATGAGCGAAAAGTAATTTTAAACTTTAAGACCTAAATCTATTTTGTAATTTTTAATAAAGATTATTTGAATCCAGAGACAAATTTTCAGTATAGGTTGCCTTGCATTTCGAAAAGATATTTAATTCTAAAGTTCGCCCGTTTAGCCCGATTAATATGCAGAAGACGCATTTTTCGCGTTTGAAATAAAAAATTCATGCATTTGTAGGAAACTTTTCTAGATTGATAAAGTATCAAATTAATCTTTAGCTTTCCAATTTTATGTGCATACAATACAAAAATAGGGTTGCCTGGCGTTTTAGAGAGATATTTATAGAATAACGCAAAAAAGTACTGAAAACAGAGAATCACCTTAAAGGTTAGAGTCAAATCAAGGTCTATATTGATCTTTTCAGAAAGAAATAAGATAAATATGCGTTTGATATAAATATGAATATTCAAAGTTTTTTAAATATTTAATTTGTTAACATGATACATTGTCATAAACTTCTCTATTGAATACCGTTTTTTCATAAGTTACTGTTTTGACTAGTATGCCGCTCGGACCTCCTTAAGACGATGCGTTTAATTGATAAGAAATATTCATTTGACCGTATACAAATCCACAAAACTTAACAATTAAGAAATATTCTTTGCCGCAAAGAATCCTTTCTCTCAGTGTATAAGCGATCAAAGAAAAGTTTGATAAAAATAACCTCAAATACCTGAAAAATAAATGTCCTCATGATCTTTCTCTCTATGTCTAAACTTAGACAGAAGATAGTTAAAAGCTACCTTACAGCTACCTACACACACACGCGCGCACACACACACTCTACATATATACACACGCACACACATGCACGCACGCAAACATACACACACACGCACGCACGCACACATACATACACACACATATATACATACATGCACACACACACGCGCGCACACACACACTCACACGCACACACATGCACGCACGCAAAAATACACACACATATACACATACGTAAACACACAGACACCAATACTCTCTCACACACACACGCATGCACACACACATACATACACACACACACACGCACGCACGCACACATACATTCACACACATATACACATACATGCACACATACACGCACACACACAGACTCAGATATATACACACAGACAACACATACACACCCACACGCACACGCTCGCACGCACACACACACACATACAGACGGACATTTTCTAAAAATAGTGTATTTTGATTCCAAATGGCCAAAAAAATATTTCTAGTATGTTTTTAAGAAACCTTTTTTTTACTATTACAAAGCTTCCTTTAGGAGGAAGCAAAAAAACTCATTTACGAAAGTTATAGCTTATTAAAGGTCCTTTGAGTGACGTCCCACCGCTAAAACATCAAAAGGTACCGGCCTTCGTGTCGTCACACCGTTTTTAAATTTATACCTATATCTTCTTCAATTTTGAAGAAATCGTAAAAATTCCAAAAGTTTACAAAGACACTATATCATGATTTACTATAAGCATATACTGTTAACCAATAATCGGTAGCCTTCCCTATTATGTACTTTATGAATGTTTTCTTGCAACGTAATACAATAATATACCTTTTTAATTAAATGAAGTTAAAATTTGAGAAATTTGACAGTTAACTGAAAATCACCTTTTCACCACACTGCGCGTAAAGTGCTGACTGTACGCCCTCTCAGCAGGCCGTACAGTACCGCATGGACTGCCTAGGGAATAAAGTGACTTGCGCATGCGCGATGCGCCTTTTTCCGCTCTCGACTGCGTCTCGAGCGGTAAAACAGCTCGTCGCGCGTACACAAGTCACTTTACTTCTAGGCAGAGCATGGGGTACTGTACGGCCTGCTGAGATGCGTACAGTCATTTCTTTACGGGGGTGTGGTGAAAAGTAGTATACGCACCTCTGGAGTACAGTAGGCAAGCATGCACTGTGTGAAATGCCGACCTCGCTTCGCTCGGTCGGCAACGTCACACAGTGCGTACATTGCCCACTTTACTCCCTTGATGCATAATGTACTATTATCAGCTGTAGTTTCTAATTCGTCTTAAAATAAACATATAGAGTTTAAAGTGAAGACAAATTTCAGTCTGTTCCATAAAAACGTGCAACTTATGCATATTTTTATAGATAAATGTGATTCACAAACATGAGTTAAACGATTGTCTGTATTATAAGTTCTTACTTTTCTTGTCTTGGCTAGCTGCAGACGGTGTCACATCTGGAGTTCTCGGTAATGATTTGATGGATTTACTGGGAGACTTTACGGGAGAGCCAGCCATCGACCTTTTATCCCCATCGCGGGATTTCTTCGTCGGCGATCCTGCGACTCCATTGGACTTTGATACCTTACAATTCACAGGTAAATGATAAATACAAACATAAGCATATTTTTTTTATTCTAAATAATAGTACTAGTATTACCTACTTGGGACTATCCTGATATTTAATAGTGTAAAATTGTGATATCAAAATAGTATGCGTAAGTATGCAAAGCCTTGCTTACGTAACCCTTCACCCATTTCTTCCCAAGCGGCCATTTTATAGTCGATTGATTTTTTGCCTAAAATCGCCATTTTGAAATTTTCCAACGGAAATTTCAAATTTCTGACTTCAGAATCGGAAAGAGCGGACAATTTTACTTCAGAAAAGTGCTATTGGTTATTATTCTTTTTTTTTTTGACAATTTATTCGGCAAAAAACCAATCGACTATAAAATGGCCGCTTGGGAAGAAATGGGTTAAGGAGATTTATCTGGTTAAGGAATTGATAAACAGATTTTAATGAAATGCGGTATACCGGTAGATCTAGTTCCTAAAATGATTCAGTTAAATTTTCGTGAGCCAAGGATACCTTAGAAGCGAGATATTAATACTTTTATTTTAAGACATTTAGTATGGAATCTTATGCGAATTGCACTCTTGTTGTTTTCATTTACACATTTCAAAGAACGATAGACAACAAGTTTTTCTTGAAAATTTTTGTATTATAAGGAAAATATTTGACAAACGTTTATTGAGTTTAAAGATACGCATTGGGTACTTCCGAATGTAAAAATAAATTAATTAATACAAAAAAAATATGCTTAACCTCGAAAACAGAGTCAAATCAGTGTTTGTATTGAACTTTTTATACATAAATAAGATGAATATAATTACTTGAATTGTATGTATAATCGTAATTTCTTGTAAGTTTATTTATACAAAAATTTAAATAAAGTATATATATATATATATATATATATATATATATATATATATATATATATATATATATATATATATACTATGTACCAGATGAACCTCCTTAATTACCTTGGTGGACTCTGTAAGAGCCCACTCGAATTTCAATTACTGATATAAGTACTACATTCTTAGCATTTAACCTTTATGTAAACTCGTTTGGTATTGTAAAATTAATTAGTTAAAGACAACGTAAGCATGATGAAACACATAGATAAAATGAAAATAAAAGTACAAAAACACTTTTTTTCTAACAGTTGTTTGTTTTCAAAATCTTTATATGTGTAGAGTGTTATTTAAAAGAGCTTCCATTGAAATATGATTAAACACAATTTCGATTTCATGCATTTATATGCATTTATAAGTTTCTATTTTTCTAATGTACTCAAAAATAGAGTCATAATTTTTTCAAACAAATAATTATTTTTAACACACTCATGAAATGAGCCATTTTTCATGCCTATGGACCAAATAGAAAATTACGTATTTTGAAGGCGTCTGATTAAAGTAGTGAGAAATAAGCAGTTCTGCGCTCTTTTAAGCGAGAGAGAGAGAGAGAGAGAGAGAGAGAGAGAGAGAGAGAGAGAGAGAGTAAATGCTAGAAGGCCTTATGCGTACACGTGTAATTGAGATTGAATTATATGTTTGACATTGTAGGATTTAATTGTATGTATTTCATTTTTAATTGTGTATTTTTTAAGTTCATATTGTTTAGATCTATGAATTAGTGTTGCCTGTTGTTGCGTCAACAAGGTAGCTAAGGGTTATTTTTTTAAATGATTGTATAACTTGAAACACATACCTCTATGCGTTGTGTTGATTCGTCCACTCCGCTGTCATTCTCAACGTCTATAAATGAAAACATTATAAATGATTAAAAGAGTGAAATGTAATTAGACGATTGCACCGAAGCAAAAAGCCGAAGTAAGTAAGGCAAAAGATAAAAAGTAGAGAGTTATTGAGGGGTTAAGCAGTGTAATGGAATGCAGAATAAGAACCTGCTTTGAGGGACGTAGTGGAGGGCGAGTTGATGACAAGTCTCAAGTCCGGCTTCTGTTGATCGGCAAAAGTGGTCCTCTTGTTGTTGGTTGCAGATGTATCGCGCTCGTCGTTGAACGAGGAGGCTGGACTGCCCGAGTTAGGGGTCTTGAGCGACTTACGCTGTCCATCGTCAAAGCCCTGGATGGTGGTGGCATCGGTGGGTGTTTTTGGCGGCGGCTGCAGAGGGCTCTGCTCTGGTACGGCCGGCTCCTGGCCTTTGAGTTCTTTGGCCTTGAGCTCGTAGTGCTCCGCTGCAGGCGCCTTGACCGGCGACCTTGGCTCCTGGCCAGTCTCCGGCTTGCTGCTCTCGGCCTCGCTGTCACTGTTCTTGCCGCTCTCGCTGAGCGCACTCGCGGGCCTGGAGCCGGGCTGCTTGCCCTCGAGCTCAGCCCTCCCGTCGAGGCTCACCTGAGGCCGGAACGGGCCTGTCCTATCGCCGGGCAGCGGGCTCGGCCGCGCGAATCTGGGCTCCGTTCCGGTCGGCGCGGGAGGGAAGGCCGCCCGCGGAAGAAGGCCCTGCTGGCCGTAGGCCCCGGTTGGCGGCGGGAAGCGGGCCGGCGGCCCAGCGCCGGGCTGGCCTGGCCGACCGAAGAAGGCATTCCTCGGAGGTGGCGCGCGCTGCCCCGGGAACGGAGGCCTCGCTGCTGGGAACTGAGCTGGTGGCGGCGCGAGCGGCCCGGCCTGCAGGTTCAGCTGAGGCCGGCCGTCGGGGGGGCCTGCCAGCCGAAGCCCTGGCGCTCCGCCTCGGCCGGCCTGTTGTAACCGAGGCGGCCCATCCGCTGGGCCGTTGCTCGGGCCCGGGAAACGAGGACCTGCGGTCCCCGCTGCTGCTCCTAAACCTCCCGCTGACACTCCAGCCTGATATAGCGGAGGACTTTGCTCCACCTGGACAAACATTTTTCAAACCGATCTCCAATTGCGTGCTTATTTCTTGCTTTCAATCCTCATCAAGATCTCCTGACAATGCTTTCAACACGTTACTATTACGATCTTTGGATCTTCATTCTTTCCTGAACGCATCATTTCATTTACTACCCTCTTGGAAATATCTAGCTCAATTTATACCATTGCAATTACAGCAGGAATCTAGATCTGATTTGCAATTGCATTTTCGAATAAAATAAATTGTCCATTTGACACATAGAATACTCGCCCATACAGGTTTTACTATCACGATGCTCGCACCTATATCGATTATCACTATACGTAAGAAAGCGCCTTTTCGGCAAGTGCAGCGGGAAATCCAGCTGGAAAACAGTTAAATACAGGTAGATTCCAATTGCGAAATTTCGGTGGATTTACAGCTGGATATTTTCAACAGGAACAGAAAAGAAGAGACCTTAGAAGAGACCTTCAACTAAAATATTACCAAACCTACCAAGAATCAAAATATACGTAGTTTGAAAGTAAACAAAAAATTACATTTTTTGAATCTAGCTTCAAAGGAACAATTTTAATGAGACCTTAAACATTTATGCCCATTTTCAAGTTTCAACTCCGCTTTCCCCCTTAATAAATTATTTTTCCTAACGTATTTTAATTAGACTTATCAGCCTTAGGAATGTTTTGCAGACCGTCTAAGAAGACAATCATTTTTGTATCTTGAAAGTTGTAATATTATATAATACAGCGCAACAAATAAAATAAATTAAAATATTGCTCTCTTGTTATTTATAGAAATTCGAGTGATACATAGTTAAAAGCATAGAGCATCGAATATAATGTGTTCGAAGATAAAAAAATAGTGATAGCAAAGAGTGCGTGCCGCCGACCCGAAGAAGCGACCGTGAGCTCATCGATCCATCAATGGAAGTAATACTCGAAGAGAATACCCGAAGAGAGTGAGAGTGAGAAAGAGAGAGAGAGAGAGAGAGAGAGAGAGAGCGAGAGAGAGAGAGGGAGAGGGGGGGGGGGGGAGACAGAGAGAGAGATAGAGAGAGACAGAGAGAGAGAGAGAGAGAAAGAGAGAGAAAGGACGACTGCGTCTCACGCGCGCGACTCTGACTTTTCGCCCCGTTACAAAATCGATCAACAATTAGTTAAGGAATCCCATTGCTATTCTGCTTTGTTTGACCTATTTGTACTGATAAAATATAAAGCTGTCAAAAGTCTCGAGAATCTCGTCGATTTTGTTTGATGTCTAGTAATTGCAAGGGGACAAAAAGTAACTTATCAGTATCGCTGGAAATGTGGTCTACTTGTGGGAAGAAGCTACAGAAGAAAGAACAAAATCTGTTAATCATTAAGAAATATATATTTTTTTTTTTTTATATATATAATAATACGTAAAAAGCATATATTTGCATTTGTAAAAATCCATCGAAACCGCCTTTAAAGTATCAAAACAGTCAGAACACCTTCAAAAAAGGATATTATTTTGATTATCGTTTTGCGCAACAGGTATTGGTGAATTTTGGTCAGCTTGAAGCTACGTATTCTTTTAAGGTGATGCTAAAGCCACCTGTGACCGACAAATACAAGGAACCACTTTTCTCATTCAATTTTCAATTTTCAACAAATATCTTTATGAAACGTTATTGTCCTAATAAAAAACAACAACTTTCCATAGAGATATTTGCTAAAAATTGAAAATTGAATGAAATAAGTGGTTCTCCGTATTTGACGATGACACGGGGGTTTAGCATCACCTTAAGTAAAAGTTAGAAATCGATGTTGCAATATTACTTTACTTCTGTTTCAAAATTTTAAATTTGTATTTAAACTTTTATTAATAGGTCTCAACCTATATTTATAAAAAATGTATTTGAAAAGTAGATTATCATACATCTAAAATATGGAAACTAATATCTGGTGCGTAAAGCGTAACTGGAAGTTATGAAAATAACGAATTGAGAAAAATGACTTTAAAGTAAAATAGTAGTAATAATTGAATAAAAGTAAATTCGTAATTATTCCTAAATCCTTTTTTGTTTTATCGGATACATTTTTTTTGTCCACCACAGACATAGGGATTTGACGATTTTTACTGACGTTTAGCCTTACTTAGGGCACACTTATTTAACTTTTTTGTCACGCAAATGTTGAAAAACATTGAATTATAGAAAATGAAAATATTAAAAAAAGATTAAAACCGCATAAAGAAGTCAAATTTCTTTTAAAACCTCTATCATTATTAAGAAGAAAGGTTAAGAATTAGTATAAAAAAATAAAAATAAAATCGTTCTTTTGACCTAAAACTTGTATTTGTTTCCCTTAAGTAAATATTTTTACCAATATGTTTATATATAATAGATATAATACATGACACGTAGGTAAGTGTAAAATTATAAGCACATTCAAAATTGGAGATCATGATTTTGTAGGTATGCAAAGTTAAGTCAAGTATAAATATTCGAATAAATAGACAAAGTTTTGTATTGAACAATTAAAGCTAACTTGTTTTCATTGTTATGGGTGTCCTTACCGTGGCTGGTTTCTGTCCGGCAGCTAGCTCAGCCGGACTTCGCGGCGTCTGTTGCGAGTCCATGCTTTTGGGTTCTGTATATTTAATAACGCTTGAAGCGGCTTTTAATTTTCAACAAACTTGATTTCACCAGACTAGAGAAAAGCTTCCCCATTAACCTGTTGCCTTGAAAAAGAGAAAGCGTCTCAGGACTGTCATGAAATTACGTAATTAGTATAAATGTATACCGTATATAACTATATATGTGGAGTTCGTACATGGTGCACTAAGTTTTGCGAATAGGTTCAAGTACATGCGTTTCACATAACCCTTAAATAATGTTAACAAAACGTTAACTAAATTTAATAAAATTTTAACAAATGTTTTTCTCAATATATATATATATATATATATATATATATATACAATTTTTGCAGAACAAAAGTTGAAAAAAAAAAGTTTTTTACGCTTATAAAAATAAGCGATGCAACCCCTGGGGATCAAAATGCTGTACATAATATCAGCGTTCGGTAGTAAACAATCTCAAACTGGTTTTACAAGAAATATTTTGCATAGTAACAAAGATATCTTGAAAAAACTGTTTTCAGGGGTGAACTTTAGGGTGCTTTCACCCTTTTAAAAAGTTTTTGAGTAGATAAGAAAATATACGTGTCTTGTATTTTTTTTGTCCTGTACAACATAGCGATGTTTCATTGAAGTCGGTGACTAATACTTTGATACCCTTCCTTATTAGTATACATACAAATTTTCGCTCGGAGAGTTATTTGATCCAGATCCTCTATTCATAAAAATGTTTAGTAACGCATTACAGGACAAAAAAATACAAGACACGTATATTTTCTTATCTACTCAAAAACTTTTTAAAAGGGTGAAAGCACCCTAAAGTTTACCCCTGAAAACAGTTTTTTCAAGATATCTTTGTTACTATGCAAAATATTTCTTGTAAAACCAGTTTGAGATTGTTTACTATCGAACGATGATATTATGTACAGCATTTTGATCCCCAGGGGTTGCATCGCTTATTTTTATATGGGTAAAAAACTTTTTTTTTCAAACTTTTGTTCTGCAAAAATTGTAAAAATAATCAAATATTTACTCAAATAATGTTATTCTAAAGAAAATCAAATTCTAAAGTTGACGTGTTTCAAGGTTTTTCACAAAAGTACATTTTAGGAGGGTAAACTAACCCATATTAGTATTCTTCACTATACTTTGAAAAATTATTTGTACATAAAACTAAAGTAAGTGTATTTACATGTGTTAACTAAAAATAATACTAAAAATAAGTGTATTTACATGGGTTAAACTACGTGATACTACCCCTACATGGTGTGTTCATATGTAGCAACGATCAAAGTGTCAGTAATCGATGTCAATGAATCTTTGCTGCGTTGTAGAGTATAAAAAATGAAAAGATACGTATATTTTTTTATCTGTAGAAAAACACTTTAAAAGAGATAAGCACACCTGAATCTCCATTAAAAAGTTTTTTAAGAATTTCTCTTTCATTATGCAAATTTCTTTTAATAACAGTTGCCCATAGTTTATTATCAAACGAAGATATTAAGTGCAACATTCCAAATTCCAGGGGTTACATCCCATTTTTTTTATCAAAGTAAACATTTTTTTTTTAATTTTTCTTTAGAAAAATTCTAAAATTTATTAAATACTTATAAAAATAATTTTATTCTAAAAAAAATAAGATTCATAACGTAGCATAAGTATATGCAGATGTGTTAACTTGAAATAATTCTTATATTTCAATGGAACCGCAAAAATAGTGGTCATGGCATTTTGGGGGTTGAACTAGTCCTACAGGGTGTATGCATATGCAGCAGTGAGTATTGAAACAAAACATATTTTATACATATATATATATATATATATATATATATATATATATATATATAAGAAACATTTTTGCCGAAATAAATTTTTCTTTTTTCATATTCTCGATTACCCAGAGAATTATCCATATATATGACCATATGGAAATATGGTCATATTTAGCTCCGAACAACTTTAAACATATGGGCTTAAAAAATATGAAAAAATTTATATGCGTTTTAGATACTAGAAGAAACATGTTTTCTGAAATAAAAAATTATTTGTTTTTGTTGTCGATGTCCCAGTGTTTATTACTCATATATATATATATATATATATATATATATATATATGAGTAATAAACACTGGGACATCGACAACAAAAACAAATAATTTTTTATATATATATATATATATATATATATATATATATATATATATATATATATATATATATATATATATATATATATATATATTCAAAAGTAACTTTTCAAAAGTAAAATTTCCTACTCTGAGATCTTCTTCTCCTTCACAGATGCCTAGTCTATCCATAACCATATATTTTGTTTTCGATTCACCCACTTTTAGCCCTGTCTCCTCCGCCGCTTTAATGAGGATTTCCGCGTTTCTTGCCACCGTTTCTCTATTATCCCCCACTATATCTAAATCGTCTGCATAGCCTAGTATCTGCGTTGTTCCATTAAGTGTTGCGCCTGGTTCGTCAACCTGCATTTTTCTAACAACATACTCTAACGTTAAGTTAAAGAGCACCGTGGAGACCCCTTCACCCTGTTTCAAACTGTCGCGTATCGTGAAGGATTCGGATACCTTACCGCCTATTCGGACTTTTCCTTTGCTTCCGTTTAGACATATTTCAATTAGTTTCACGAGTTTCTTCGGCACAGCGATAAGTACAAGGATTTGGTACATTTGGCTTCTCTCAATCGAATCGTACGCTTTTTTAAAATATACAAATAGCTGATGTATGGTTTCACAAAATTCTCACTTTTTCTCTAATAACTGTTTTATAGTAAATATTTGATCGCTCGTCGATCTGTTGCGTCGGAATCCACACTGATAATCTCCTATTATATCTTCTGCGAATGGAGTGAGCTTGGCTTGTATTACATTTGACAGAATTTTGTAGCACGTTGCTAAGAGTGAAATACCCCTATAGTTATTGCAGTCTGTCTTATTCCCCTTTTTATAGATTCTTTCCAGTTTTCAGGTATTGTTTCATATTTCCAGATGGCACATACTATGTTTATTAATTTTGAAAGTAAGCGCGGTGCCCCCGTATTTAGGTAATTCAGCTGGTATAGAGTCGTTTATATATGTATATTCTCGATTTTTCAGAAAATAACCTATATTTTTACATATAAATGGATAACTTTCTGGTAAATCGAAAACAAGTAATTTTTTTAATTTCAGAATAAATGTTCCTGTTAGTATGTAGAATGCTTGTAAATTTTTTCATATTTTTTTAGCCTATTCAATGTTGTTCGGAGCTAAATATGACCATATTTTCATATATACATGTATGTATAATTCTCTGAAAAATCAATGACAAAAAAAAGAAAAATTTATTTCAGCAAAAATGTTCCTTTTAGTATATAAAATAGTCGCGAATTTTTTCAGATTTTTTTAAGCTCATATATTTAAAGTTATTTGAAGCTAGATATGACTTTATTGATAAAATGTACATTTTGATGTTTTTTTAACAATATTTCATGTTATTTTGATTTTTTTTATATAAATATTGCACTTCTGCCATTTTTCGACTATGGCAGTCACTTTTGTACTGAAAAAGCTTTCTTCATGATTTTTGGTGTAATGGTTCGATTGATCGATCCCACTATTTTCAGGATTTTAAGTATTAAAATGAATTTAATTAATCGTAAGGTGCATTAAAATGTTTTGGAATCATTTTTAATGAAAAAATTCAGAAAATATGCTGGAAATCCCCTTGTTGCTATTTATTTCAGAGATTTATTTTTGTTGAATAAATGGAGGTTGAAATTTGCTAAAAAATGTAAAATGTGATTACATGCTCATATTTAGCCTTGATCAACTTTGAACTTAAGGATTTCAAAAATTTTACATACATTCTACATACCAATAAGAACATTTTTACCGAGGAAATAATGAAAAAAATTGTTGTGTTCTCGATTTCCGAGAGAATCACCCACATATTATATATATATGTATATATAAACTATATATGTATGTATATATAAATTATATATATATATATATATATATATATATAATTTATTTTGATGCATTCGAAGAAATGCTCTGTTTAATAATTTAAATAATGCTTAAGAAAGATACTTATGCATTACTGATTTTAACAAACTGTAATTCATTTCATAAAATTAAATTCGGTTATTTAATTATATCATGCACAACACCTTTTTGACTAACAATGTATATGTCATCAAATACCGGAAGTAAGCTTTGTTTATGTTATGCACAAAAGGCAGTGGGATATTATAGATTATTTCCGGATTATAGTTATGGCATTTTTTATACACTATGCATTGTTTATTCAAAAACGCAGTTTTTTTTTATTTGAGAGAATATTTCATTTCGTTTTTCAAAAATTGTTTAAAAGAAGTACCAGATCCAACGTAAGTATTTACACACACACACACTCACACACACTCACATACACACGCACGCATGCACGCACGCACGCACGCACGCACACACACACACACACACATATATATATATATTTTTTTTTCAATAAAAATAAAATCTATTTAATTATAATTATATATATGCTAAAAAATTGAAAAATTATATTAATAGGAGAGATGCGGCTAATATGGCATACTTTTATATTATCATCCGATATTTATTAGATAGTTGAGGGCCTGGAACTGGAAATTTCATGTAGTTGCATTAAATACTTTAAAGAATACAATAAAATTAGTTTGAATTATTTAATTCAACGATATATACCTAAATCACGAGTGCGTCATATAACGCGCCGCGCTATACTAGCCGCTTCTCTCCTATATTTGAAAATGTATTTTAAAATTAAAAATTAATATAACTTTTTAATAGTGATTTAAAATATTATTTAAACATTAACAAAAGGTTTTTTAAAAATATTTTAAAAATTATGAATCTTGCTATTTTATGCTATTATTGTACCGATTTTCATGGAAGTTTTATATGTGTTCAACATTTAATATGAAAGTTAATCTACTAAGTGTACTTATTTTGCTGCTTGCCTATTTTCAAACACTTAATTTGAAGAAAGTCCTTACAATGTTAAGGAAATCGAAGTTAAAGGTCATTTCTAAATGATTCCTTTGGATTTAATGGTGTGGTCTGATAACATATATATAATAATGGAACAATCCTTAGATTTTGTAGAAGAATTTAAAGAGCCTAGAGCACATATTCTGGAAGATGATGATTTGCATTCACTTCCTGATTATCCTGAGCCACCTACAGATCAGTGCACAAGAGATAACGAACCATTAAGTTTTGAATAGTATTTGAGTATTGGAGAAGTGGAAAAAGAAAAAAAAACTTTTTTCGAAACAGTTCAAAACAGATTTAGGAAAGTCACATCTGAACGTCAGTTACATCGTTGAGCTCACCAAATTAATCAAGGTGGTACATATCGAGAAGAAATTGCTAAAATTTGCGATTATACTATCGAAAACTTCAAAGCTACTCTTGAATCTAGTTTAATTGTGCACGACAATGATTTGAGAAGATGGGCCTTGCAAGCTCGGTAACTAATTGGAAAAGATGATTTAAGATTTAAAGCTTCCATATACTGGCTTTCAAAATTTAAGAAGGCTCATAGAATTGTTTCCAGAAAAATTAACAAATTTGTTAAAAAAGCAAAAGTAGAAAATAGAAACGATTTACAGAGAAATGCGCTAGAATTTGTAACAGAAGTCAAACAATTAATTAATGAAATGGAAGTTGAAAATACGTATAATTCCGATTCTCCGGTCAAACATTAGCAATTGAAGAAGAGAAACGTACAATGTTTAGTGCAATCCGTTTCATCTACGACTCACAGCTACACAGTGCAACTAACAGTTTCGGATGAGGGAAAATTACTATCGGCTTTATTTTTGATTTTGAAGGAATCAAGCGGAGAGTTCGGACCAGTCGACTCACAAACTTTGTTCAGGCCTACTAACGTGTACGTTGTACCTTCAAAATAGAAAAATTACTTCATGTGATAAAACAGTACATCTCAAAATAATACCTACAGGAACGACTGGAACTATCCAGTCATTAGACGTGTACGGATTCAGTATATGGAAAAACTTTGTTAAACATTTTTCAGACAATGTGTTGCTCATCGGTGAAGATCTAAATTTGCATATAAGTAATAATATAATTAAGTTACAGTCATTAACTCATAACCAATTCTCGTCTCCACGATATCACAATTTATTTAAATATTCGTGGTATACATGATTGGATATCTTGTCAATAAAGCAGATGATTTCGAAAATCCTGTACATTTCAGTTTTGGTGAGTTATGTACAACGCATTGTGAAATTGACGGTTGTAATAATATTACCATCATTCGATGTACTTGGCAAGAAGTAAAGTTTTTTGAAGATTATCATTATAGCTCTACCTATAACCCATAATGCTTTAATATTCAATAATATTTTGTAAAATATTATTTTATGAGAATGTATTTAATTTTCTAATTAGTTGGTGCAATTAATAAATAAAGATTCTAACATTAAGAAGATAAGTTTTTAGTTATTATTTTTAATGATTATTTTGAAAGCAAAAATGTAAAATTTATAATGTAAAAATTTGAAAAGATTTTATTTTTACCCGTATATAAATAAGGGATGCAACCTGGAGGGTCGAAATGATGTACATAATATCAGCGTTCGATAATAAACAATCTCAAATTGGTTTCACAAGACAAATTTTGCATAGAAATAGAGATATCTTGAGAAAACTGTTTTTGGGAGTGAACTTTAGAGGTGCTCTTCACATATTTAAAATTTTTTTCATCTGAGAAGATAATATACGTGTGTTGTATTTTTGTGTCCTCTACAACATAGCGAAGTTTCATTGAAATCGGTGACTGATACTTCGATACCCTTCCTTGTAAGTAGATAGTGGCAGAGCCCGTAAGTCAACTAAAAAAAATAATAATAAATCCCAATATTTTAATAATTGCATATATAAATGGCATTGGAACGAAATTTCGGATCACCTTTTGTAGATCTCAGTTTTATCATGAAATTTCGTTCCAATGCCATTGATGTAAGCCGTAAAATTTTTACTTGAAAGTTCGCACAGTGGTGGATAATTACAAAATGAAGGGCAATGACCTCTTAGTTTTTCATAATTCAATTTATTCTTTTAATTATAGTCAATATTTAAGATTTCCGGTGTCGGTAAGGTAGGGAGGAAAACAACTTCGTGCGGAAAAGTTATTCCTCTTTCCATGAAAATGTTTAAAAAATTTAAGCTTGATTTGTGCGACGGATTAGCAGTCATGATATAACCCCGCCATAGCATTGTCAAGTATCAATGCGCGTTTGTTTACACACGTTTTGACATAATGTTTATATTAGATCATTAAAAGATCTTTTTCTTTCACATTATGACCATTATGATGTTTCCAACAGACTTGTTTCTGAAAAATTTTGATAATCGTTCTTATTACAATATTGGGTTCTTATTACAATAAATTTTTATTACAATATTGGGATTTTTGATTACTCGGGTTAACTTGCTCGCTTCGCCAATGTCTGCTCACTGATGAGTACCTATTATAAAATAAAAATCCAAAGCTTTTTGTGCATTTAAGCTCAGAAATAGCAATACAAGTTTAACATGAAAAATATTGGCCTGAAAAATTATTTTTTGTAACACAAAAACGATTTTTGCGTTTTTATGTACCTATTAAGCAGGCCTAAAGGACAATTTTTTAGACCGGCGGGTGCAAAAGTAAATAAGCGGGCGCAAAAGCAAATAAGCGGGCGCAAAAGTAAATGATCGGGCGCAAAAGTAAATAAGCGGGCGCAAAAGTTACTTTTTCTGAAATTTTTCGGAAAATTGCTTTATATATATATACATATATTTAACCCCACTTAATATGCTAGAAAAACGCAAAAATCAATACATGCTTTACAAAAAATATGGTGTGCACCAAGGGCAAAGAGGGCTTTTTGTCCTCGGGTGGTTGCAATCTCCACACTTGGTCTAAAAAAGCCCACTTTGCGCCCTAGGTACACAATATACTATTTTAATGCATAAATGTTCATATTGATGAGCACTATAACAATATACATTTTATTTATTATTTGGATAGATTTTGGTTTGTACTTTAGCTTCATCAGCTTGGAAAATACGTCCCGTTTTCGACGGCTTGGTGAGCTATTCCATCCGGACCTCAATTATCCAAGAACAAGAATATAGTTATTTAATATTATTGATGGAAAACTAGCTTTAATATAATACTTATTACATCTTACTAAATTATATTATTATATGCAATTTATAGTTAAAAAGTTTTCAAGTAATATTAAAATATTTTAAAATTAATTGAATTATAAAAAGTTAATATAATTACGGAATACTACATTACAATAATCATAATCCAATCTACATCAAAGAAATATTTCAACTTTAAGGTCAAAAGAGTACGTAATTCTACACAATTTTATTAAAGAAAGATGCTGTTGTATCAGACTTTTTTGTTCGATACAAAGTGGTGCTTTGCATAATAAAGATTTGTATTACTCTAGTGCATAAGGTTCTATGTGCACAGTTGATTTTATAAAACAATATTGAGTTCTTTAGAATTTACAATTTGTGTTGAATTTTCTAACTACTTGTAACTACAACTAAATGTGTTTTTTATATCAGTATGTGAACTTTTGCAAGCTTCTAATTGTGTTCAAAGTAAATTCAAGTCTAGATTTCTAGGATCAAATGTTTTAAATAAAATGCGATATGGTTCAAACTACTAATGAAATGAATAAATGTAACCAATAAATTTGTTACATTTCTGATACCATGAAAATGGGAGAGTTTGACTACATTTTTAAATAGTTATTACTAATAATTATGGGTATAAAAATACATAATATTAAAGTGCTTAAATATCTTTCATTTAAAATTCGTCTACCAATATCTCATGTACACTATGCCTTTTGAGAATCGAATAGAGGTATAAATATGCAACGATAACAACAATATAATGAAGTACTATTCAAAGCAAAAGAGAATTTTCGATACACAGTTTCAATACAAATTTTCAGTAAAGTTAATTTTTACGCACTCTTTTCAGTGTGGAAATAGTCATCACGCAATGCGTGAGCGCAGTAGATAAAAGCACGACTGCGATATCACCTGCACAGAGTAGTTGCCTTATACGTACTATTTTTCTATACAGCGGGTGCAAAGCTCGATTTTGTGCACGCTTACATGCACAAAATCGCACTTTGCGCACGCAGTGTGGAAAAAAATGTTCACCACACGAACGTAATCTTTACACCCTCATGTGGTCGACGCGCGTCGCATAAAATTCAACTTATTATACCCTAGTGATGAAAACTACTATTTTCATGTTCGTTCAAACTCTACAGATTTTCTATTCAAAGGATCGGATGATTACTGGTAATATAGAAAAGTAATAAAGTCGTATATAGAGTAAGGCTCATGGTATAGCAGCTAGCGGATTTATGCTCCTTTCATAATCAGCGACCGCAGTTATAAATGCGTTACGCGAACTAAGTTTCACGTGCACATAATATTTGCGTTGTCATGATCACAGCAACATGACTGTAAGCTTCAAATATATATTCTATTCTAATTTATTGCAATTTTTTTTGCTTACTTTATGAAAAGTTATTAAAAGGATATAAGGTGAGTGCAGGTAATGTGCAGGCCATCTACGTAATGTGGCCACCTACACGAGAGCTCGCTATATGCGTAATTCTGGGGCGCCGTAACTCCTACAGTATATGTATTGTGACAATAGATGTTGAGAGGCGCGGTGATCCCGCTGCTAGCACCCTCTAAATTATAAGATGATGTCATGTTTACACGCAAAAGCATCAAAACTCTGATTTCTTATCTAGTACATGTATGTAAAGAAACTACTTTTGTCAACGTGATATGATCGAAAAGAACACATGCGGTACATCAAATTGTAGCTTTCTTATCGTACTTTAAACGATCGAAATTAGGAAAAATAACGTGCAATTGCAATAAACCACGTATGGAAGAAACTCACAAGTTTAGTGTTATTTCGTACCCTCAACTAAAATTTGGTGGGTTGTTAGACTTGTACAATATAAAAATTCATTTGAGGGTACGAAATAACACTCAACTTGAGAGCTTTTTCCATACGGGAAGCTTTGACTAAACTATGAAATTTTTTAGCTTAAATGTAAAATATCATTATATTGCTATTTCTACTTGTTAAGGAAGAGTTAAACCAATTTTTAAAACAAACAAAAATTTCGAAATTTTCCAAAAAAATCACCGGGAGCCACCTTAAGATGCATGTGTCAGCTTTTGTCGTAGAGTTTATTTTCGATACGAAAATTGCAACTTTCGTTGACGTTTATCGGTTGGCTAAGGACGTTCATCGACTAATCGATC
This sequence comes from Gastracanthus pulcherrimus, assembly GCA_949152435.1. Taxonomy (NCBI): domain Eukaryota; kingdom Metazoa; phylum Arthropoda; class Insecta; order Hymenoptera; family Pteromalidae; genus Gastracanthus; species Gastracanthus pulcherrimus. The sequence continues at coordinate 49,263,144 of OX424572.1, forward strand.
TATTATATATTTGCTTTAAATTTTGACAGAATAGTATCCCGCAAAACTGTAAAAAACGTACCGTTACTAAAATGGAAATATTCAATGTCAAAGTTACGAGTCATAACACGTAAGGTATAGATTAAGCACGTGTTAAAGAGATATTTTAATTTATGAATTGAAGACATTAAGTTATTAATAATGCCGTTTAATGGTGATTTGATACGAATGCATTGCAAGGCAAAAGGAAATAAACGTCGATAAAAACGGCGGTTGCTTCTACAAAATTCCTAGGCCTACTAATCCCAAAATATCGAAACCATCAAGGCGTACGCCACAGCACCATGCAGTTAAATAACACATAAAAGAAGTCTCGACTAAGCTAGTCTTGACTACCAATTTGTAACTACTTAGAACATCTTTAATTAAAATTGAGACAGTTAATTTTGTTGCAAAAACACTCATGGGGTATTAGAGTTAAAGGTTCAAATAACATGTCTCAATAGTTTCCGAAGTCCTAAAACCCGATATATATCTACTGGGAATCGAAAGTTCCTTAAGGTGGCCACATTGCCTGCACCACCCGTACATCATAGTTTTGCCAAGAATTTTTTGCTGCTGCTCGAACTACATACCCTTGGGTCAATGTTAATTTGAGAAATTAATATAGATTAATAAATAATAATAAGATTATTCCAATTTTGTTATCTGAACATATATTATTTGTATAGCAAAATAGTTGAAATTTTTGCGAATACAAAATCAAATTTAAATAAAGTAATTAAAGCTTGAAAAACGGATAGTGGGACACACTGAGCATTCGTCGTGAATTTGGTGTTACATAACAAAAGTATTATAAAAATAATTTTAAAGAAATGTGAGAATCGAATAATTAATCACAAAGAAAGCGCTCCTGCGCTTACATTGGTATACCTATCTATCTTAAGCAAACTGGAAATCTCGAAAGGTATAAGTCGATATTTATGTATAATATAAATGTACACGCTTTTAACACACAAAAATTATTTTTACATAGCTGTATATGCGCAAATAATTCTTGTATGTTGAAAGAGTGTAAATTTATACTTCCGGGATTTCGTATAGTTTTTCAGATGGCTGCATATTTTAAACGAATTGCTACGAATAGGCGACTTTGCAGCTTTTGATCCGAGACGACCCGGAAAAGAATCTTCCATATATGGCCATACATGAGTAAGGAGTCTACTAAGGAGTCCCTATATATGGCCGTATATGAATTTTGACCATATATGGGTATATATAATCATATATGATCATATATACACATTTCCACACATGCCCACATATGTGGCCAAAATTTGTATATCGATGACCCTTGCAAAGACTAGCACGTTTGCGACGCGGGCGTTTGCCACGAAGAGTAGCACATTTGGAAATCTCCCACGAAGACTAACACATTCGTGATTCTCCCACGAAGACTAATACATTCGCCATTTCCCCACGAATACTATCACATTTCGTAATTCTTCCACGTAGACTAGCACTTTTGAGGATTAACCCACGAAGACTAGCACATTTCAAAATTTGCTACCAAAACAAGCATATTGGGCAATTTTCTGATGCCCGATTTCAGGCTACTTTTATTTATTCGGGTAGCCTGATTGTGCTAGTCTTCGTGGGAGAACGACGACTTGCGCTAGTCTTCGTGGGAGATCGACGAATTGCGCTAGTCTTCGTGGAAAAATGACGAATTGTGCTAGTCTTCGTGGGAGAACGGCGAATTGCGCTAGTCTTCGTGGGAGAATGGTGAAATGTGCTAGTCTTCGTGGTAGATTTCTAAATGTGCTATACTTTGTGGCAGTTTGAAATGTGCTAGTCTTCGCAAGGGCTGTTGATATGATTATATATGACCAAAGAGCGTGGCTTTTTGACTACATTCTCGCAAAGCGATTCGAGTAGAGGACAAAATCTTCTTGCGTATCATTTTCGCCAAAAGATACTAAGTACACTCGTGTTTGTTTTGAAACGATCGGGCAAAACCAAAGAATATTTGGTTTTGCCTAAGGAGACTAGTGTAAAGGAGTACGAACGCAATGTGTAAAAAGAGAGAGAGAGAGTGAGAGTTGCTTTGGTATAAAATTTTTATTCTTCGTTTACTCGCAAAAGCGTATCGCAGTTATAAAATTAAAAGTATATGCACAGTCAATTATATTTGGAACTTTGATCCCTATCGCAGGTCGTCAATAGTAAGAATACTTATGTCTATATCACATAACGTCAGAAAATATAAAACAAAGAAAAGTAAAGTAAATAATACTTATCTCTCATACTAATAAATACGTACGCTAAGATAAGTGATGTAGTAAAGCTTACTATTCTCACTTTGTAAGCAAGCCATTAGTTATTAAAACAATTTTTATTATTGCTTTTATTAAAATATAGTTCGTGCTACGAAGTGAAAATAGTCGGGAGTTCTACTCTGAAATTTCAGGTTAGAATTTTAATTTTTATCAACTAGATTCATAACGTATTCAATAAATGCCTTGATAAATGCAGCACTTTCAATGTATTTTGTAAAAAAGATAAACAGTCGGACAAGAAGGCTACGCCTAGTCAATATTATTTTATTATTAGGTATATTCCTACTAAGTGGAATAGTTAGCCTAACAAGAAAAATTAGTTGTATAAAATTCCTACTAGAAACGTAGTTAAAACTTAGTTGGATTTACTATGTACTTCTCTCGGTGTACATAACAATAATAGCTTATAAAAATAATAAATTAGGACTGAACAAGAATAAATTAGAACGAATATACAAAAAACGTTTAACGGTTCAACGTTGTGTAGTCGGGTCACCGTGTAATTGCTTGAGATGTCTGCCTAACGCCGTTTTATAGTCCTCAAAAACTCAACAGTGCAATTGAACGAATATCTGAAAACGAAGATGGAACAGGCTTCTTTTTCAAAGGCACTAGGTGAGCCCCCTACCAAGTTCCCGGGAAAATGCCGTTGGATAAGTAGGAGTTAAAGATCGTCGCGATATGGTGACCCACTAACGGAAGAGCCTTAGTCACCACACTTTGAGGAATGCCGTCCTCACCTCTAGCTTATGACGGGAAATGGGCAATAGCTAGAACTACATGTGAGAAGGTGATGTCAAGATCTTCGTCACTTTCGCTTTGGAAAGCCGACACCCTGACAAAGTAGGCTTTGAGCTCATCCGGTAAAAAACCATGAAGCTCCTCTTTTGTTTTAGGCAGGTGCCCCAAGCCCTTTAATTCTTTCCAGATGTCTTTCTTAGTACCTAGAGTTAAAAAATATGATTTTATATAACAATCTCCCGCGCGTTTTTTGTGCGTTGTTAGTCTAACAAATTTAGCGTCGTCCATGATTATTTTATGGCTGCAATCTTGAGTGTGCATCATGTGCAGTGTATTACGAATATATAGGCCTAACCCACCCCCGAATTTGTTACGATCAAGGATCCTCTTTCTGTATGGATAAGAGGACCCTGCGCAGCACAATGTGTGCAAAATCTATGCGTCTAGATTTATTTCCATCAAAAATACTCGATATTATTAATTCATTACTTGTTCTGATGCTGCGCATGACCCACCTACCAACCGATTTCGCCCGCATGCTTCGTAAAAACGATGAGCTCTGTTTTCTTCGTTGGTAGTTTCGCAAGTATTATTACTATTATTATTGTTACTATCATATTTATCATTCGGAGCAACTAGGTTTTATCTACGTCGTAAATATCACTAGGTTTATTAGCATTATTATTTACTCTACCCCTGCGATAGGGCCGCGCAGGCGAATGTAGGGGGGGGGGGGGGGGCGCCTAGGCCAGGCAATCAGACGCGTCCTCAAGTTACGGATCGGGGAGTGGCCACTATAGCTGGTTAGCTACGGATAAATTGAATAATGAACCGCAGACAATCGTCCACACTCAACAAACTTTTACTCTTTCATTCATTACGCTGCATTTATCACACGCACTACACTCAACAAAATACACAAACATATCCTCTCAGGCGGTGCGACTAGTCATGAGGCAGATGCACAGAAAACCGCCTGACCCGATTGTTTTCGCACCGGGACACGCTGGGAGTGCCAGGACCCCTATCGGTTGGTCCCATCGGCATGGGCGAAGGGTTGATGTGAGCCTAGCTCTACCGAGGCGGTTAGTTTCGGCGCCGGATCAGATGCCGGTCGCTTCGGACCCTGATCAGGAAGCGCGTATTGGGCAGGGGGATCGTAACCCCTGGTGCTCCGGGCGAGCTTGGTCCGTCCGGGTTTCCGGGACTGGGAAAACGAAGACTGGGCCTCAGAGATCTTGGGTAGGATCAGAGTATCCGAGGGTGTACCAGTTCCTAGCTATTTCGACTCGTCCTCCTACGCACGATGCGCCGGTTAAACAATCAAGAAATAAAATGTCCCAACAAATCCATGATATGAATGAGGAGGCAAGTAACTCCCAAACCTGCAATGAAGTAATGGTGGTTATGGAGCAGCTTGCTTCACAATCGCTGCTGGGCGGCACACAACAGCATAGCTTGTTGGATCTGAGTAGTAATGAGAAGTTCATCAAGAGGATGGGCAGACTCCTCAAGCAAATGGGAAAAGGGTTGAGCAGGCAGCCTGGTGTCAATAGAGACATCAAAGACACTCTGCCCATCATGGTCGAACTTTTCGACACATGGAAGGTTGGCCTCTCTAACCCCGAGGTTCACAGCATGCCAACTGCTCAAAGCACCGCGGCTACTTCAAGCCAGCGGCCGAAAAATAAGAGGACACGACCACTAGACGGGAACTCCGACAACGCCGAGTTAGTAGCCACTGACAAAAGACTTGGGCCAATGGGCCCTCGGACGCCAACGGTATCGGTCCAGTCTAAGAAGGAGAAAGCTGCTGCTAAGAAATCGCAGCAGCAGACGGAACAACAACGCAAACAAGAGCATCAAGAGCGCCTGCAGCTGCGAAAACAATGCAGGAGTGACCGCAAGAACAGAAACCCTCGACAAACAAGACACCGGCGAAAAAGTAGAGAGAGAGAGCCTTCTGAGAAGACGCCGAAGAAGCGATCCAAGGCAGTCCTCATCCGTCTTAATGATAAAATCTCTTACGCGGACGTTCTCTTGAATGCCCGCCATAAGATTCCATCAGAGTGCCAAAAATTAATATCCTGGTAGAGTTGGGCCCAAAGACCAATGACCAGGAGTTGGGAACTATTGGCGATTCCATCAGAAGGACATTAGGGCAGGCAGGTATCGTGAGAAACCTGACACCTAAAACGACTATTGAAGTCAGAGATCTCGATAGCCTCACAACCAAAGAGGAGTTGGAAACGGCGGTCAAGAAGGTCTTCGACGAAGCAGGAGACTCAGTGGGTGAGATTAACGTTTCGCTGAGTTCCTCCTCGAGCAGAACCGCCTGCGAGTCGGCTACATGAATTGCCGACTGAGAAGATGGCAGCGGCTTCAGCGGTGCTTTAGAAGTCTGGGTTACGGACATCAAGCGCGAGACTGTCGTGGCCTGGATAGAAGCAAGGCCTGCTACAAATGTGGCGTGGACGGTCACAAAGGATCAGCCTGCAAGGCTACCGAGGCGAGGTGCGTCTTATGCACGGACCTTGGAGTAGACCAAGCACTGCTGGGCCACACGCCAGGCTCAGGCCAGTGCAGAGCGTTTCTCGAAACGCTTAGGCAGACCAAAGCCGGCAATCATTAATGATGGACCGTATAACGGTCCTTCAAGTGAATCTCCATAGAGCCGAATTAACTAACGACCTTTTGATTCAGAGTATATCTGAGACGATGGCTGGTGTGCTACTAATCAGCGAGTAGTACTGTGACTGGAAGGTACCTACGTGGTACAAAGACACATTTGGCATAGCAGCAATCTACGTTGACCCACGAACCATCAGAGTAGACGAACATGGGGCCGGAAGTGGCTTTATGTGGGTGAGAAGCAGCGACGTAACTTACGTGAGCTGCTACTTTATCCCGAATGTCCGTATTGAGAAATTCAGCCGGAGTCTCGACGAGCTGGAAGACGCGATCCGTGAGATGGAAGGCGAGATTGTAGTCGCCGGTGATTTCAATTCGCAAGCATTGAAGTGGGGCATGCCAGTATCGGACAGCAGAGGAAAGTCCATCAAGGAAATGGTATCTAGACTCGGCCTGATAGTTCTCAACGTTGGGAACACGCCGATATTCGGTTTTCGTATCTGGAAATCTAGCGCAGAGAGCGTCGAATTGGAGGGTACTGGAAGATTACAATGGAAGCGAGCACCAGTACATAACCTTTCAGCTGCGCGATAAATCCCAATCGCAGAAAAGAGTCTCGAGAAAACCACCCCGATGGAATCTGGCAAAGCTGAACACCGACAAACTCGTCGAGGTACTGCCCGAAGGACAGGGAAATCTATCGACGACGAACGCCACTGAAGACAGGGACAGAGCGGAAGCTCTCGTGAGGAGACTATAGGTCTCATTCACCGTATCTGCGACGCATCCATGCTGCGCAAGGAATCGCGACATGGAAAATGCCCAGCTTACTGGTGGTCGGACGAAGAACAGCGCAAAGAACGCGAGAAAGACAGTAAGCAGCACTAATGTTGGTGCAGCATAAAGTAGCGTATCGACGGTTCCGGCACGAGATCAACCGGAGCAAAGCACAGGGCTGGAAAAACCTTAGCGAGGAAGTCAATCCCGCCAAGGCAAGACCAGGAGGTCACCGCTGAAGTAGGAGAGATCCTCCTATTCTCCACCGATGAGTGGCGGATCGCCGCCAGAATGATGCGAATCGGAAAGTGTTAAGAATAGGCAATGCGGGCAGCACACAGGGTGAATAAAATAGAAAACACCACTACTCGAACGGTTCTTTATTCACAAAGATAGCAGGCACGGAAACGCGCGTCCTCTCTCAATCGTCTTCCAATACAGACAAAAGCCAGCGCGGCGCTCGCACTGCGCCCAACCTTGTGGCGCTCCCAACCACTACTCATGCACCGCAGTGCTAACATGTATATACTCTCACACTCCCTCTCATTGTTAGCACTCATACATTTAAAATTATCTATCTAATTAATTACCGTTCATAAATACATTAAAATCTTATATCCTAAGTACAATTTTTTGATGAAGCGCAAACTTTTTTTTATATATGAAGACAAACGGTGAATGATAATCACAGCTATCCCTGATATCTATGTACTCTCGTGAAAATACCATGGGGTGTATTTACCATTCCTCTTCGTAAACATCTCCATGATTCTCATCTGTAACATACAAAATGTATTGAGACCTAATTCATGTTTAACAATTGAAATGTTAATTTCTGATGCGTAATAAAGGGTAAGGCTTTAGTAAATAGGTCCGCTAACTGATCTTTAGATTTAACCCATGGTATTTTTACATAATTTTTCTTAACACATTCTTTAACATAGTATTCTCTCTTTTCTACCGTATGCCGCAACTAATTCCCTCCGTCTACATTCGCACAGGATTGTGCCGCTAGATTATCGCAAAATAGTTCGATTGGGTATAACTTTTTCCTTAGTATGAATTGAATTGAGTTGTGTAATGACATGATTTTTTGGCAAGTTTCGCTCATTGCTACGTACTCTGCTTGACGCGTGGAAAGTGCAACACTTTGTTGCTTGTGTGTTTTCCAAGCAACTGTGACTCCCAATAGCTGTATTGCATATCCACAGGTCGTTAGTGATCCTCCGCAATCTGAAAGACTTGCATCTGAATAAGCCTGCATGCTGTCGTTGCTGGCTGTGTAATTTAGAGTGAGATACTTGGTACCTGATAAATATTGGAACACTCGATTCACCAATTTCCACTCTAAATCTGTGGGGTTCACCTGATGTCTGCTCAGGACATTGGTCGCGAAGGAAATATCCGGCCGAGTTACACCAGCTAGATACTGTAGTGAACCTACTGCGTCTCGATAGAGTCTGGAGTTGACTGTCTTTTGTTGCTACTCTTCAGATTTTCTATTCTTTCTCTCCTTATTTGCAACTTGACTTGTCACGATAGGTGTGTTTACCAGGTCTGGTTTTATCAACCCCAAATCGCTTGAGTATGCCCTCGATGAATTTAACTTGCGACAACTTTATTACCTGTTTTTCAACGTTTCTATCTATTTTAATTCCTAGAAATTCCATTGGATTACCTAGATTCTTAATTTTGAATTCACATCCCAGTTTATTACTTAATTCATCCAATTCCTTCAAGTCATGACCTCCTAACAATATATCATCGACGTATAAAAGTATAATCATAACTCCTCTATGACTCTCCCTTAAAAATACGCACCGATTTTATTGGATGTGAATCCCGTTTGATTCATTACTGATGTGAACTTAATATTCCATTTTCTTGAACTTATTTTTAAGCCACACAGCGATTTGTTTAGCTTCCATACCTTTCTTTCTTTAAGTTCCCTATTCATTAGTATACCCTCTGGAATTTCCATCAAAATATTTTCTTCCAATTCACCATATAAAAACGCTGTCTCTACATCCAGTTGCCGAAGTTCTAAATTATATTTGTTAGCTAATGCAAGGAAAGATCTAACTAGGGGCAACCTTGATACCGGAGTATATGTTTCTTTTAGAGCATAGACGTTACTGTCCTTAAAGCCTCGTATCACAAGTCTGTTCTTGAATCTAATTTCTCCATTTTCATCAGTTTTCTTCTTAAAAACCCACCTAGAGTCTATGATGTTGGGTCTAGATTGACCTTTCACTGATTATGGTCTGTCTATTACTTCATAAACTTCCTTGTCCTTTAGTGCCCTTAATTCGACTTGAATTGACTCAAACCATTTCTGACCTTCCTCAGAGTTCACTGCTTCTCGGAATGACTGAGGGTCTCCCTGTATTTTTGCCAACAGTGCATGGTAGGCTACATCTATGTCCTCAGTATTTTTGTATAAGTCTTCAAGACTGTAGCATACAGCGTTCAATGCTTTAGAATTAGATGTCTTACTAGTCCTTCCTCTCTTTTTCTTTTGTATTTGAGCGGATTCTACTCCTTCTGAGTCCAAGCATTCAGCGCTTCTTTTTCCTGTTTCTTCTGATGCAGTGTCATCTATAGTTGTCTGATTTTCCTCAATGTATTCTGTTTCTATTGTAAAAATCTCTCCGGTTGTTTCGGTTTTCTTAACTATATCCTTGTACACAACTTGTTCAACGCACCTAATATGCCTAATTTCGATTAACTTTCTGTCTTCGAGTACATACAGAATTAACCCTGTAGGTATATATCCTACTACAAACCCTCGTATGCCTCTCGGACTGAATTTAGTTCCCTCTTTCCTAGTTACACGGGAGTATCCTACACTTCCAAAACGTTTAATCTGTCTAAGATCGCAGTTAATATTAGGGGCTAACACATTAATTGATATACTCATGTCATTAGATTTATGAGGAGTTCGGTTATATATGTACACACTTGTTTTTACAGCCAAGTCCCACACGGTGGCTGGTATTCCTGAATCACACAAGCATGACCTGAACAGTTCTGTTGAAGCGCTCCGCCACTTCATTATGTTCAGGAGTGTCGGGGCACACCAACTGCAATTCTGCTCCAAATTCATTAAAAACCTCCACAGTCTATCACATTTCAAGTAACAAAATTTCTCGTCCAAGCCTACAACATTCCTAAGACTTCTGATTTTCTGATATTCTCTCAAACAGTCTCCTACTTCAGAGTTGTGTTTTATAGGATTGGCTAAAGCTACTCGTGAGTAATCATCTATAAAAACAACTACGAATTTGTATTCTTTAGGATAAGATACAGGACTGATTGGTCCCACAGTATCGGCGTGAATTATGTGTAATGGTTTACTGGCTCTAGTTCTAATTTTATTGAATGGTAATTTACAACTCTTAGTCATTAAGCATATTTCACAGTCTATAATACTATTTTCTATATTCAGATTTTTTAATTTCAAATCATTAAGAAACTTTTCAAATAATTCTCTCACATAAGCAGCTGAAGCGTGTCCTAATCTCATATGCCACATCATAACCTCATTGAATTTTCGCTTCGGCAAGTTTTGATTTAAAATATCAATATTCTTACGCAAATCCTCATTTTCTCCTGGATTAAATTCATCCAACAAGGGCAACTTTCTGTCTCTCCCTGTGTGTAATAGATCGGAATGTAAATTAGTAATTTTGTCCGTTTCCACATCCTCGTTAATTTCTTTCTCCCTTGCTACAACGTCCTTAACTTTGTTCAATTTCTGTTCATCATTCGAATTGTTTACTAAACTTTCTGTTTCGCCTATATTTGTCTCAGTTTGTTTACTCCGCGTATTATAATTATGTTTTGCTTCTCTAGTTCCTACCAAAGCAAATACTTTTTGTATTTCAATTTCCTCAGAATTTTTAGATTTTATTTTCAATTGAACTAACCAGAATGGATTTTTGTAAATTCCAGATATAAGACTCTCGTTAGAAATTGGGTCATATATATTAATAACTTTATTATTCAAATAAATTCTGAGACCTTGATCTACAAAGCGCTTTAGTGGTAATAAACTTTCTGATAAATCATCCGAGTATAACACATCCGTTAAAACAACAGTTTTCCCATTTTTCCCTTCTATTGCTACATTTCCTGTACCTCTAGTTGTAAGTTGTCCCCCTTTATTCGCACACTTAATCTCATTGTATTTATTCTGATCTAACGTCTTAAATATCAGCTTAGAATTGCTAACATGCTCGGTTACTCCTGAATCCGCAATAAATTTAACAATTACATCGCCATTCTTATCAATGCTAGATTTATATAAATTTGCTTCTTTAGTAATATTGCTACATTTACCCTGATTTTCCTCCTGCGAAGTGTAGTACGCTGAACCAATATTACGTTGACCTCTCCAACCCTGACTTCCGCGAATACCACGTCCTCGGTTCACACGTCCTCCTTTGCTCGTCCTCGTGGTACCTCGGTTTGTCCCAGGTCCTCGGGGTCCTTCTGAGGCCCGTGGGGTACTGGAGGAGCTGTTGTCAGTAGAGAAGTAGCGCTGACGTTTCCATTGGGAGCCTCCGCTCTGATCACCCTTTCTCTTATGCATTACCCAAGGCTCCGGGCAGCTGGAGCTGATGTGGTCTCCTGCCTTGTTGCAATTATAGCAAACCGTTTCTCCCGACGTGGGACAGTCCCGACTTATGTGGCCGTTCTTACCACAGCTGTACCATCGAACGACTGAATTGCTCGTTGATGCAGAGCTCCTCCGGTTACTGCCAGTACCTCGTCCTGAGACTCGTCCTCGACCAGTGCACGCCCTTAGCGCCATCCATCCATTGGTGGATTTTAGGTCGACCTGAGTGATTCTTCCTGTAGGATATATTTTTTAAGTTGATCATATGTCATTTCATGTCCAGTAGATTCCTCCACTAAACAATCAGCTACAGTCACGTTAGGTACCAATTGCTTGTACGAATAAATCCTTTTTGTCTTTTTCCGGTAATTTATCAGCCTTAGGCGTAGATTCATAAATTCTCACTTTTTCCTCAAACAAGTCCCAAAATTCAGACGCTCTTTGCTTTTCTGGTCTGTATTTTAAGTTATTTAAATCGCTTCGCGCTGTCAGTCTAGTCATTCTGTTTTTTAATCTCTTAAATTCTTTTAATTTTTCCATAATTTCCTTAGGTTCTTTTAATTCTAAGATTTTAGAGTAGTAAGACATGTCAATGTGGTTTATAATTATGTCTCTAACTTTGTGCTTGTCCGCAACTAATTTAATCGCATCTTTACTTCCGTATGATTCTACTTCGAAAACATAATCTAATTTTTTTGTTTTTACTTCTGACATCAGATAGTCCTCAAATACTTCAAATTTAATATTATTTAGTAATTTGTAACTTCTATTTGTGTTACTCTCTTTAGTCGCGATTTCAATTTTGATTTTATCAGTTATTTCAGTAATTGGATTTGTAATGTTTACATTTTCTTTTAATTTTTCTCTCATCAGTGCTTCTACCTTTAAATCTATATACTCTCTCAAGTCTATAGTATTATTACCTTTATTTCCAATTGTATTTTTACTATTTTTATCATTTCTTATCCTAAAATTAAATTGTCTCTCTTCTTCAGTGAGAAAGTGCCCTATAAATTACAAGTTCAATTAGTTACATGTCTTACAATTTGTTTAAATTGCTGCTTATTCTTAGATTGTTGTTTGATTTTTATTTGTTTGTTTTTTTTATTCTTCTGATCTTTATTTATATATTTAATAGCAAACTAACTTTTAATTGTCCTTAATAATTTTATATATTCTTTCACGTCTTTATAATATCAATCAATTCCTCAGCTGAGTGTTTTATTATTATTTTGAAAAATTCACTCCTATATTACCCTTTACCTTTTACTTATTCCTAATTTAAGTACACTTGATCTTTAGTCGAGCTTTTCTCTAATAAGTCCTTATACTTTACTTATCTTGTGGCACACTGTCCTTGTCGTTAATAAAATATCATTTTCTCCCCGTTTGGCCAGATATATTCTTTCCTCATTCCTCAGATGCTGAATCTGCAGTACTTTTACAAGACTGCTCACCAACTTCTCAGACTGCTCCTTAGTACCTAGGATTTTAATTTTACATTAGTTCAATTCAGCAAACATTTCTTCAAATTCCTTATAAAATGCCTCTGGTTCACTATTTCTGTTCCTAAACGCGTCTTATTTCCTTAGTCGGGATCCCTCATCTCCTAATTAAACCAGCATTTACATGATTAAGTGATCACGCGGCTATTTATAGCTATCCGCTGCAGTAGTACCATGCACACTACGCCGCACGCTTAGCTGTGAGTCCTATTCATCACTGTAGAACGAACAATATTCTACACGCGCTCAGTCCCACAGCCTCGCGGACTACCGTCAGCGGCAGCATGCATCACCCCTGCAGTGCCCAGCGCGCGCGTCAGTCAAGCTTTGCGCAGTTTATATTTAGCCTAGCGCAAGTGAGATAGAAAGCTCTCAGTTACAGCGCTGGCCTGGCGCGACGCGATCACTCCTAACTCTCTCTCCCTCTCTCTCTCATTTTCCGCGCTAGTGGTTAGACAGTTTCCTTGACTACAGTCTACCGCGCCGCGCGCTTCGACTCTCCCTGGTTCTCCGCTCTCCTAAACTGCTGTTGCACGCGCGCACGCCGCGAAGTCACGCCTCTTTTCATCTCCCCCTTAACTCGCTGTCTCTCTCTCTCTCTCTCCCGCACACCACTGTCGCGGCTCTCGTGTCTGTGTTTCGACTTGTGCGCGAACTATATGTTAATTCGGCGTTGCCACATCTATCTATCTTTCACGACGCAACAGGTTTCACGAGCGCATGGGTTGTCTACCTCCCCTTCTTTGACGCCATGATGCTTTTCTTTATGCGCGCAAAAACTTTAGACTCTTCGCGGCCATTCTGAATTTATCGCGTCCTATTCTCAGAAACCAAGCAAAAACCCCTCCTTTTATTTTTTTTTATATACATTAAATTCTGGCTACATTTCTCGCTTCACAGTCTCAAATACAATTTACGTTTATATACCGCACTTCACTTCCTAAATGTTTACTTCATTCCCTTCTCCGAGGATTTTTGCCGGCACTTTATACATTTTATCCGTGTTTTATTTTTTTTTTACACAAAAGAATACAAGGCTTCACGTCCCAGTATCTAATACGCCAATCCCAAAATTAACGCGTCCCTATTAATATTCCTAAATAACTCAAATATAATACATGTAATTATTTACTCTTCTCCTTTTGCACTCTGCCGTTCTCCGTCATAACTCTCTAACTGTCGCCCTCCTCAGTATAAAAACCTCCTCAGCTTAATCTCGTAAACGCATGCCCAGGTCCAGCACTCCTCAGTCCAGCTATCCACTGCAAGACTCTGTCGTCCGGCTCCTTGCAGGGAAGATGCAGAGAAAAAGAAAAACTCTCACGTCCCGAATCGACACCGCACGAGCACACACATGCGCGCGTCGCGAGAGTATATCAAAATTTCTATGCCTGCCCAATCACTCTCAACTTTCCTTTTTTTTATTTGCATAACCTGTTAGGAATAGGCAAAGCGGGTGACACACAGGGTAAATAAAATAGAAAACACTACTACTCGAACGGTTCTTTATTCACAAAGACAACAGGCACGGAAAAGCGCGTCCTCTCTCAATCGCCTTCCAATACAGATAGAAGATGGGATACCAGCTGAGATATTGAAGTTCATCGCAGTAAGATCACTGTCTTTGCTGCTGAAAATATATAACGCGTTCCTGGAGGCGGATGCCTTTGGCGCTCCTTGGAAGGTTGCGCGTCTTGCGCTGATCAGTAAAGGAAAGGGAGGTGACCCCCGGCTTCCGACGTGTAACAAGTCGCTGTGCAGGTTGAACTACGCAGGGAAGCTTTACGAGAGGATGCTCAAACCACGGCTACAAGGAGCTGTGCATGCTGCGATTTAGCCGACAACCAGTACGGCTTAAGGAAACGGCGATCCTCGGTGGATGCTATACGAGAGGTAGTTCGACTCGGAAAGAGAGCATGGTCTGGAAATCATTTTTCCAGGAACATCGCGCCCCTTGTTACGCTGGACGTTAAGAACGCCTTCAACTCGGCCAGGTGGCCAGACATCTTGCGCACGTTGAAGGAGTTCAGAGTCCCGGAATACCCGGATACGGGACTATCTAAGGCACTGCATCCTCCGCTATGAAACAGAAGAAGACAAACGCGAGAAGTATCTCAGGTGGCACAGAGGTCGATATTTGGCACTGATTTTTGGAATATCATGTACGATGCCCTGTTACAACTCAGGTGACCGGAAGGGGTGTACACGATAGCCTACACTGATGATGTCGCTTTAGTAATCATCGCGCAGGACTTTGAAAAAGCACAATATCTGCTTAAGCAGGCGATATGCAGGATCTCGCGCTGGATGGAGGAACACGGTCTCGACTTGGTAGCCGCCAAGACCAAGATTGTATCCTTCACTGGCACAAGGATAAGGCTCGTTTTTCCCATGAATGTGGTAGAGATGGTGGTTTCGACCAGCATTGAGGCTATGTATCTCGGATTCAAACTAGACTCTAAGCTTATTTTGTTTCATCACCTAGAGTATGCAGAGGATAAAGCGGCGAAAAAGACGGCACAGCTGAGCCGTCTCATAGCAAACACGAGTGGACCGAAAGCGAGCATGCGTCGACTTCTCGTGTCAGTCATTACATCTACCTTATTGCACGGTTCTGAAAACCACCCTTAAAATTTACCCCAATAACAGTTTTTTTTTAATATCTCAAAAACGAATTGAAATTTTCCAATGAAACCAACGCTAATTTGTTTCTTATCAAAATGCGCTTCTGTGGTAATCGATTCACTCTGAAGGGTCGCATCCCTTAGTCATAAGGGTATATGACTTTTTTTCGTTTTTTCTTTCTTCAGAAATTTCTTAATTAACCGAATCTTATAAAAAATCGTTCTATTATAAACAATATTAAAATTAAAAGTTGACCGGTCCCGGGAGTTTTCAAACAAAAGTTTTTTAAAGGGGAACTACCCCCTAACACGAGTTTTCTGCCATATGCCTTAATTTACTTAATTTTATAATATATTGTAAAACATGAAAAAGACAAAAAATATATACGAGTACATACATACTTATACGACCAGTTGAGAGATGAAAAATACCCTTACACTTCACCCCCAAAAATCATTTTTTTTTTAATATCTTAAAAACGAAGTGAAATTTTCCAATTAAACCAACCCAAATTTATTTCTCATAAAAATGCGCTTCTTTGGTAATTACTTATACTCTCTAGGGTTGCATCCCTTGTTATTTATAAGGGTAGATGATGACTATTTTTTTCTCCAGAAATTTTTTAAATTGTTCAATCTTATTAAAAGTCTGTATACTATAAACGATATTGATGTTTAATATTGAAAAGGAGAGAATAAATAGAAGAAAAAAAGTCAAAGGCATAACTACCGCTAAACGTGGTATCTGACATACACTATTAAAATTTTACTTGTTCCTATGTTGATTTTAGAAAAGAAAGCACCCTTTCAGTTCACCCTCAGAAAACACTTTTTATTTAATTTCGTAAAAACAAAGCGCAATTTCTTATTAAACATCAATTTATATTTTAAACAAAACTTATGTTGACATTGCTCATATTCTGATTGGTCGCTTTCATTTTTAGGAGTTTAAATAACATTGTATAGTTGTAATTTCAATTTTGTATTATTTCAACTGCACGTTTATTTTTGTTCTTGACCCACGGTCACTCTGTATATGGCATTTTGTCCGTTAATTGAAATAAAAATAAAAATAACATAAAATAATATTGTTAAGGGTCTTTGTAAAATAAATCAAATTTAAAATTTAACGTGTACGGCAGTTAAAAAAAGGAGAGTAAAATATTACTCGACGTTTTCTTCGATTTAAATATATGCTATATTATTATAAAATAAAAATATATTTCACAAATGCATGTAATAAAAGAAATTTTAAATGTTATACCTTTTAAGTTTATTTAATATATAAGTAATGTATGAAAGCTAAGAATATTTTGGTGAACAGTTCGTTCTTTTATTAGGTCATCGAATATCAAACATTTATTTTTATCCAGCATTCGAATCAGCAGCGATAACAATACGCAATCGTTGTTTTTAAGCAGTTACATTTCGCATCTTTTTCAGTTCGCATGTGCCAGTGATCAGTGAAATAAAATTTTATTATAGAATAGAATAGAATAGAATAATAGTTTATTTTCGATCAGTCAAAAAAGTAAATGTACATAGTTATCGTATGACTGGTTAACGCAGCTCTTATATGACAATTGTATTGCAAAATACATATAGCTGAGCGCAGCTGTCATATCACATATGTCCAATCAGGTACACGTCAAGTATATAAATATATAATTATAAGATCGAAATCATTGCACATAACATTACACTTATTCTATCGCGTCAATATATAAAATAACGCAGACTAGATATACACAAGTAGCCAAGCAATGCGAGTGTAGCATTAGCCTGAACGTGGTGTTACGAATTCAACGATTTAGTGAGAGAGTACCTACGCATTGCCGTTTTGAATTTGGATAGCGAAGGCAACGATCGCATATCTTGCGGAAGCGCGTTCCAAAGGCGCGTCCCTTGGGCAGTGAACGATTTTAAGCCCCGATCCGTACGCGATCCCGGGACCGAGATCTCCCTTGGTACCCTGCTAGATGTGCTACATTTATTCTTCTCAAAGAGGGCCTCAAGGTACGGTGGTTGTCTCATGCAATATGCCTTATATACTATGACCGCCGCAAAGTACTCTCTTCTTTCGCTGACCTTTAGCCAGCCCAACCTCCTCCTGAAGGGAGTGACATGCTCGTTCCTCTTTATGCCACAGATGTACCTAACACATGAATTTTGTAACCTCTGTAGTCGCGTCTGAAGTTCAGCTGTTACGTCAAGGTACACTAAGGAGCAGTAATCCATGTGAGAGATGGCAAGTGCGCCTGCCAGCTACTTACGCAACGCCTCGGTGGTACAGGATCGAAAAGACCTGAGCCCATATAAAGCTCTATTAACCTTTCGGCTAACTGAATCTACCTGTGGTTTCCATGTTAATTTTGAATTATATTTTTACGAATTAAAAACGAAATAGTTGTTTTTTGTTAATTATAAGAACCTTAAGGTATACATATTATTTATTAAGCATTACATAAATGCAAAATACCCTAGTGAAAATCAAACATGTATATATATATGTACAAGAGTGTACTTTTTATATTAATATAAACTTCTCATAAAGAAAATATTTAGAATAATTTAGCGATTTAATTTTGGATTAGCCACACTACTTTATATTTATATACTTATATATACACTATCTTATAGAATTTCGTAAAAAATGTACACTTTTGTACATTTATTTACACTATTATACACAGATTATGTGATAATGAGAGTTAAAAACCTATTATTTTATGTATATTTGATATTATTGAGTCATATATATTTTTCGATGTTATTATTTATTATTTGTTGTATATTCATTATCAATGTTAGCTCATATACTGATTATAGAATTAAAACTGAAATAGACACTTTTATACACTTTTGTACATTTTTATACATTTGTATACACTTATATACAGTTATATATACTTTTTTATTTTCACAAGGGTATTAAGGTCGATATATTAAATTTCTAAAAATAGTTGAATGCTGATAGATGTTTGTAAAATTCATTTAAATATTTTTCTTTTTTTTTAATAAAATACTAATACATTAATTTATAAAAAAGTTTTAAATATCTCTAACAGAATTAGTTCATTTTATTACATTTTGCAAAACTTTTTTTACAGAATATTATAAAATCATCTTAATCATACTCATAATAGAATAAAAATTCTTCATTTATTTTAAATTTCAAATTTTTTTGGATCGCCTGTGTATGTTTCAAATATTAAGAAACTTACCAAAAACTCCAGAAAGGCCTCAAGATATTAGTTTAAAAAATAGTATTGAGAATATTCTATTAAATTCTATGAAGGAATTTAACGATGTAAAGATGGTTGAATATGAAACATTAGATTTTCAAGAACCGTAGAAAGATGTTGATATGAAAATTATAGAAGACGATGGTAAAATATTTACAATTGATGAAGATTTACAACAATGTACAGAAGATACAGAAGAATTAGATCATGACTATAAAGTAAGAGCCGCAGAATTCTGGAGAAGTGGTTTGACAAAACATTTAGCATTGATAACGGCACAAAATCGATTTCGCAAATAAAGGAGGAACGTATAAAGAAAAAATAGGAAGAATTTGTTCTTTTGTCTTAGAAAATTTTAAAACTGCTGTTGATGCTGGTTATCCTGTTCATGACAAGGATTTACAAAAATGGGCATCATAGACTCAAAAAGATATTGGAAACGAAGATTTTCGTTTAAAGCATCGTTCGTTTAAAGCATTGGTTATCTAAATTAAAAAAAGCTTACAGAATTGTTAGTAGAAAAATTAACAAATTTGTAACCAAAAAAGCACTTGAAGGAGTAGATTATTCAGAAAGAACAGCTGATACGTTTGTTATTGAAATAAAAAAACTGATTCATGAATAAGGTATAGAAAATGTATTTAATTCAAATCAATCAGGCTTTCAATTAGAAATGCACTCAGGTCGTACATTAGCAGTTGAAGGACAGAATCAAGTTCAATGTTTGGTGCAATCGGTGACTTCTACAATTCATTCAGTCAACAATATCAGTCGACGGTAGACTTCTTTCACCAGTTCTTATAGTTCTTAAAAAAAATGGTGAATTTGGACCCAGTATAGAAGGAGACTTATTTAGACCCCATAATGTATATGTTATGGCTTCTAAATCTGTAAAATTAACCTCAGGTAATTGGAGAAAATCTATTCATTTGATGTTGTAAATGTGTAAATGAATGAATTTAAATGAGTAAATGATATTGTAAATGAGTAAATCAAATTTGTAAAATTGTAAATCAAATTTTGGTATTTCAAATTTTATTTAATTTCAGATCATTTTAAAACGTGGCTAAAAGAAGTATACTTTTCCAACGTTGGTTCATCAAATGTTTTGTTAATAGAATCTTGGAGTGGGCATTATCCTGCTGTTATGCAGGAAGCGACCCCCAGAATAAAGAAGTGATCTTAAAAATAATTCCGAAAGGAACTACGGGTAGAATACAACCTCTTGATGTTTATGGCTTCAGAGTATGGAAGAGATATGTGAGACATTTCTCTGACTCTGTGATATTAATGAATGAGGATTTAAATCTACATTTAAGGAATCATATTATAAAGTTAAAATCACTGGTACATAATCAGCTATCATCACCGAGGTATATCGATTTATTCAAATCCGTGTGGTATAAAAGTGGATACACTGATGTAGCACCTGCGAAATTTGAAGATCCAGTTAATTTTGGTTTTGATACAAAATCTGATACACAGCGAAGTAGAAGGTTGCTCTAACATTGCAATAGGTAGATGTTCTTGGTGTAAAAAGTCTCTATGTTTGAGACATTTTTTGTATGACTACCATTATTGTTCATTGTATAAACACTAATTAACATTAATTCAAAACATATAACTATTAATTAATGCACTAATTTATATTTAATAAAGATTATATGAAATTATTAGAAATATAGAAATTTTAAAAATTATATTGATATGTAGAATAATTGTAGAATAAAAAATCAACATCAATATACAATATACAATATATTGTTTGTATGATAATTTCTATATATTAAAAAGAAAATCAAATTTATTTTTAGATAAAATAAGGTATCTAACCTTTCGTATAAAAGCAGAAAAGCGTCCTTTACAAAAAAAAATTGGCTTTGGATTAATGGAAAATTTCAATTTGTTTTTGAGATATTAAAAAAAAAGATTTTTCAGGGGTGAAGTGTAAGGATATTTTTCATCCCTCAAATGGTCGTATAAGTATGTATGTATATATTTGTTAGGTTTTTTTCATGTTTTACAATAAATTGCAAAATTAAGTAAATTATTAAGGCCCATGTCAGAAAACTTGTGTAATGGGGTAGTTACATTAAATAATTTTTTTTGAAACCCCGGGATTGGTCAACATTAAATTTCAATATTGTTTATAACAGAATGATTTTTTATAAGATTTGGTTAATTAAGAAAATTCTGGAGAAAAAATCAGAAAAATGTCAGATTTACCCTTATAAAAAAGTGAAAGCGATTACCACAGAAGCGCATTTTGATAAGAAATAAATTGGCGTTGGTTTCATCGGAAAATTTCAATTCGGTTTTGAGATATTAAAAAAAAACTGTTTTTGGGGGTAAATTATAAGGGTGGTTGTCACCCATAAAATCGGCGAATTAGCACGTAAAAAAATACGTGTCTAATACTTTTTGATGTACTACAACATATCATAATATCAAGAAGATCTGTGAGGTACACCTCGGGTAGTTTCCTTGTCAGAGTCACCAGCGCCTATCGCACGGTATCGGGACCCTCAGTGCTCGCTATTGCGGGAATCGTTCCAATCGACCTACACGCAACGAAGCGCAAGCGAATCTACGAACGGAAGATGACAGGAGAGGACAGAGCAACAGTTCATAGAGAGGAGCAGGAACGCACCATGGAAACGTGGTAACGATCCTGGAGAACCACAACCAAGGATGAATGGATAGCAAGGCTGATAGACCAGCTGGCCCCTTGGATTAACAGATACCATGGGGAGGTAAATTACTACCTGACCCAATTTCTGAGTGACCATAGGTACTTCTACTTCTACCTCAATCGTATGGGGAAGATTCAGAGCCCGAGTTGCATCTTCTATTCCTTTGATCGCGACGATGCGGTTTACACGTTATTCGTCTGCGAATAGTGGCACGAAGAAAGGGCAGCTCTTTGCGGCTCGGTCGGACAATTCACGCCTTAGACCATCGTGGGCAAAATGATGTTCGCCGAGAATATGTGGTCCGCCACAGCTTTTTTCGTCGAGACGGTCCTACGACAGAAGAAGCAGTACCTAGATAGGGTAATCGACGAAGGTATGAATGAATAGCTGGGAGACACTCCGACACCCACTCATAACCCAGGGATGGCGGACGACCGCATGGAAATGGATGGGTTGGGAGACGATGAGACATGCCCTTAACCGGGAGACGTACATTTTCTATCATTTTGTAAATGTCGCGGAGAGGGTTAGGGAATCTTCTCCTTTCCGTACGGAGATGAAATGCGCTGGTTCGAATGCGCGTATAAATGAAACGGGTTAGATCTGACGGCCCCTCGGGGAAATTAAAACAATAAATCAGAAGACATCAGAAGAGGAAAGGGAGGTAGGTTTTAGTGGGTAGGTTTGCGATGCAACGACCGTGTAGTTTTCCCGCGATGTTGTTTATTTTATTTTTCGTTCTATATTATACACACGGCGGATGCATATCCAACCAGCCCCACACTATACGGTTGTGCGGACCCAGTCGGGTGTACCTTAGATGGCATTTCCTATCCCACTCGAAAAAAAAAAATTATTATTATTTGCATTGAACTTATCACTATTGTTATTGTTATTATTAATAGTGATCGACGAGCAGGTGTTTTCTTCGTTGCTGGGGGTATGTCAAGTCTGCAATTTTCTAGCATATTTGATAATTCAATATTTTTATGTTTAATACTTTCTATTTTTCCTAATGTTATGATATGATCATTATCCATTTCATTTATGAACTTATCTATTGTTTGCTTTAGAGTGTCTTGAAGAGTATGATTATTAGTTTTAAGGTTACATGCTTCTTGCCAAATCCCTCCTTTTCTCTCTTCACCTTCTCCAGCTGGGAGTGTTATTGAGACTTCTATTTTCCGCATCTTCGATTCAATAGAACACGCTAAAGCTTATATTGCTGGTAACGAGTTTAACTTATTAATAATTGCATCGAATTTGCCTTTACCTTTGCCAGAGAGAAGGAGAGAGATATATTTTTTTTATTCTGGGCAAATTTTGTAAAAAAAAGTATCTTACTGCTTTTTCTTTAAAGCTTAATATAAGAATGTCATGATCTTTGCCGTTGAATAACTTTTGCCCATCTTGACCTTAAGGTCTAAAAGTTTTTTTCTAAGCTTGGATCATCATTTAGGGCAAATTTACCGAGATATTTGATATTTAAATTTTTTCACTTATTCATATATAATTAGGATATTGAGTGATATAACAGCAATAATAATTGAAATTGACTCGCTCGTCCATTCTTTTACAACCTGCAATATTATTTGTAAACCGATAAATTCAAGACGACAGTAAATAGATTTTGTCTTGATTTTATATCGTTCATAATTATGTAGATGTGTGAATGCGTGACAAGTGTTTATGTGAGCGCGTAAAATCTTAGTAGTATATATTGCGATTTCATCAAGTCTATAAATAAATACAAAAATTGATTATGCTTTTCCCAAGTTTGACCTGTATCCCAATTAGCTCACCGCTCTTCTGAGACTAAATGTTTTGTCCGAAAAAATCTTTCATCGAAAAAGTGTTCACCGAAAAATAGACGTGACAACACCGCAAAACAACATATATAGTAATGCAAATGAAATTGTATTTTTATCACATTTCCACGATGTCTACGTATGTAGAGTTGACGAGGATGAGATCCAAGTTGATCAGAAATTAATTCTCTATTTTATAAATATATTTTTTTTGTACAGTTATGATCAAGTGATTAGTGGCGACCGTATTTGATTTTAACCTACGAACTATATATATATATATATATATATATATATATATATATATATATATATATGTAATATATAATATGTAGATATACTATATATAATATATACTATATAATATATAATATATATATATACACTTTGTAGGTTAAATTCAAACACGTTCGCCACGAATCACTTAACCATCGGTATAGAAAAAAAATATATTTAAGAAATAAAAAAGTGTGTGTACTTATGTATACACGTAAGGCGTTGTATAACATTTTTCGTTATTGTCATAATATATGAAGATTTAGAGGGTTAGATGAAATAAAAATTCGAACGAGCTTTAAAATGCTCTCTTAACTGACAAAAATGATAAACTATTTTTATCAACTAATTTTTGTATGATTTGGGTATACAGAAATATAGAACTTTGTTTGCAAAACATAAGTAAGGAAGAAATTAAATCCAAAATTAAACCTCAAATTACGTAGTTTTTTTAATATACACTATATATCATGTTTTGTATAAGTATACAGCTATTTAATTTTGATTTGACCTTGCCAAACTTTTTTATAATCTGCAGATAATACATATACATCAACAACACATAATACAAAAGTCTTTTACATTATGTATTACAAATTATTTCTTTTAAAAGTTGCTAGTTTATAATGAAGAAAAAACAGGTTTAAAATAAGACAGCCTTTTAATTTTAGTTTTACTCCGTAAAAATCGATTTTTCTACAAGTTATTGGAGAAAATTCATTTTTGTGATTAAAATAAGTGTTTTTAAAAAATTCCTTGCGCAAACCTATTTGACTACACATACTTAATAAATTCAAGAATGTTTTTCAATTGTAAATGGGCAAAAGTTAAAATTATTAAATTGTAAAGACTCAATTCATGGCCTGAAATAAATAAATCCTTTTTTGAACTTTATAAATTTATAAAAATAACTACGCGTTTTAACACTAACAATTGGTGAATAAAATATTTAACATCAAAATACTGCAAAAAAATATTAACTTCTTTCATAATACTTTAATTATATTACCTGCAAGTTTATAAAATGTCCATGGACATAGATTACGCAGGGAACTTTTTGAGAAACGTAAGTTTCGATAAAAACGCGTTTAAAGTTTCCATTAGGTACGCTATCGATAATGCAAATTGTTTCACTCAACCGACATGATTTTCATCGTCAGTTTTAAACACTTTCGAGTTTGGTCATATAATGTGCTACGTCGTGTCCTGTGCCGTATTCGAGTGGTTGGTCCGTGGTTCACGGTATTCCAAATAGCGGAGCAGACACAGTTCACATAAGTCTAAACGTATAAAAACCATCCCAATATGCACACTTTAAAAAGAAGGAATTCTTTATTAATTCTCCAATTTCCACATAACATGAATACTTGAATTAATGAAAAAGTATTAATAAAGTATTATTTGTAACATTAAATTGACGAAGGATCTTTATATGCTTTAATAAATAGAATTTCAGAAGTAATCTTTAAATAGTCATAAAGAGTTAAAAGAGTTATCTTTTAAATAATTTTTGTTTAATTCTAATAAACATGATGAATTCATGAATGTCCTCTCTAAAGAATACTTATAGTACTAATCAAGTAATAATAAAGTATTCTTTATACATACTTTATAAAAATTAAAAAAATATTTCTTACCTGAATGGTAATAAAGAAGTCATCTAAATATTTATTTGTTCAATTTGATTATTTACTATAAATATATTTGTGTGGCACAGTTAAACACAGTACGGCATATAATTATATTTATATAGGCACAATTAGGACTAATACTAGGGTTACGTACAATATTTGCATTCTAACGCATAACAAACAAAATGGCTAAATGGTAAAACGAAGGACTGATACATGGTGGGAAAAAAGAGAGGTGTGCTACCAAGGAGCTTTCCGAACTTCCACCATTTATAGCTCATTGAAAATTCATAAGCTATAAATGGCGGACTCACGGAAGGCTCCTAGCGAGCACACCTCTATTTCCTTTTCTACCACGGACTGATAGTCTGAAAGTCAAGAGTTCGATTCTTAGTATAGTTTTTTTTTAATAATATTTACCTGCATAAGGCCAGTGTTCAAGAGCGCTTTGTGTGCCTAAATAAGTGACCTGTTGCAAACTATACACTGAACTATGACAAAATGTACCGTTCTATGCATAAATTTGATTAATAAAAATAATTCTTTAAGAACGCTTTAAAAATTAAATAAACCGGATATTCGTGACTTTTAAAAATAATCTCAAAGAATTCTTTTTTTTAGACGATTTTCTGAAGAAAGAGTTAATAAAGAATTCTTGAAGTATTAATAAAAATTTTTTTTTGCTTATTGGGGCATACTATGTCTTTGATATTTAAATAAAATTGTTATTACGTAACTATACAAATCTAATCTGATCGGTTGACTGGAATGCCGGGAAAATACGAACCGAACACACGCGCACAACACTGCTTACGATGCAGCATATTATGAAGGCTAGCGTACAAACACGGCGAAAGGTGCTGGCGGAAAGCCAGTTGTTTGTTGACATTGTCATAGCATTACATATAACGCTGTAAACATATCATTTTTTTAGAATTTTTCAATTCACTCCCAATCTTGCTGTCCGCCGAGGCGTGCCAAAAAATGTTATAAAACCCCAATAAATTTTCGATCTACTTTGATCTCATCTTCGTCGACCCTACATACGAGGGTAGTTCAATAAGTCTTTAGAATAAAGTATAAAAACAATTTTTTTTGGGTAAATTTTTTTTTATTTTTCAACATAATCTCCTTGGAGCTCTATACACTTGGTCAATCGCTTTTTAAGTTTTTTTAATCCTTCAGAAAAGTGCGTTTTCGGAAGTTCCTCAAAATAAGCACTTACAGAGGCAATGACGTCTTCGTTGTCCGTAAATCTCTGTCCACCGAGACATTTTTTCAAGTTTGGAAATAAGCAAAAGTCACTGGGGGCTAAATCTGGTGAATACGGTGGGTGTTCGACCAATTCGAATTTTAGTTCTTCAATTTTAGCCATTGAAACGAAGCATGTGTGAACTCGGGCGTTGTCGTGATGAAAGAGAATTTATTTCTCGCCAAATGTGGTCGTTTTTTTTTAATTTCTTCTTTCAGCTGCTCTAATAATGATGCATAATACTCACCAGTAATTGTTTTACCCTTTTCCAAGTAGTCAATAAGTATAATTCCACGTGCATCCCAAAAAACTGTAGCCATAACCTTACCAGCTGACTTTACGGTCTTTGCCTTCTTTGGAGCTGGTTCGCCTGTGGAAATCCACTGTTTGGATTGTTCCTTTGTCTCAGGAGTGTAGTGGTGTATCCATGTTTCATCCACAGTCACAAATCGACGAAAAAATTCCTCAGGATTCCGACTTATGCGCGCCAAAAGAGCCTCAGAGGCGACCACTCTATTGCGTTTATTCCCAGCTGAGAGCAAACGCGGCACCCATCTTGCCGATAGCTTTTTCATGCCTAATTTTTCATGTAGAATTGAAACAACTGCACCTATAGATATCCTTGTGGCCTCAGCTAACTCACGCACTTTTAATCTTCTATCCTTCAACACCATATCGTGGATTTTATTGATGATTTCGGGAGTAGTTGCTTCTACGGGCCTTCCTGAACGTGGTTCGTCACTTATTGATGTACGACCACGCTTAAATTCATTTACCCAGTTATAAACCGTTGCTAAGGCAGGGGCAGATGTGCCATAAACTGAGTCCAATTCATTTTTTATCTCATATGGAGTTAAACCCTTTAAATGAAAATGTTTAATTACCGCTCTGAACTCGTTTTTTTCCATTTTTCTTAACAAGCAATTTTTTTTTTTCAATTGGTTATAAAAACACGTAAACTCAGAAGATGTGGACTGTGACTGCACCATATATCTAGTCGGGAGTGGTGCTGACTGAAAACAGATGATTTGGAGCGATTCGCGCGCCATCTGTTGATCATTCTAAAGACTTATTGAACTACCCTCGTATATAGACATCGTGGCAATACGATAAAAATACAATTTTATTAGCATTACTATATATGTTATTTTGCGGTGTTGCCACATCTATTTTTTGGCGAAATATTTTTTGAGGCAAAAAGTTAAAAACTTAATTTTATGTTTAGCTTCATCATAAATAGATAACTTTAAACAAATTACGTATTGATATAGATAAATATATAGTTCATCGTGAAAGTTTTTATAGGCCCGTAAATAATAAAACTAAAAACGATGTTTGTAAAATGTATTCCAGCAACCAATAAAAGGAATAAAAAAAGCACACTGTAAATAATTCAATGAAAAATGCTAAAATAAAAAACGGGAACAACAACCGCACGAAACGCTCGCAATGCATAGCTGAACAGAGAAGCTCATAAAAAAATCAAGTTAAAAATGATCTGACTGTACTCGCACAAAACGTTGAAACGCGAGTGTGTAGTGTAAATAGGTTAGCTTGGCTAGGAAGCCAGCCCCGCTCTTCACAATGAGCGCAACTGATAAATGCTTCCAACTATCCGTATTCCTATATTCTTATAAGAGTCGTGAACCTGTATATAAGAGAGTATTGTCGCTGGAGACGAAACTAGATAAGGTTGACATCATCTGTGCATTGGTAGAGAAGAAAATCATTTCGAAACTCAAACGTAGCCTTATAAAAAGATTTTAATGAAAAATTATATACCGGTAGATATAGTTCCCAAAATGATTCAGTTCAATTTTCGTGAGCCAAAGATATCTTATAGAAGCGATATATTAATACTTTTATTTCAAGATATTTAGTATGGAATATTTGAGAAATTGCACTTTTGTTGTTTTCATTTACATATCTCAAAGAACTAGACAGAAAGTTTTTCTTAATAATTGTGTAATTAAGACAAATTAATATTTGACGAACATTTATTCAGTTTGAAAATACGCATTGGGTGCTTCTGAATGTAAGAAATAATGTCTTCTGTACTCCTATTTATCAACTTTTAAAAAACGCTGGGCAGGGGGGTTCATGAAAATGGTTACAAAATTTTTATATTAAAATATATGTCAAAAAAAGATTTTTATCATCTCGATCAACCCCTTAGGTGCCTTGTGGCTCTTGTTCTAATTTATTGAATTTTATAAGCAGGCCAAAATCGGTTATTTTCAAAAAACTCTATATAGCCCACATCTCAACCATTTTGAATGGTTTAAAAAGGATTTCTTAATTTATTTACGATCTTTATTAAAATAAATATTAGACCCCTTTGGCAGCTCAACGGTACACGTCTACAGAGCTCAGTGTAAACTTAGTGATTTTGTGTTTTTTAGGTTATATTTGATCGCTATATATATATACATTGAGCGCTGTAGACGTGAGCCGTTCAGCTGCCAAAGGGGTCTAATATTTATTTTAATAAAGATCGTAAATAGGTGAAGACAAAATTTTTTTTTTTCTAACCAATTTTAACATGTATATAGAGTTCTTATAAGTGTCTGTGAAATTTTTCCGATTATTTTTACCAAGTATGTTCGAGTTAAAGTGGGTCAAAGGCGGTAATTTTAGCATTTTTTGCATTTTGGAGCGGTATTGAATGATTGTTAGCTTAATAGGGGTGCATTTATGCAAAAATAGAATCTGCACTTTATTTATGGAAATTTTCTGCATTTTAAAAAAACATTATTTTTAAGGTCATATGACCCTTCATGGATTTAGTCCATTTCAAAACCCAAAAATTGTAAAAAAAGAGAGTTCGATCACTTGGTCGACTATCAAAAAATTCATGGAGATGCCTTTTTTTAGTACAAAAGTACCTGTATAAGTCCCAGAACGGCAATCGAGCTCTATTTCTTGCTAAAAATAGAGATTATTTCACCATTATCTCTATTTTTAGCAAGAAATGCAGCTTTATTACGGTATTGAGACTATATCAGTTTCTTTTGTACTAATATAAGATACCTTCATAATTTTTTTAGTGATCATCCATGTAGTCGAACCCAGTATTATAGGTGCTAAATAGACATTTTAATCATATTTTAGCATAATTTGACTGTTATTTTTATTTTTAGTAAGAAATACTGCTCGATTGCCGTTCTGGGACTTGTAATGAAGGGTAATATGATCTTGAAAATATTTTTTTTTTTAAATTCAGAAAATATGCATAAAACAGTACAGATTCTATTTTTCCGTAAAATGCACTCCTATTGAGCTAAAACTTATTCAATACCGCTCCAAAATGCAAAAAATGCTAAAATTACCGTCTTTGACCCACTGTAACTCAAACATACATGGTCAAAAAAAACTGAAAAAATTCAGACACTTATAACAACTCTATTTATGTGTATCTATCTATACACATGTTAAATTTGGTCAGAGAAAAAGAAATTGTTTTTGTCTTCGATTTCACAGAGAATCACCTATATATATAAAATAAAAAAAAATTATTTTATATATATATATATACGCATTTACGCACACACATATACACACACGTACACCCACACACATATACACACACGTACACCCACACACATATACACACACGTACACCCACACACATATACACACACGTACACCCACACACATATACACACACGTACACCCACACACACGCATACGCCCATACGAGGAGGAAGTAGTCAATATCCGGATTTGGTCAGACGAAGTCGTAAAATACACTTGTATCTTACTGAATAATAAGAATAGAAAAATTATTTATTTACTCTGTTGATAAACCATCAATATTTTTACAAAACTACTTAATTCATATGCTTTCTGACAAATGAATGATCATGTAAAATTATCGCGGAAATTGCAGTCGATTGAGCGGTATGTGAAAATGTATTCCGCGAACTTAAATATAAGTTGGACTGGCGTGTGCGAGCGGGACAATCTTGGCAGGCATTCAAAAAGTTAACCTATGAACAAAAAAAGCTTGAGCGAACACGAGAGGTATCTGCTTAAAGCCAAAATTGTACATACACAATTTCGTGATATGCACCTCAAGTGTACATTAACCAATGACGTGCAGATGTCACAAAATCGATGATCGAAATTAAGCTCATTGTAAACGTGTACCTTGTACTTTAGTATTTAATCTTCTGTATGACATATAATGAATGTTGTAATGGCATGTGTTGATAACTAGTGCTGACAAAACATTCTTATTTCGATTAGTTTCTTAAAAATGATAGTCCTTTAATTGCATCTAGTTTTTAATTTTTAATGTCCATTATATATGCGATAAGTATTTAATAAAATCGATCATTATAGCAAAAGATAATTAAAATCAATAGAGCAGTTAGAAAATAAAGTCAGATGTGTATACTTTTATGTATAATGCCATTTTTATATTTTAAACATTAGTTTGCAAGAAATTAGATAATTTTTTGAAACATTCAATACAATCAATTTAAGTAAATATTTAAAATACTATAACTAATTATTCAGTTCGAGTGACTTCGAGATTACTACACTCTGTCAGGTCAATAGAAGTAAAAGGAATATAAAGAGAGAACATACTGTGGATCGGTCGTTCTCGTGTTCTCGCAAGCTTTCTCTACGCTGCCAACTTTTTAATGAGGTTGGTGATCGGCCGCGGGAGGAGTGCGGTGCGAGGGGAAATTTTAAATCCTAAATGCTGTGAGAGTGTTGTGCGTGAAAATGTAGTAACTACTATCTACGTCTAAAAACATTAGATCCACGCCTCAGACGAATATCGCAATATTCCGTGGACTTCAACCAGGGCTGCCTTTAGAAATGATGGAATCCTGAGCCGGATTCTTGTCGGGGCCCCTGTAAAGAATTTAAATTTAGATTATTTAAATTTTGTTTTTTTTTTAATTCTTTATTCGCTTTATTTAGATTTTTTTTTATATTTATAGAAGTATTAAATTAAAAATTAACACAAATTTTGAAGTTTCAAATGAAAACCGTCAATTGTAAACCAATCACCCTAAGCTGAAATAAACAATACAAGTTTTTTTTAAAACACCAGTTATACTATAAAAGAAATTTAAATAATGAAACAGTAAACCCAAAAAGTTGGGTTTAGGTTTTAAGATTTATTATTAACTTTTTTAATTGCAAATTGCTCAACTTCGTTTAGTTGGGTTAAGCTTTTTATTATTTAAACTCTTTTATTTCAAATTGCTTAAGGTGATAGGATGCTAAAGCCACCTATCACCGACAAATACGAGGATCCACTTTTCCCATTCCATTTTCAATTTTGAGTAAATATCTATGAAAAGTTGTTATTCCAATCAAAAAGAACAACTTTTCAGAGAGATATTTTCTTAAAGTTTAAAAATGAATGAAAAAAGTGGATCCCCGTATTTACCAGTAACACGGGGTTTTACCTTAACTTAGGTTAGTTAGATTTGGGATCACGATCTATGATTTACTGTTTTATTTAAATTATTGCTTTTAAAAGAAAATTGTAGACGAGATTAATAAATATTATATAAATATGTTTCTTATAATTTCAACTTTTAGCTTGCGTTATTTTGGTGTATGGTTCAAAATTGATGGTTCTCTTAATATATTTTTTAAATTGTAAATTGTTAGGTTTGGGGTAGTTGGTTCAAGGTTTAAAGTTTACGGTTTGATTTTTCATAATTTTTTGTTTATTGCTAATTGCGAAGATTAAATTAGTTTTATTGTTCTCAGATCCATTATTATCTAAGGTTTATTAAGAGATGCGAATTTCTTTGTTTGAGTTAGATAGGATAGGGGTTTACAGTTAAAATATGTAAGCTTTTTTAATTTGCTTACATTAAAGCTGTTCATTTAAAGAACTTAATAAAAATAAAAATTAAATTAAAACTAACGTTATCTTTAAATTAAATAGAAAATTTTTGCACTCCTTCCTCCACGCCTGCCCCGATTTTTCAATTGGGCCAGTCCGATATAAAAATCACCGGATTGCTTCGAACCCGTTAGTCCGCCCTGGTATGATAACACATGTGTAGGGGGTCTAAACATTTTTGGGGCCTATTTTACGAAAATCAGGCTATCATAGTATTTAGGGTGGTTTGGACATATTTAAACCTGTTATATTTTAATTTCCCATCTAATAGGAGCATGTTTGCACCATGTCACAAAACAGCCATATTTAGTTCCTCTTTATAAGTATAAAAAGCGCGTAAATGAAACAAGTGTTACAAAAAATATGGTGTGTACCATGGGGTAGAGGCCTTTTTATTTTGGCTGTTTGTAAGCATCACACGAGGGCAAAAAAGTCTACTTTTCCCCATGTGATATGTCACATTTACTATCAGTTCAAAATGCTAAGCTTCGGTTTATAAGGATATAGACCGGTCGAGAATCTAACTTTATTAGTTTAATTTCTAGTTAAATCAAATATTGAAGTGTTATGTAATATATAAAAATAGAATTTAATACAATATTTAAAACTTCAAATGATAATTTCGTTTCATTTTATAGGATAAGAACAGGTAAAATATACGTAAAAACTAGCTTTCTGTGGTGCACGTTTTGCGATGACATTTTTTAATTGTTCGCTTCAGCAATATTTATTTTTACAAATATACACAAAAAAATATACACCAAAATAAGAAAATTTGTTGATTTCTTAATAAGCTAAAATTTATGTTTTAAAATTCTTTAAACAACCGTTGGTAGAAAATTGACCAGTCCGGCTAGTCAAGTTCGCTGCCATTATCTAGAGAAATATTTATAATAAATTGATAACTTCATTTGATGTTATACGTGTTTAGTAATAAAAATCAATTGTTGCACAAAAATTACGGTATTTATACGAGGTATTTATATTAGAAAATAGTTGTACTTGATACGAATATTTGATTTGCGGTAAGAAATAATGTATTTAAACGACTTTTTAACAATTTTTAACAAACTGGCTAGAAAATGAGGCGATTTTAACGATTTATTCGTGAAAAACTCGTAAAGGTTTCTACCAGGGGCATTTTCTTAAAAAAATCGATATTTGGATTATTTTTACCGCTTTTAAAGTAAAAAAAATAAATTCTCTCCTTATAATAGCTGTAAATAAAAATCGTACTACATATTTATTAATTATATATTAAGCAATCAGCAAAAAAACTTTGAAGAGGATCTATTGCAAAATTTATCGCCAAATGCACTTTGAAATTTATAAATAATAAAATCAAAATCGAAAAGAGACTTTCAAAGAAATTACAAAAGCTTTTTGTAATCTTAAATAATTACAGCTAGAAAATTGTTAATTAAACAATGCTTATACTTTCACCGATTTTCGCTAATCTCGACCGGTCTATACTGTTACGTATGAAAAAAGTGTTGAGACTCGGGCGCGAACCGTGAGCATCTGGATCCGGATGCAGATACACTCGGCACTAGACCAATGCTGCCACCGTAGACAGCAGTTATCGTCTTCATATGCGCTATTGCGTCATGCGACGTGACACACCCCTCGGCCGACAAAACGGCGTCCTCGTCGTTCGAGTGATGTGGGCAAGTTGTTTCTTTCTTCCACGTATTGGAAATTTTATCTTTATGTATCTATGTGTCTCGAGATTCAGGTGTCTTATTCATGTACGGGACTGGAGAACACGCGTACCTTAGACCTCGACTTCTTTCGATTTTCGTGAATCATCTTCAAACTCATCCTACCTAAGGATCTCGTTTTTCTTAAAATCATACTTTCGACAAGTATTTTATTTTATCACACTGTTCTTCGATACCCTATTCAGTGCTAAATTTGTAAACGTTCGGTGAAATAGCGTAGAGTTATTTGAAGTGAATCTCTTGAAACCTTCGAGGAGACCGACGGTTCTACGCCGTCAGATTGCCTACCTCTCGACCTTTTACTCGGAGGAGGCTCACCTCCGAGGGGTCATATCAAGCCTGCGTGCCATTTATGGTATGGAATGCTGGGGACGTTCTTCTGCGGGAAATCTTAAGGGAAGTAAAATTAAATTTGTCTACATCTTTACTTTTCATTAGTGTACTTTGAACTTTTATTTATTTTTTTTTACATCTTCATACTAATTCTCTGTAAACCTATTAGTAGTACAAATAACTGATCATAAATAATATGACTCAATAATTTTTATACCAATTTTCTACTCTAATAATTTTCAAACTCTCTGATTATTTTCTCTATTAATTTCTGTTTTAATATTTCTGGCTTTATGTACTAAAACTTTAAAATCAATTCGCATAATTTTTATCACATTTTCTAAATATCCTTTACGCCCTCGTAATCTTTATTTTTGGGTATTATTCCTTGAATATAATTCTCAATACCGCTCATTGTTATTCGACCTGTTATTTCCAGATTTGACCTTACACGGCTACCATGTAGCCCAAAGTATTTGTTTTGTTTTCGACTTCTTCGACAAAGACGAATCCGTCTGTTGACACGTACTTTCTTGTACATAGCATTTCACACATATCATCTTGTTGACAATACTTGCTACATTTTGAATTGCCGTACATTGTATACGTACTCATAATAATCTTTTGTATAACTGTCGGTCATATTTTCGATCATTTCAACATCGAGTATATTTTAGTAATTTCAAACCGAGGTCCAAATTGTTGTGTTGCTCGAATTCATTTGAGACTGGCGTCCGATGTCTCGCTGAATCTCGACAATACATACAATCTTGTAATCTCGTTTTCTTATTCCTATCATCAACGTATGAACGATTTCATATATTAGGTTATTCAGTGGATCAAGTCATCTTATCCACACTTATACCGTCATCTGTAGCTTTTATTCGCCTTCGAACCTCCTTTTGGGTAATGGTGAATTTTTGACTCACCAAGAAGCCAATTTGTTACTCTTCGGGAGTCAAAAAACACCTCGCTTTTTATACCTCAAGGAAAGGGTCAACCCCATATTTTCATTTTATTTCATCTGTAAATACCTTTTTCTTCTAATTCAATTCTGTTACCGTACCTGACCGACCAGGTCGGTCAGATACATGATCCCTTTTATTTATCTCACATTTTTCACGATCACACCTTGTTTTCCTATTTCTCGCTAAGGGAGGCTAGGATGGTAATAGGGACATAGTGGCATATAGCTGCATACCCATAAGGATATAAAAAAAATGTCAAATTCTGTTACTAAGACCTAGGGATTCTGTTATCTGAAATTCAAATGAGCTCATCGCTGCCCAAGACCTTTCGTTCAGAACGCCGAGCCTTACGCGAGCGAGCCTGGTTGACACCCAATTAAGGTTAGTGTTTTTAATCGCGCCATATTTTTCTTCCTTTTATTTATTTATGGAGTCATTTTGTACTTAATGTGAAAAAAGATAGAACTATTATAAAAGTCTGCGTTAAATGCAAAGATTGATGCATATACACTAATCTAAACATAAACAATACAAAATAACAAGGCCTAAAATTTCAATATGTTGATTGTGACTGCTACAGTATTAATATTTGACGATATAAAACCCGAATATTTACTTTTAAAATACCTATAGTTAATCAAAATAAAAAATGTGTACGGTAATAGTTACAATATATGTTACATGCAACTATAGTATCCTTTTATCAGTGGTCCTGGTATAACACAACCTGTCGTACTCGCGATTCCACAGAGCATGCGTGGTCTGCTTCTGTATTCTGTTGCAATTCTGCTGATATGCGAGTGCGGCAGATTCTACGCAGTAGAATTACGAAAGTCTTACGGAAGGCCAAGTGCAAATTTTGGATCCCGAATTGCCAAGTGGAACTTGCAGCAGGTTATATGCGGTAAAATTGCGCAAGTCTTGCGGAAGCTCAAGTACAAACCTCCAAAAGTTTAGTTTTATTTAAATAAACGTGTAAAACATTTGTTAAGAAATGATTAAGTATATAATATACATTGTTAATTATTAGAATAACATGATTAAGTGCAAAATAAGTAAATAAAAAAAATGATGCAACGGGGATTTTAAGCCGAGCTCCCAAAGTTACACCCGAAACCAAAAAAGTAGCGAGAAACAAGAGATGTATTTTAACCACCACGACCATACGCTCTTGTTCGAGAACCCTCGGCGTGAAATCACATATGCTCGACGTTAGCGCCTTGTAATAAGACGTATTTATAATTTATATTGAATATTTTATTTGAAATAATAATAGATGTCTAATGTTCTTTTGATTGTCTACATCCAGTTTAGACATCATCGAAAAAATATATTATCTCTGGCATTATCGATGAAAGCATATCTAATAAAAATGTACACATTAATTAATATGGTAAACCTAAAAAATAATATCGCATTTGTATATTATTTATTTCATTTTAACTCTTCAGGGTATAGTATTTTTATTAATATGCATGTTCTATACATTATTTTTGATATTATTTATTTTTAATATGCAATCTACCGAAAAATTGATTGAATTGTATATTAACGTAAGGCGAAAAATTAATTGTTTATAAGTAAATAATGTTATGAAATATTTTTTGCAAAAGTGTAGAAATAAGAAATTAAATTTATTTTTCCTGTATATAAATCTATCAATATGTATCTTCCGTAAGTCTGTTGCAAAGTGTCTGACGCAATTGTTTGCCAACAGAAACATGATAGAATGACGAAGCAGACAATGCATGTTCTGCTGTAATTTCCATACCTATCAGGGAAATTGCAGCACAATTGCTGCAGAATTGCAATGGGGTTGTTATCAGGGGTTGTGCAGGGCTACTGACGATGATTACCAAGGTTAAAGATACTAATAATCAAATGAATAAGTGCGATAACAAAATACTGTACTAAATATGTAAATTCATCATGTTATATAGAATTACGTATAAACAACGTATTTTAAACAAACAAAAAAGTCAACACACTGATCTATATTTTAACCCTTTCCACCCCAGGGGGTGGAAAGGGTTAAGATGTGCTTTTTCTTTCTTTTACTATGTTCTCCAATCAAAGTAGATACATACATGTCGCACATACATAGTAAAGTATATACTACCGATAAAGTGCCGCTAGATGGCGACGCTGAGCCTTACCCGTAAGTGAAACAATCGAGTCTAGAGTATATAAAGGCGATAGAGCCTTAAGAAGGTATTAGGAGTCTGAGAGCCCTAGCCAATCGTGAGTAATATCACTGTGTTCCTGCATTATTTTCGATAGTTTGCGTTGGTTTTTTGAGTATTTTACGATGAGTGTGGAAATATCTTCTATATACATATAAGAACACGACCTAACTGACTGACTGACTGATTCATCAACGCTCAGCCAAAATCACTGGACAGATCAATTTGAAAATTTGTGGGTATTTTCCTACTAAATGATAGGTGCTCACTAAGAAAGGGTTTTATGAAATTAAAGGGATGAAATGTGTTTTTATGTTTTTTTACTGTATTTCTGCAAGAAAATACGATTTTAAGTTGATTCTTGCGTCAAAATATCAGAAATAGGATTATGTAACAATAAGTTTCTGGATTTTTTAAAATTCCACTCCTAAGGGGTGAAAAGTGTTTTTATGGTTTTTTACTGTATTTAAGCAAGGAAATAAGATTTTAAATTGATTCTTGCAGCAAAATATCAGAAATACGATTATGTAACAACCAATTTATGGATTTGCCGAAATTCCAGCCCTAAGGGGTGAAAAAGGGTGAAATATGTTCTAATATTTTTGTACTATATTTCTTTAATTTATCCAACGAAACAAGATTTTATTGAAGACAAAAGATTAAGTTGATTCATGCGCAAATTTTTTGAAAAAGTATAAATTTCTTCAGGATAATTTCCAACTAAATATAATTAAGAATCAAAATAAATATTTATAAATCAATCTATATGTATAAAAGAAGATGTCCGATACACCTACTCACTGGCTCACTCACTCACTCACTCACTCATCAACGTCCAGACCAAACCACTGGATCTATAGACTTGACATTTTTTGGTTTATATCTCTTATGGTGTAGGGGTGAGATAAGGACAGATTTTACCCTCATACACCTCTAAGAGGGTGAAAAGGAGGTAAACGTGTTTTTACGTTTTTATCGATATCTTCGGAATATCGAAAGTTGTGAATTTGATTTTTATCCCCAATGGTTGTCTATGAAACTACCTAAATATCAATTTATGGATTTATGGTTACCCAAAAAGGGTAAAATCCTTTCTTATCTAAACCGTAACACATATATATTTTATTATATTATAAAATTTCAAGTCTCCAAGTCAAATAATAGATATTATTTACTTGTGAGTTCCACGCACTATTAGCACGGGCGAAACCGTGACGGGGGATGCTAGTTTCATAATGTATTAACTTTCATATCATTATGTGAGATTAAATTGTAGTTAAAAGTGTTTGTTTTTTATGACATACGTACCCCTAGAACTACCTTAACGGCCGTTTGTTTGTCGAATTCCTCATATATCTATACCAACAATTTTGTAAGAAATAATATATTCCGATTCCAAATTTCTGAAAAAATATTTAATTTTTCTTACGTAACATTTTTATTCTGTTATTCGTTGTATATTAAAAATTGAATATTTCCTCATCGTGAAAAATATTGACTTGGTTAATGCTCGTTATTAGCATGAGTACGTAAACAATCGGAGTCGGCAATAACACGCGTACGTGCCCATTCTAATAGTAGAAAAATACACGCATGCGCAAGAATACGTAGGTAGCGATGCAGTTAAGGTAAAAGCGCATTCGCACGCTCGGTTACCACTGCATCGACCCTTATAACGGGCCATTCTTATTCGCCTGTTTGATGGAATCTCATTTATGCAAAACGGCACGATGCGCGCGTGACACGTAAAAGCGCGGAGGATGTGCTTTGTTCGCGTGTCATCGACCGTTGACCTTCTTTCGATTCGTGAATTTAGGCTTTCCTCACCGAGCACTGTGCACTTTCACTAGCTTCTACCCATATTCTTAGAGCTAGATCACACAGCTACAAGGAAACTTTTGTTGGGTACATTATATTATAAATATTTTAATTAATTTCATTACATAATGTTTACGTATAGAGCTGCTGTTCCATACTTTTGTTTGCATTTTTATTTATAAAGTACTTTAATTTTTAATACTATTCACTCAAGGTGATTCAAACGCGAATGAAAGTACTTTAGAATCAAATAAAACTTATACAGGTTATTTATGAACATGAAATGTATCCCCTCAAAAGTTTTTAGACCAGGTTGCTTAATAACTTTTAGAGAAAAAATTACTTGAAAATCGTCTGTTTTGCACACGTCGTATGTGAGTCGATGCGACTCTAAGCGGTAATATTAATATATTTCTTCACAAATACTTCTTAACAAACTAAAAAACCAATGTATATAAGTACGAAATTCGTAGTTTCTAATGACTCAATGAAAAATATGGGGAGCCGAACTTATTAAATATCTTAAAGGGATCTATTGGTCAAATCATACTAAAATAAGACAAGACTTATAAAATTTTTTCATAAGACAACGATACAAATGGCTCGTTTTTTGATCATAATTAAAAATTCAAAAGTTCTAGACGGTATCGTACCCGAGTAAAAATGACATATATAATTATATATAAGAATTATATATAAGTCGTTTTTACTCGAATAATAAATTATGCTAATAAACATTAATGCTAATAAAAATTAACATATAATAAATAATTGTTTTTATTGAAAACTATTTATTGATGTTTTATACATCGCAATACAATAAATTATCAAAATAAAAAAGAAAAAAATTTGCCCTAAATTGGATTTGAACAAAAAACCTATAGGTGGCAAGGTATAATTATATATAAGTGGACTTAGAATTTTTTTCAAAAGAAAGTACGAGTAACATGTAGTCAGTAAAAGAATTAAGAATTAGATATAGTTATAAGTATTTGGTTATATTTAATCGTATATAAAATGTTATATATAAACATGTATATCTGTAGGTTCCTGGAAAAACGACTTAAATCCAATTTTTTCGAAAATTGAGTTTTGAGCGATTTTGGTATCCTTACACATAGTATATTATAATAAAAATGGGAAAAGTGTGAAAACAAATGATCACATCTACTAATTATGATTCTTTTTAACATGTTTAAATGATAAATAAAAACTTTAAACCTTAATATCTCAATAACATAAAAAGTGGACTTAATTCGTTTTCCCGGGAGCTCACAGATATATGCTTATATAAAGTTATATATATTCATATATAGTTACGTTACAATTCTACTTTTGAGAAAAATTATAATTTTAAGGTGACGAACACAAATCAAGTTAAATAAGTTACACGATTTAGATAATTAAAAGCTAGAAGAATTAGCATTCGATCTCCATTTGTAACAGTATATGCGTGGCTTATAGTAAGAACTGGTACAACCCCGTATGGAAAAAACTCTCAAGTTGAGTGTTATTTCGAACCCTCAACTAAAATTTTGTAGGTTATTAGACTTGTACAATATAAAAATTCAGTTGAGGGTTCAAAGTAACACTCAACTTGAGAGTTTTTCCCATACGGGACATATACATATGAATTATGAAACAAACGAAAACTAATTCGACACTGTACATGTAGTATTAAAGAACCATAACACGCTATACGGCGAAGCCAATTTTTATTTTATACAAAATCAAAGTTCATGCATGTACCTTCAGTCATTTGGGATTGAATAAAACAGG
Source organism: Gastracanthus pulcherrimus (assembly GCA_949152435.1). Classification (NCBI taxonomy): domain Eukaryota; kingdom Metazoa; phylum Arthropoda; class Insecta; order Hymenoptera; family Pteromalidae; genus Gastracanthus; species Gastracanthus pulcherrimus. Next base: position 49,303,946 of record OX424572.1, read on the forward strand.
ATTATTTTTCATCCCCGAGTAAAAATGATTTATTATTATTATTACAGGAATAAGAAGCGTGAGTATTAAAAGAACGACAATAGGATAGAAACAAATAGTAAAGAAAATAACTTCCGCGAAATGTACAAAGGAATAAACGCCATTAGAAAAAGTTTTCAGAGTAGAGCGCAGTTGCTGATGAAAGATGAGGACGGGAACCTTGTAATAAGCGAAAACGAACTGTTGTCGTTGTGGAGAAGCTACTTTGAGAAGTTACTAAATGTACATGAAAACTACGAAGAAATAGGAGATGAAATTCACACTGCTGATCTCCGCACGGAGGAACCAACCTACAAACAAGTGGAGGCCGCGATAAAAGACTAAAAATCAATAAGGCCGCGGGAAACGACTAAAAATTTATAAACTAGTATGTGCCATGTGGAAATATGAAACAATACCGAAAAACTGGAAAGAATCTCTCATTATACCGATTTTTAAAAAACGCGTGCTACAAAATTTTGTCAAATGTAATACAAGCCAAGCTCACTCCATTCGCAGAAGATATAATAGGAGATTAACCGTGTGGATTCCGGCGTAACAGATCGACGAGCGATCAAATATTTACTATAAACCAGTAATTAGAGAAAAAGTGAGAATTTTGTGAAATCATACATCAGCTATTTGTAGATTTTAAAAAAGCGTACGATTCTATTAAGCGAAGCAAAATGTACCAAATCCTTGTACTGCTCTGTGTACCGAAAAAACTCCTGAAAGTAATTGAAATATTTTTAAGCGGAAGCAGTGAAAAAGTCCGAATAGGCGGTAATGTATCGGAATCCTTCACGATACGCGACGGTTTGAAACAGGGTGACCGGCTCTCCACGGTGAGTATGTTGTTAGAAAAATGCAGGTTAACGAACTAGGCGTAACACTTAATGGAACAACGTAGATACTAGGCTATGCAGACGATTTAGATACATTGAGGGATGATAGAGAAACGGTGGCAAGAAACGCGGAAATCCTCATAAAGCGGCGGAGGAGACAGGGCTAGAAGTGGGTGAATCGAAAACAAAATATATGTTTATGGCTAGACTAGGTATCTGCGAAGGGGAGGGGGATCTTAGAGTTGGAAATTTTACTTTTGAAAAGGTTAGCGAATTCAAGTATCTAGGCGCAACTATAAATGATAGAAACGAGATTAAAGCCAAGATAAACAAGAAACTCCATTCGGGTAATGCCTGCTTTTATGTTATGAGTAAATTACTAAAGTCAAGGCTGCTGTCAAAAAACGTTAAAATAAGGATATATAGGACTATAACACTGCCCGTTGTTACAGCACAAAGCCGGATTCACGAGAGGAGAAATTAATAATTCAATAACAGTTTAAACTTTCAAAATTATATTTATTCAATTGTCTACCCGATATATTCCTGTGACGCATTTACGCTAAAAAGCCGATTCTTTCCCTAATAGTCACACGATGTGAACCACACGAGAGTCTAAACTGTACTGCCTTGTTGTTGTCGAGAGCGCCAACGCTGGCCCTTTTTTTTACGACCTTTACGCGTAGCCCATTTCATTTGGTTCTCTTTCTTTCATAACGCTGTAGTTAATACATTGCATCATTTCAGCACTGCATATTTATTTATTATCTATTTCACATTATTATATTCGCCGTCAATTTTACTTTACAACAATTATCATTATTTCTGTCAGTAACATTCTCCCCCCGTACAAAACTTAGTTTCGTACCATAAGTTACATGCGAACTAAGTAATGTTATAACTTAAATTACATTAATAATGATTGAGCCTTGCTTTTTCTCATGCTTACGTTTTTAAACATTTTAATCAAAATTTTCTCATGTTCATACGTTATCTCTCCTAGCTCTCGCTTTCTCCGTTTATCATAAACCAATTTGGTTTCACGCGGTTCCAAATCAGTTAGCTGGGCCCTAGCCAACCGACATACGGCCGCGCGAAAACAATTCGTTCATGCACCACTTCTTAGTTTTTCATTATTGTTATCGAATTTAGTACTACCATAACCTCTTTTTAAAGTTTGTTAGACAAATTTACATTTTGTTTTATTCGTTATTTTCATGTTTCTTTTATTTCGTGCAACATAAATTACCACTTGCACGTCAGCCGGACCGAAACTCCGCATCTGGCCCGCTCTTCTTCAGGCGTATACCGTTCCGGGCAACCCGTCCCTGTGGCCCCCCGAGCACGAGAAAGACATCTTCGCCTTCTCGCCCCGTTGCTACGCAGCTACTCGTAGCCTCTCCTTTTACAAGTCGATCACGACTTACGAAGAGTAAAAGCGGCCCCCGGCGATCCAATAAAATCGCCGTGCACGCGAGCCTACGTAGCGGCTTCAATAGATCCGCCGCGTCGGGACGTCTGTCTACGGAACTACGCAGAGTTTTAATCCGACGTCATGCACGTCGGGAACATCAAAATTTACTAATCCTAAGAAGTAGTGTACCCATGACTGCACTGATATCCATACATATCTCATTATTGTGATGAAGAAACACTTGCCATTCAGGTAGAGTTTACCACTCCGTTCACAGGAGCCAAGATTTACTTTCTTTTCATCACTTGTTTTACGAGTAACATATTACTTACTCATAATTTGAAATAATCATCAAGAACATTCATAATGCCTTGTCATTTTCTCATTAAATACATTTGCTATGAAAACGAGTGCACCATATGGCGCGTACTTATACATTATGTAATCAAACTGACTCCAGTTTTTAAATAGCTATTTTTAACCGTTACCTAAATATACATCAATAATTTCGTTTTATACATGAATTAGATTTTACAAAGTACAAAAATTATCTTAAGATTTACATAAAATACAACTTACTTCAAAAACTCTATTTAAACAATCATCGTTTTTGTATTTAGCAATCATATTTTATAATTTATGCCTAAATTCATTTTAACTAAGCGCTACAATCCTATTTTTAAGTTGTAACACGTTTTTGCTGATAGTGATGCGCAAGTTGATTAACAACTTTAATTATTTTGATTATTTCTTACTTTAACGCATTTATACGTTACCGATTTCTAAATTCCGAAATCAGATACGTAATTTTCCTGCAAAAACTGAAACAATAAGAATATTACTTCTGTCACTCGGTGCAGACATACGTTACAGATTTTATATTGTGAAAATCATGAACGTCATTTTAGCTTACACTCAACTTTTGAATTCCATTTTTCCAATTAATAACTTTTTTTTTTTTTTTTTTAATATGAATAAACTAAATAAATTCGGTGCAATTATTCACTGAGTTCTGATTACAAAATTACACAAGTACACTATCTGCCTCTGATACAAATATTTTTTTTTTTTTTTTTTAGAAGCTATCTGGTGTTTTAAACATTAACTATTTTCAAATTATTCAGTTTCAGTTAATTAATCATCAGTTTATTATACAAATGTTCCTAAAATCTTTAACGAAACTGTTTATTGTACATTTAATGTAAAGTATTTGAATTTCCTACCTGACACGTCACAGGAATTAAAACTATCTGAAATATTTTCACTGTTCCTGCATTTACCCAGACTAGTGTCTGTGGCGTAGGGAAAACTCTGTGAGAAAACCTACGCCAGGAACAGCAAGTACATTTTTATATTACAAGCACTACTTAGTGCTCAAAGCGGTTCCCAGTGAAGTTGCGACAGGTGTAGACGGCGGTGCGCTCCCTCGCGCTGCCGCTGTTGCTCTAGAAGGCGGTGCGCGCTCTGGCGCTACCGCTGCTGGTGCAGGCGCGACCTCGCGCACTCGACCTGGAGTCCACACCCGGCCGCGTCGCCTGTCGGCGGCTGCTACTGCAGAAGGCGGCGCGCGATCTCGTGCTGCCGGTGCTGGGGTAGACGCGACCGTGCGTACTCGTCCTGGAGCACACGCGCGTCGGACGCTGCCGCTGCTGGTGGAAGACGGGACACGTCTACGCGCTGCCGTCGCTGCGGGAGACGGCGCGCGTTTACGCGCTGCCGTTGCTGCGGGAGGCGGCGCACGTCTACGTGCTGCCGTCGCTGTAGGAGACGGCGCGCGTCTACGCACTGCCGACAATGTACTGGAGGGCTGCTCAAAGGCCCCGAATCACGGTGAGTGCCCGGGTGTTGTTGGCGCTGGGAGAATCGCCGCCGACGTTGATCCGGAGGGCTGCTTAGCGGCTCCAAATCACGGCGCACTCCATGGCCGCTGGCGCCGTCGCTGCTGGGGAAATCGACGCACGTCCTTGTGCTGCCGTTATCGGAGCACTCACGCGGTCGACGTTGTAGATGGCGGCAATCGTCCTCGCCAATTCGTCGTTGAAGGCGACGGTGCCACCGTCGCAGTTGAAAAGCTTTGCGTTGCCGATATTGCCGTTGAACAGTAGAGCACATCCTCTCGTGCTAACGTTGATGCTGTTGGACATAGAACGCTTCCGCATTGCCGTCGTCGTCACAAAGCCGCGGATCCTCTCTCAATTCTCCATTGTTCAATTGTAAAAAGCTCTCTAAATTAAATAAAACACGAAAATTAGAATTTTGCATAAAACACCAAATTAATTTCTAAGATTACAGTGTAGGCTCAAGTAGAAATAACACATCGCGATCTCCAAATAATATTATGTTACGATAAACATTTAAATACTCTGAGGAAGTTTGCCAGTCTCTGTTTTCATATTTTACTTTTCAAAGAAAACTTTATAGCATTGTTCATAAAAACTAAACCCTTGACTCAGTTCATCACAAGTATGACCTACAGCTGAAACCCGATACATGCTGCGGTCCCAATGATCGTAAACACGTTCGGGCGCGCTGCGCTGCTCCGCACGTAGCTTTGAACAGCAACGTTGCTGCCAGATGTACAACACTGTACTACAGTGTATACCATTGTGCTGTCACACGAGTTTCAACGCTTTATATTTATTTCAAAGCTTGTTCAATTTTAAGAAAGGAAAATACAATGGACACTGTTTTATAATCTAACAAATACAACTAATAATCCATATCACGTTAATTAATTTTCAATGTCTAGTTCTAAATAAGCAGTTTTATACTTTATTTACATATATAAACAAATATAAGTGAATTATACCCACAGTTTCTGCCTTATTCCTGACAACAATAACAGATTTATGTATAAAATTAAAGTTGAATTAACAATCATTTAAACGAATATATTAATCGACCATAAAAAAATACCGCTATATCTTTTATCCGTACTCAAATATTTTAAATAAAGTTTAATCGCTAGTAAATTGCACACACAATTTCTAATTTCAGTTGTTTTCTTATAATCTTTTAACAATCTCAACTATTCTGTATAAGAAAAAATTATGAACATTTAGACTACATATGAACAATTAGACTGAATATTACTATATATGAACAATTAGACTGAATACCACTACTTATGTCATCAAGACACAGAATAAATATGAAACCAAACGAACAAAACCGTACCATTGCACAGTGTAACTAACTAAATAAATATAAAATAACATGTAACCATTTTATTTAATGATACGAATGTACTTAGCCTAGCGCTTTGTTATTTGCGCTTTATCCAGTTGAACATCAATATAGATGCACTCCGGGGACCGGTCAGCTTTCAAGTACACGTACTTGCATCGTCATAAGAGACAGTAGCCACCGTTGCACGATAATAAAAAACACTTTTCACTAAAATCACTTTGAATTAACGACCGATACAAATAAATGTCTCCTCCGTGATCAACGATGATAATTTCCCGGGTTTCGGCACCAAAATGTTACAGCACAAAGCCGGATTCACGAGAGGAGAAATTAATAATTCAATAACAGTTTAAACTTTCAAAATTATATTTATTCAATTGTCTACCCGATATATTCCTGTGACGCATTTACGCTAAAAAGCCGATTCTTTCCCTAATAGTCACACGATGTGAACCACACGAGAGTCTAAACTGTACTGCCTTGTTGTTGTCGAGAGCGCCAACGCTGGCCCTTTTTTTTACGACCTTTACGCGTAGCCCATTTCATTTGGTTCTCTTTCTTTCATAACGCTGTAGTTAATACATTGCATCATTTCAGCACTGCATATTTATTTATTATCTATTTCACATTATTATATTCGCCGTCAATTTTACTTTACAACAATTATCATTATTTCTGTCAGTGAAAACCGTTTTAGGGTTCTCGAAAATAAGGTTCTGCGAAAAATATACGGGCCGAAGAAAGACGAGGAAACCGGGGAATGGAGGAACTGTACAATGACGAGTTGCACAATCGGTACGCGTCACCGAATATTAACAGAATAATAAAATCGCGCAGGTTAGGATGGGTAAGACACGTAGCGAGAATGGGAGACGACCGTACGGCAGCGCGAATTATGAAGGGAAAGCCAAATGTAACACGACCTCTAGGTAGACCTAGACGCAGATGGGAAGACAACGTGAAAGTGGATCTAATAGAAATCGGGCGGGAGGGTGCTTCATGGGTGGGTTTAGCACAAGATATGGAGGCGTGGATGGCTTGCATAGATGAGGCGATGAACTTACGAGTTCCAAGTGCCACTTAAAAAAAATTATATTATTATTATAACAGTGGCCAGCTATTAATGGTTAACAGTGATAATGCTTAAAAGACCGCAGCTTCTATATCAGCTTTGATCATATTCGCATCATCACCGTAGCCACCATTCATGGTTGATATCCCTATATATATTTATATATAATTATATATAGTTATATACAGTGATATATAAGTATATATAGGGATATATAATCAGATCCGAGTTTAGAAAAACTATATTATATATAATTATATATAACTATATATAACTATATGCAGTTATAATTATATGTGTCATTTTTACTCGCGTAGTGTTTAAAATGGGCTGAAAATTCGTTTAGGATATATATATATATATATATTCGCTATAAGAATAGGATGCTAGACCAGCGCCATTAGCACAGCAGATGCGATCACATATGATCATATATGATCATATATGAAAAATGTAAGGCTTATTTTTATGAATTAAACAAAAAACATAACATAACCCTAACCACTGAGCTACATTTGCTATTTGTAACGGGAATAGAAATACAGTTCAGGCAGTAATTAGGCCCTTATCAGGTGCTTGAGAAATCATCATCCTGATAAGGTGCCTGTACTGGACTTTATAAGGTATGTAATGCCGGTCAGATCAGGCCACCTGAACAGCCACGAAATAGGTATCAAACAGACACGACGGTTATTGATGCACAATAAACAGTATATAAAAAAAGATTATTGAGGTTTGATTGTTTGAACTTTATTTAGAAATGATCACCTAGAACTGAAAAGAAATTAAAAAATGTTCATTAAGTGTAATTATTCAAGTTCTTAAAATTGTGGTTAGAAAGTTGTGGCCATAATTCAAACTTATCTTAATTGTCAACCTTGATTTAGATTCTTTTAACGTTTATTTTAAACTAATACTATTTGGAAACAAATATAAAAGATATATAGATCAACTAAAAAGTGCTATACTTGTCTTCTTTTATTTCGAAATTTTTTATTATTAATAAAGCAAGTTAATTTAATCTACTTTTTTTCTTACATTATACTTTGAAATTAAACATTATAAAACTCTAATAAAGTTTATATATCAGTAATGCAGTGCCAAGTGCTTTGATTGAACTCAAATTGTTGAACTTGCCTTGTAAATTTGAGTGCGCTCTTCTCTTTCTACTACACGAGTACAGCTTACTTATCCATTTTCAATTACTGTGATTGTATAATTTATAAGATACGTAACATGTTAAATTTGGGGACCGACTGCTAACTTTTTGAATAACTTCAGTGAAGCTCTTATAAAAAAATTAAAAAGTGTAAATTCTTTTTTAAGAAATTAAATTCAACTACCAGTTCCATAGTTAAATTATTATAGAAATTGAAATTCATCTGAATTGTGAACCTTAATTTTGATTCCATTAACTTTCATTTCTTAAAATTCTTTTTTTTAAGAACATAAACAAACATATAATTCATCTAAAAAGTGCCTTACAGTCTTCTTCAATTTTTAAGCTGGTTATTATTAATAATAAAATTTACTTTAATCTACTTTTTTATATATCAAACTTTGAAATTGAATATTATGGAGCTCTATTTAAGTATATGTATCAGTAATGAAGTGCCAAGTACTTTGAAATAACTACAATTGTATGTTACATATTATTAGAAAATTAGTAAATTACTCTATTTTAATAGGAAGAATACTTAAAAATATTTGATTAATAGAACTCTAGCTAAGTTATTTTAAGAGTGATTCAAATAAAATCCAGCAACATTTTGTTTCGATCAGAGAAATAAGCATGCTAGAGTTAACAAATATGTACAAAGCCACAGAAAATTTGAAATAAAACGTTTCTAAAACTAGAAAATTCTTTTTGAGGGCACAACTTTCGGACCAAATTTCGGTTCTCTAGGCTATCCCTAATATTGGAGAAATCGCGAACAAATCCCAGCGTGGGGTATACTTTTTCTACAGCGACATTACTGTTTCAGAATTATGCGTAAAATTCGTCATTTTTCGAAAAAACATACAAATTGATGTACCTACTTGTAACTTTTCTTCGACACGGTACACAAATATGGATATGCAATTGAATTATTTCAAGAAGAATATAGTTTTTTACGAAACTATTATAATTTTCACTTGTGAACGTCCCCTGTGGAAATCATAAAATGTAATTAAACTTAAGTAAACGTTGGACAACGTAGAGAAATGTGAGTAATCATAAGAAAACGTAATAAACGCAACAAAGCGTTTTCATACATTTTCTTACGTTTTTCTTACGTTTCTTTACGTTTCCTTTTAGATTACATTTTCACATTGAAAATTCCGCTCATTAAAAAGTCTTTCATAGTGTCCAATATTCCAGAAAAATATTTTCTAAGTACCAATGCTTCTTAAGTAACTTAAAGTTTCTATTTTGTACACGTGAATTAGTTTGTATATGCCTCGCCACCTATCGGTGGAGAATTCTAGCTATATTTTCTTCATGTAATTGCGAAACGTAGTAAAACGTACGAAACCGTAATAGACTACAACAATCCGTAGGAAACCGTTTAGAAACGTAAGAATGTCCGAAATCAAACAGAATCTTGTGTTTTCTTAATTTTTTTTATATATTCTCACTTTTTCTTACGTTTTATTACTTTCTTTATTTCCATAGGGGCCCTTTTGTACTTTTAGTAATACCTTCAAACAAAATTAACAAAAATACTAATTTTTACAAAAACACGAAAAAATTGACTTTAGTATTTGTCCCGATGTAAAATTATATATTTAATCCTGTTATATTTCAAAGTAATTTTTGTATAAATATATTTTCTAATATCTATAGATAGATAGATAGATATACTTTTTATTCATCGCTATGGCAAAATTTATATATGTATATGTATATTATATACACACAATAGGGTTCAAGACATGTTTTATTTTAATTTGATTGAAAATAAACTGATAGGTATGTACATTCATTGAAAATTGAGAAGATTCATACATTTGTGTAAACTCAATCTGTTCACGCAATTCCCATTCTACCGAATATCTTAGCGCCTATAACGATGATGTTCATTAATCTCATAGTGCTAACTTCAAGGCCATAGCGCGGAGGCCAAACACACGAGAATGCGCGAACCTTGCCGACTAAGTTTACTAAATCATTGTTACCAACCTTGCGAGTGTATAGGCATATTCATAAAGGTTCGGGTAACCGTCACGTTATCGGTCAATTACTTAACGCACTTTTCTTGCGTTCACTACAGTCTCATTAATAGCACAATAACTTATTAGAATAAAAGAAAAGGCGCGAAACAAAATAGTCTACAAGAAATATAATAATCATATAATTTTGTTAAAGGTACCTGGATTGCAGTTATTTATGGTATCCTGGACTAATTGTAGAAATTAAAAGTAATGAATTAATCGCAAAGTATCTGTTTCGCAATAAAAAGGATTTTACATGGCCGAAGGTCGATGATATTCAGACATTGTTATCAACACAAGTCTTATGCAAAATCAAAGCTCCAAATGAATTTAATCAGAAAAGAACAAAAATAATATTTTTAGATTTACTGATAATGATTATAAATCTGTTTGCAAAACAGCGAAAAAGTGTAAAATTTATGAAATTTAATTACATGTATTTATTAATGAATTTTTGTTTATATTGTTTATTATTTATAACTTCGATGTATTAAAATATTGAAAAGTATAATAACTCGAATAGCATAAAAATAAATTTACTTGTTATTTCAAACGTAAAAAGGCGATCAGTTTGTTATTTATCACTTTTTAATTTATATACCTATTAGTTTATTTTCAATAAAATTGAAATAAAACATGACTTGAACCCTATTGTGTATGTATAATATACATATAGATATGAGAATATATATTTATAGAAGAATTAATTTGAAATAAAACTAGGAAATTTATAATTTTATATAAAAACAAGTATTAAAGTCAACTTTTTCGTGTTTTTGTCAAAATTAGTATTGTTTGTTAATCTTGTTTGAAGGGGAGGTATTACTGAAAGCACAATAGGGGCTTTCGTAAGTGAAAATTATAATAGTTTCGTCATAAACTATATTCTTGTAGCAATAATTCTAATGCATGTCCATATTTAAGCGCTGTGCCGATGAAACGATACAAGTACATAAATTTGTATGTTTTTTTCTTAATCCTAAAATAGTCATGTGGCTGTAGAAAAAGTATACCTCAAGCTGGGATTTGTTGCTGATTTTTCCCATGATCGGGATAGCCTAGAGAACCGAAAATACTTTGTCCGAAAGATGTGCCATCAACATTCTCTTTCTACTATACGAGTATAACTTACTCACCCATTTTTAGATTATCTTAGTATAATTTAGATTAGAAGATACGTAGTATGTTGCATTTGGTTACTGTTCAAAAACAATATTCCCATACGTGACTCTTCAAAAGATAAAGAACTCAATCACTATAATTTAATTAAATAAGTAAACAAGAAACTGGTTATTTAATCTTAATAGAGAATCTGCACTTTGTACTGTTTCTTATAGGAGCTTTACTGCAGTTATTAAGAAAAATAGTAGTCAATTCCCAAATCTAATATGTTACGTATCTTCTAAACTTTGCAATAATAGTAACTCAAAACGGGGTATCTCTAATTGAAAGAAATTTTTTTTTGGATTTTAGTTGAGTTAATGCTAAATAGATCAGCTAGAGTTTTATTAATCAAATATTTGAAGTATTCTTACTATTAAAATAGCGTAATTTACCATATTTTAGTTTGTTATATGTTGCACGTAAGTTCACAATCAGTTTCACTAATTTTAACATATAACAATTTGAATAAGAGCACACTCATGTTTACATACCAATTCAATTATTTTAATTATTTCGAAGCATTTGACACTGTATTACTGATGCATAATATACTCTGTTAGAGCTTTATAATGTGCAATTTCAAAATAAATTATTGTACAAAAAAAAAGAAAATTAATTTCCATCCAAATAGTTTTGTTATTAAAAGTAGATTTAAGATTAATGAAGGATATGTTATATCAATGATATTATGTTACTTTTTAGTTTATCTATATTATTTGTTCTATTTCAGATTTTAGTTATAAAAAAATAAAAGTTATAATATGTTACAATCAAAATTAAGATTCACAATTGAAATGAATTCGAATTTCGTTCACAACATGATTCTAACCTCAATTTTGAGGACTAAAAAATTATTCGAAGAAACATTGTGAAGCTTTTTTCCAAGTCTATTGTCATTTCTGAATAAAGTTCAATCAATATCAAATCTTAATAATCTTGTTGCTTACTGTTTATTGTGTATGAAAATTTATATCCATTTGTTAGTTATGCCGCGCGAAATTATATACCTCACAAGGACCTAATCAGGCACAATGATAAGGGCCACATTAGTTGCTCAGGCAACCTGAATTCAATTTCTACTCGGGAAATGTCACTGCATTTAACAAATGTCAGTGCGCATGACTACCGTTCATTTATACTCATATATGGTTATATGTATAAATCATATGATCATATAAGAACATGAATGAGCTGAAATTTTTTTTTTTTTTATTGTTTAAATCATTAAACCATTAAAGAAATGTTTGAAGGCACAACTTTGGATTTTTTTTTATTTTTTTAATATTATAATATATCAAACCTGGGAAAAATAGTTAACAAAATTTATCTAATGGGAAACTTATTTTATAGCGATATAAGTGCACAATTTTTCAAATAAATATCGAAAAATGATTATCTACGAAATTTGTCTGAAAATGGGAATAATATATGGAATTATTCTTTTCTAGTATGTTAATTAGCCAATTTTAAGAGAAAAGTTTTGTTGTAATTTTGTCTAAAACTTAAAATTATGAACGTTATGAGTTGTAAAAAGTTGCATTCTAAGCGATAATGAAACACTTGTAATCAGTTCATAACTTTTATAGTTTAAAATTTTCGGAAAAAATTAGTAAAAAGCTGTAGCATAATAATAGAAAAAAAATATGTGAAAATGAAAAGCCGGAAAAATATCAATGACATCAGTATTCCTTAATAGTAAAAAAACTGATATATGTACTTGCTGTATGTACTTAAATTTTTGACAAATTGAAACAAATATAACTTATTTGCATAAGCTGTTAAAATATCAAATTAAAAAATCCATGCAAAGTTCTAATTGAAAAATATATAGGTAAATCTTTTGAAACGATGTGAGGTCAGCGGTCCTATAAGGGGGATCTTTCGCTAGATAGAAGAATTATATGGGAGTCTAAGATGGTCCTATGATATAACTTGTAAAATATACTTAATAATAATCCATAACTGAAAAAATAATTGTTCCAAAAGAATCGTGACGTCACAAGTGTACATATTTCTTAACCAATTTTGATGTTTTGGGGCTTATTTCTCTCCTTAAACATTTCTCTAGAAAGTTAATAGAAGAAAATTATAAAATAATATATCTGTAATAAGAGAAAGATAATTTTGTATAAGTAAACGCTTAACATTTTATAAACAATTAGCTTGCTTTTATCATAGATATATTATTTTATAAATGATTAGGTTAACTTTGTAGATAAATATTTAATGAATAGAATAACCCCGGAAACATTAAAATTGATTAAAAAATAAAAAAAATAAGTGGAGTTTAAGTAAATTTTTTTAAAATGACAATATTTGCACTTGTGACGTCAAGATTTTATTGGAACAATTTTTTTTTCATTTAGATAAAGACTATTATTAAGTACATTTCATTAGTTTTATCATAGGACCTATATACTCTCTTAATTTGAAATAGTGAACTGGTCACTATTTTAGCTAGTTAAAATAATTCCACTTACGAAACAGTGAAAATTTAACTATTTTATAGTGAAACTTTCACCATTTTAGCTCGTGAAAATAATTCTACTTGCGAAAAGTGAAAATTTCACTATTTTGCCAGTGAAAACTGTATTTATTAGGAAAATAGTGACTTATCACTAATTTGGTAGTTAATACATAAATTAAAAGCCGGCAAGGTAGAGATCGAGTTGGTATTTCATAACCTAATTTCAGTTGACATTATTTTTATTTCATGAACATTAAATATTATTTTTATTATGTAATAACAAAATAATTAATTAATTAATGAATAAAAATGGTGCAATTAATGTCTTAATTAGAATTCTGAACCATATTCCCTGTATAAAAAATTGGACAAATGCCTAAAATTATTAATTTTTCAAAAGAAAAATTATAATTAAATTCAACTTTAATCTTTTTTGTAATGTGCATACTAATGAATTTATTCATATTATCGGTAGTACATTTTTAATCAATATATTTACATCAGTTATATTCGCAGCACCTTATATGAGTTATAAAATTTACTCTATGTAGGCAATCTACGTAGGCAAGTGGTGAAGACGTTGGACTGTAAACCTTGTGGACCAGAGTTCGATCCCCATCGGAGAAGTTTTTTTCGCATTTTTAATTTATTTCTTATTTTAATATATACAAATATTCAAATGATAATACATAATCAATATCTAATAAACCTTATAAATAATTATATATACGCAATTAAATAACAGCCTTATTTTTTTAATTTACTGAATATGATTAAATTTCACTGATTCAAGTAGTGAAAATTTATTTCACTATTTCAAATAGTGAATATTCACTGTTTTTTAGTTGCTGAGTTATCACTATTCAAAATAGTGAATATTCACTGTTCTACAGTGAATTTTCACTATTTCATAATAAGAGAGTATACGCCCATACAATTTTTTGTTCTATGTCGTATGTCTAGCAAAAGACCCTCATAAAGAAGTTATAACTTTTGTTTAAGTTTACTATTCCATATTCGAAAAAATGTACGTTTTTAATTTAATCAAAAGATATGTTTCATTGAAACTTATTAAAAAAAATGAAGATAAATAGGAAAGCACAAATTTGAACGAAGTTTCATTAATATTGTATTTTAAGGTAGATCTCTATCTTCGTTATTAAAAAGAATATTGTATCTTTATTTTTTTTATTATTAAAAAGAAGTTTTAATATACTATAACACAAAGTAAAATTATGCATATACTTCTAATTGTCAGTTACCATAAAATCGATTTTAAACTAACGATAATGAAGTTCTTAAATGAAATTTGCTCTATAAGTGTTAATTTCTTAAGGTTTATATATTGTAACTTCAAAATGTTCCGAGCGTCTCAATTCTTTATATAGCATGTTTAAATTTTTAGAATATATTTACTAATATGTTGTAAACAAAACTGTCCTTGTATTTCAGTTGCCCATTAAGTTTACGCGGCGTACCCGGGTAAAAATGAGTCATATATAATCATATATAATTGTGTATAACTTTATACATAATTATATAAAATCATATATGATCGCGTATAATCGTGTATGATTATATATAACCATATATAATTATATATAACTTTTGTCTCTATATATCTCTGTATAAATATATATGATCATATATGACCATATGCAGTCATAAATGATTCTATACGATTGTATATATTTATGTGTAATTATATATAATTTTTCGGTCGCTGAGTTAAAACGTAACTTTACCTACTTCTTCATGATGTTTAATGACAATGTATAATTATATCTATAAAAAATACTTTTCAAAAGTAAAATCTTGGCAAGTATAAGTTTCATTATTACCCACATTATAAATTAAAAGAAATATGTTATTACTAAAATAAGACGTTCAATTATGAATTTCATGAATATGCTACAATTAAAATAGTAAACTTAAACTAATATTCTATTTAAAAAATAATATAGTTTAAAATATTTCCATTTTTTACTAATTCTGATAATCTCAAATGAACGCTAAAGAAATTAATGAAATCGATTAATAAATTGACAAGTATTATATTTTTATTTTTAAATCAATTTCCTTATTTTATTAATTAGTATGAAGTATATAAACTATTTAAAAAATATTATAGTTTAAAATATTTCTACTTTTTAGTAATTCAGATAATCTGAAATAGACGCTAAAGAAATTAATTAAATCGATTAATAAATTGGCAAGTATTATATTTTTATTTGTATATCAATGTCATTTTTTTATGAATTAGTATGAAGTATACAAATTAATAATACCTTTCAAATTTAATATTGTAAGACATTAAATTTGACATAAATACATGTTGATAAGAAATAGGTCAAAAAGTCGAACCTCAAACACTGATCTATAATACTCTCGCTACATTACACTCGCGTTACATGTAGTGCGCATATGGCAATTCATTTCTATTATAGGTAAGCTAACAGTTACTTTTTGAAATCAAGCCAATATAATATTACGGACAAACAGTTTATACCTTATCTAGAGCTCTGACTTGCTGCCGTCGTTAATTGCTACGAACCTTAGGTAATTGGGGCACTGTTCGAGGTTATTTTTCCCAAACTCGAGCAATGTTTCAGGTTTAACTGTAGTTCAATATAAAATATACTGCATTGACGGTCTCTTTAATTTCGACATATAACTAAGAACATACTTGACGAAACCGTCGTCTCGAAGTTTACGGTGTTCGTAGAATAGAAATGTAGGAAATGCCACTTAAGGCACACCCGACTTGGTCCGCACAGCCGTATAGTGTGGGGCTGGTTGATGATGCATCCACCGCGTGTATAATATAGGACGAAAAATAACATAAACAAAAACGTGAGAAAACTACACGGCCATTGCATCGCAAACCTACCCACTAAAACCTACCTCACATTCCTCTTCTGGCGGAACCCACCTTAAAACTGTTGCTCACATTACTTCAGGGTGGTGCCATTCTTGTGTCATCGTGACAAAACCGCTTCTACCTAGACCTGGAATAAATCTAAAATTTCAGTTTAGCCCGTTTCATTTATACGCGTATTCGAACCGGCGCATTAGCATAATCATAGATGCTGGAAGCATATATGTATACAATTGTTTTATGCAATATGTGATGTGATATATATTTAATGAATAAGACAATATTAATAATGATGACGAACTCTTGAGATAAAAGCTAAAAGAAAGTATTATATGCAAGAAATAGTAAGTAGTTAATTATGTCACAAAACATAAACAGCGCTGTAATTTTGGATAATATTATAAGTTTTTTAAAGGGTACAAAAATATGTAATGTTTTATTATAAAAGAATAAAATAAATGAAATATAAAAATATTGAGTAATACACGTTGGATGTTTATGATCAAAAATTGATCTTAAACAAGGTAGGTAGTCCACCGATAGACTGCGAGACGACAGGTTCGTCAAGTATGTTCATAGTTATATGTCGAAATTAAAGAGACCGTCAATGTACTATATTTTATATTGAACTACAGTTAAACCTGGAACATTGCTCGAGTTTGGGAAAAATAACCTCGACAAGTGCCCCAGTTACCTAAGGTTCGTAGTAATTAACGACGGCAGCAATTCAGAGCCCTAGATAAGGTATAAACTGTTTGTCCATAATATTATATTGACTGGATTTCAAAAAGTATCAGTTAGCTTACCTATAATAGAAATGAATTGCCATATGCGCTCTACATGTTACTTGAGTGTAATGTAGCGAGAGTTATAGATCAGTGTTTGAGGTTCGACTTTTTGACCTATTTCTTATCAACATGTATTTATGTCAAATTTAATGTCTTGCAATATTAAATTTGAAAGGTATTATTAATTTGTATACTTCATACTAATTCATAAATAAATGACATTGATATACAAATAAAAATAAAATACTTGCAAATTTAATAATCGATTTAATTAATTTCTTTAGCGTTTATTTCAGATTATCTGAATTAGTAAAAAATAGATATATTTTAAACTATAATATTTTTTAAATATTTTATATACTTCATACTAATTAATAAAAGAAGGAAATTGATATACAAATAAAAATACAATACTTACCAATATATTAATCTATTTCATTAATTTCTTTAGCGTTCATTTGAGATTATACGAATTAGTAAAAAATGGAAATATATTTATATTATTTTTTAAATATAATATTAATTTAATTTTATTATTTTAATTCCAGTTTATGAATTAAATTCATAATTGATCGACTTATTTTGGTAATAACATACTTCTATTAATTTATATTGCGAGTAATAATGAAACTTATACCTGCCAAGATTTTTACTTTTTGGAAAGGTATTTTTTATAGATACTTCATACTAATTAATAAAATAAGGAAATTGATTTAAAAATAAAAATACAATACTTGCCAATTTATTAATCGATTTCATTAATTTCTTTAGCGTTCATTTGAGATTATCAGAATTAGTAAAAAAATGCAAATATTTTAAACTATATTATTTTTTAAATAGAATATTAGTTTAAGTTTACTATTTTAATTGTAGCGTATTCATGAAATTCATAATTGAACGTCTTATTTTAGTAATAACATATTTCTTTTAATTTATAATGTGGGTAATAATGAAACTTATACTTGCCAAGATTTTACTTTTTAGAAAAGTATTATTTATAGATTTCACAACTTTTCCAGAGACTGACAATTTATTCTTACTATTCTCGAAAAAATAGAAATATTTTAAAAATAGAATATTAGTTTATGTTTACTATTTTACTTGTATCGTATTTCTTTTAATTTATATTGTCGGTAATAACAAAACTTATACTTGCCAAGATTTTACTTTTTAGAAAGTTATGTGTTACTTTAAAATAAATAAATATTTGTGTATGGGTAACTTGAAAGTTTTATTGACTCCATTTTTCTTTTAAACTACTTGAAGTAATCTTTTGCAATTTTACCTAAAACATTACGTTGCCCTATTTGATTATAAAAATTCACTTAAAATAAATTTAAATAAAATTCCTTTGAAAGAACCTTATAGTATTCTCATGTTTTATTCAGATATCAAGTTAACGCTGGGTGAAAAGAGTCTTTTTAATGTAATTCTATACCTGATGAGCTTGCAAATATTTGATTATACAAATATTTGCACTTACACAGGTACAAGATCCTCGTCAATAACAAAAATTTGGGTTAAAAAACAGTATATCT
The DNA here is from genome assembly GCA_949152435.1 of Gastracanthus pulcherrimus. Taxonomy (NCBI): domain Eukaryota; kingdom Metazoa; phylum Arthropoda; class Insecta; order Hymenoptera; family Pteromalidae; genus Gastracanthus; species Gastracanthus pulcherrimus. Next base: position 49,322,514 of record OX424572.1, read on the forward strand.
ATTGAAGTATTAAATAATATATACTCCCTACTCCATATGTCTCATATTCTACTATCCTCTGTACCAATCAATCAAGTTTGATCAATTTTTATTTTGATCAAATGATTGTTTTGATTTTCTTTATATACAAGATAACCTCAAACATCTTAAGAGCAAAAGGCGAAATAAAAAGCAAACAGGTGAAGTGACCTCGGGAAATGCCTCTCTAGCTGACCATTGAAAAAAGCTAAACGGATGAAGTGGACTCGAGAAATGTTTCTCCAGCAGACCAATGAGATCGAGGCTGAATGAGGCGTCATATATATATATATATATATATATATATATATATATCTATTTCCGTCGTGATTTCGGCCTTCAAGTAAGTGTTTTATTACACGCGAATCGGGAGACGTGAGCCTAGAATCGAGGTAATGCCATGCTTGTCCTTTATTGTTCGTGCACATTACACACAAGCGCAGTGCGTTCCCGCCACACATATTCGTCGCATTCTTTAATGCATATTCGATGCGGAGTACGTTCCCGCCCCATACATTCGTTGTATTTGATGCGGTGAACTACGTTCACACAATGACCATGGTATTCGAAGAACCACTCGCCAATAACTCGTATTTTTTTTTTTTTTTTTTATATTATTTAACGTCGCCATGTTTGTGCTTCCATGTGGTGCTAATCGGCGACGGGGGTCTGCGGTGTGTTTGTAAACAAAGCACAATAACTCGTATTTATATCGATAACAGTTTGCATTAGTATGTAGAAAGGAGAAATAAATTGCCATTTTTGTCATGTAAACTTCTTTCTTTTTATTTCAAATCAAGGATAAATACTCGACGTAGAGTCTTTGAAGGTGACTGGATTCTCTCAATTAAAATAACGAAATACTGCAATGTTTTACGGGCTTAGGTAGGAGATAGAAAGGGTAATAATAGACTAATTATTCGAACTGTGCAGGTCTTCAGAATTCTCGGAAGCTTGTGATCGCTCAAAATATGGTGCCTCCTGTGAGGTCTAAACTACATCAGCATTGACGACAATAACAACATCTATCATCGACCTGCAGAGTATCCAGAGGCACGGCTGGACGAGGCGCAAGCTGGAAGCATAGTGGCGGCCCTGGAAAACGCCATTGACGAGTTTCAGGGAGACGCTGTTCCTCTGTTCAGGGATAACTGGCTGCTGAGAGGCGTGCAAGTTTTCCACTGTAACGGACCGGCAGACAAAGAATGGCTCTGTCAGAATGCGCCAAAGTGGGAACCTTGGCAGGGGGCTCGACTCGAAGTTATCGAGGCGAGCAAACTGCTCAGGTTGTCGAAGGCTACGATTTTTGTCCCCGGAAATCACAACTCCGAGGTCATAATGAAACGCCTGGCAAAACAAAATTCTGACCTTAAAGTGGCTACATGGAAGGTCTTCAGCACCAAGGTAGTTGAAGACGCTAGTAAGAAAAAGACGGAGACCGCGGTTAACGTTCTCCTAGAGGAGTCAGAGGTCGCAGCTCTAAAGAGACTCGACTTCAGGTCTTTCTGCGGAGCGGCTCGAGCACATTGCTCGATGTGGTCGACCAAAGACAATAAGAAACTGGTGGAACCTCCAGAGGTAAGGGAGGAGATCCTAGAGATGGACCGGACACCCGGGGAAATGGGAGGACCTTCTGCTTCCAATGAATAAGGGGGGCGTAAGGGGCGCGAGGCGTGGGAGAGACACAGATTCGGTCAATCTGACACGATCCATTATCTCTTTCACGCAGATTAACTTGCATCACTGCAAAAACGCATCGGCGATTTTGGTTAAGCGTATGGCGGAGGTGCACACAGGTATAGCACTAATCCAAGAACCTTGGATTAGTAAGGGTAGAATTGCAGGATTGGGGAGCGGCGGTTTGCTTTTTCATGGAAGCGAGGGTCACCCTAGAACCTGCATCTTAGTAAAAGGTATGAAATGTGAGCCCTGGCTGAGGTTCTGCGGGAAGGACCTCACCACGGTTGTAATCAAAGTAAAGTGGAAAAATGGCATCGAAAGGGAGATAGTAGTAGGCGCTGCCTACTTCCCATACGACTCTGAAGCGGGACCACCTCCCGAGAAAGTAAAGGACCTCATTTCAGTGTGCGAACAGAAAAAGAAGAACCTACTTCTAGGCTGTGATGCCAATGCGCACCACATAGTCTGGGGTAGTTCGGATTGTAACAAAAGGGGAGAAACTCTCCTGGAATACTTAGCGGGCACGGAACTAGACCTCCTCAACAGAGGTCGAGAACCGACCTTTAGAAATGCAGCTCGTCAAGAGGTGATTGACATCACTCTGGTCTCCAGGAGATTGGACAGGCTGGTCTCAGGCTGGAGAGTCTCTGATGAGGTCTCTATGTCGGATCACAGCCATATTCTCTTCGAAATCAGAGAGATTCAGGAGGAACGAAGTCAATGGAGAAACCCTAGGCGAACGAACTGGTGGAATCCAAAACTGGAAGCTACGCGAAAGCGAGTTAGGAAGCTGTATAACAGATCAAAGAGAAAGAAGAGCCACAAAGACCTGATGGCCTTTAGATTCGCTCAAAGAGAATATAAAGAAGAAATAGCGTTGGCAAGGCGAGAAGGGTGGAAGAAGCACTGTGAGCAAATGAACACTTGTTCGGAAACGGCCAAACTGTGTCGTATCCTTGCTCAAGGGAACAGGAACCACTCGGGTTCCATTAGGCTCCCGTCAGGGGAGTGGGCGGCGAGCGGAGACGAAGCTCTGGACTCCTTGCTCTGGGCCCACTTTCCAGAATGGAGGCCGGACCAGCCAGACGTGACCGATACTGGAGTCCTTGATTCACTGAACGCTCAGCGATCGGTGGCTCATAGGATAATACAGAGCGAAAAAATTAGATGGGCTATAGGGACTTTTGAACCCAATAAAGCAGCAGGGGAGGATGGCATTTTTCCAGCACTCTTGCAGAAAGGAATGGAGGTGCTCTTAGTACCCCTGGGTGATCTATTTAAGGCATGCTTAATCTGGGGTTACATACCTCAGAAATGGAGGATAGCCAAAGTGGTGTTTTTACTAAAACCCGGAAAACCCACCCACGAGGTAGCCAAAGACTATAGGCCAATTAGCCTTACGTCTTTTGCTCTCAAAACATTGAAAAGACTGGCAGATCGTGATGTCAGGGATAATGCTCTAGCGGCTCTGCCGCTGTACCCCAGACAGCATGCTTATCAGGCAGGGAAATCGGTGGATTCGGCTCTCAAAGAAGCTGTTAACCACATTAGAAAGGGAATGAAAAATAAGGGTATGGTGTTGGGAGCTCTGCTAGACATAGAGGGAGCATTCAACTTCACCACCACGGAAAGTGTTTGCCAAGGTGCCACTGAACACGGGATAAACAACTCCATTATCAGATGGATTAAGCAGTTACTGAACAACCGGGTGATCAAAGCCTACTGGGGTTCCTCGATCAGGCAAAGAGCTGTGAAATGGGGGTGTCCACAAGGGCGGGGGGGGGGGGGGGGGGGGGGGGGGTAATATCTCCAACCTTCTGGTCGCTCACGATCGACAGTCTCATTAAAGCACTAAACGAAGCGGGATTTTATGCGTAAGCGTACGCGGTTGACATTTTCATACTGATCATGGCGGATGATGAGATTATCTTAGCAGAACTTATGCAACAGGCTCTTTCGGTCGTTGAAGACTGGTGCACAAAGATGGGCTTATCCGTAAATCCATCTAAGACAGTACTAGTTAATTTCACAAACAGATATAAGGTTAAGCCTCTCAAGGATATCAGTTTGTTTGGAGAGAAGCTCACCATCTCCAGGTCTGCCAAATACCTGGGAGTGACATTCGACAGCAAACTGAAATGGGAGGAACATATTCAGGAGAAATATAAAAAATTTGTGAGTGTCTACTGGGCGAGTTTTCGGTATCAATTGGGGACTAAAACCCCCCATGATTCAATGGCTTTATACGGCAGTACTCAGACCTAGACCCTACATGGCGCTATCGCCTGGTGGCCTAGGTGCTTGCTTAAAACGGGAAAGGAAATTCTGAACCGTATCCAGAACCTTATGCTAAGAGGGATTACGGGAGCAATGAAATTCACACCGCGAGCGGCGATGGAAAGGCTCCTAGACATCCCACCCTTAGACCTGAATGTTAGAACAGAGGCGTTTAGCGGTAATGTTCGTACATTGACAGGTCATTTTCTAGAGACAGGATAACCCGGAAATTTAATTTCGGGAAGTCTTACGTTATAAAGCCTTTAACTAGAGAGGACTGGAAAAGTGGGTTCCAACACCCAACATCTTCCAATAGGGTTTGGTTCACAGATGGTTCAAAAAGCGAATCTGGCACTGGGGCGGCTGCCTGGCTAGCGTGAACATCCCGCGAACTAGTGTTCAGCCTCGATCCTCACGCGTCAATTTTCCAAGCAGAAGTAAGAGCAATCAGGGAAACGGTGGGTAGCATGATAAGTGAAGAGCTGGAGGGCAGCGAAGTGGTTACCTATTCCGATAGCTCCGCGGCCCTCTCAGCGCTTGGCAAAGCGGAAGTAATCTCGATAGAGGTTTGGAAATGTGTGAAAGCGTTAAACAAGCTAACAGAGATTAACAAAGTGACCTTAGCTTGGGTTCCAGGACATGCTGGGGTCTTAGGCAACGAGAAGGCGGACCGGTTAGCAAAACGAGGGGCGGCTGGGTGCCGAGCCACATATTGCAGGGTGGTAATACCAGAGAGCTCAATTAAGAGCTCTCTTAGAGCGTGGACCCGGAATAGATCTGACCGTATCTGGCGGGAATCATCAGGAATGAGGCAGGCCAAAACTTTGCTAGGTAGCTCCTCACCGCCAATCTGGAGCGGGGAGTTAATACTCCGCTCCAAAAGCTCAATAAGGGAAGTGGTGGGCTGGTTCTCGGGGCACTGCAGGGTAGGCCACCATCTTTTTAACATGGGGCTGCAACGGGTTGATTTGTGCAGATGGTGTGGTCAGGAGGAGGAGACCTCGACCCACCTGCTCTGTTATTGCTCGGCTTGGGCAATAACTAGATGGAGGTGGCTTGAACTCCCCTTCATTAAACCAGAAGACTTGGGAACAATGAAGCTTTCATTGATCTGCAGGTTTATAGGCATAATTAGAAGTAGGATGGAGGGTGGAACCTAAAACCAAGGGGGATAAGCACAATGGGCATGGCCTGAGTGCTGGACCGGCACGTCCCCGAAAGAGGCCGCCAGTCTACCCCACCCCTCTTACGAATACGAATACGAATCATCGACGCATCGACACGACGGGATTACGCAGAGCTCACGTACATTCAACTTGCAGTCTTCACGTCTACCATCATTTCTTCGAATCGCCGCCTCGCATACGGACCTGTTTACCTCCTCCTTCACCGAGGGCGTTGCGTTAAGCGCACGCAGCTCAGAGATCGTAAACTCCAAATCTTCGATCGTTTATCATTATCATTTATTTCGTAGCAACTAAGTTATAATTAGAAAGATTTATATAGCGGGGTGTTTTTCAGGTGTTCGGACGACCGAGAGTGAGACGGCTACGAGTCACGCAATATCTTGCGATTGAAGGTTGGCCCATTCGAATTAATCATGGGGAAAAGAGTGCGCTCGGTGGTGGAGTTTAAGGTGAAGGTGTTGAAGGGTCATATAACCCAACTCGACAAAATGCTCGCGTTAGACGTAGTCGATAAGGCAGAGATCTCGATACGTTTCGACGATGTATCCCGCTCGTTACGTAAATACGAAGTAGTATACGAAAGTCTATGTATACTCGAAAAGAAGGATACCGACTTTGCAGAATGGGAAGAGATTCGCGCGTTATACTATCCAGTCGCGGGTAAGGTCACGAAATTAAAAAATTCGGACTCGTCTTCAGCCACTGAAGCGTCACTCCCCGGTGGAGCGTTCGCAAACTCGACTTTACTCGATAAAGGCAGACTTCCAAAGCTTCCGAAAGCGGACATACCTAAGTTTAACGGTGATTATAGTACTTGGTTATCATTTAAAAATGCATTCGTGAGTGTAATAGATGCGCAGCCCGTAAATGATGTAGTTAAACTCATGCATTTGAAGGGTTTACTCGAAGACGAAGCGTTGAAAAAAATAAGCATTTTTGACATTCGGGGAGAGAATTACGCTAAGGCTTGGCGAACCCTGGTCGATACTTACGAAAGGAGATGCGTTCTCGTATCAAAACATGTAAATGCAATTTTAGACATAGCTCCCGTTAAGGGAATCGTCGTCGAAGGAAGTGTCAAAATTAGTTGATGAAGTCAAGCAACACCTCTATATGCTCGAAACGCTTAAGGTCAAGGTCGATTGTCGTATTGTGCTCTGTTTGCTCGAAAGATCCCTGACATCGGATATAAGAGAGAAGTGGGAGGAGTCTTTGACTCTGGACGAATTACCAGGTCTCGATAAATTCTACAAGTTTATGAATGAAACCGTGTTCCGATTATCCACCGTAGAGTCAGATCTTGCTCGCGAAAGGGACAACGGAGGTATCAAATGAACGGTCGAGACATCGCGTTTTACGAAGGCTAGAAGGGCAAACGACAATGCGCGCACGTTGGTAACGAGTGTCAATCAGACATGCTTACAATGCAATGCATCCCACTCGCTCCATCAATGCCAGAGATTCAAGAAATTGACGGTATTTCAGCGATGGGACTTCGCGAGAGCTCACAAGCTCTGTTTTAATTGTTTACGACGTCATGAAAACAAGTGCGGCATGGGTCATTGTCGGATGTGCACTCGTTATCATAACACACTTCTTCATTCAGACATGAAGGCTAGAACCACGCGACCGCCAGCGCCGTCGGCATCTACGCCAGCTGCTCAAGTTGTTAATAATAAATCGGCATGACTGGGCCTCGAAATATTCAATCTTAACGCGCGTTTGAATCATTCTCAATTGATGATGAGTGCTGCACTTATCTGTATACATACCCGGATCTACACAAACATCAAAACATACTTACATATATACCCATACACTGCAGACACCTACATGCACCCACATCTGAACACATACACATATCCATATGCATACACAGAACATACGCACACATAAAATCATGTACACATACCCATCCACATACATTCTAATACTCACCGAAAAACATGCATATACTTATCCACACACACGTACACATGAAAACACGCACATACACATTCATACATATATGAAGACATCTGCACACTTAAACATATGCATATACACTAACTTTATAATTCATTATAAAAGAAATGTGATGCTACAATATAATGGAGTATTGTTTATTATTTTTATTTTATAGTTATATATAATCCTATATAATTGTGCATGATTATATAGAGACAAAAGTTATGTATAATTATATATAATTACTTATATATAATTATATATGATTCATTTTTACCGGGGTAAACTTTAGGAATATGCTCAAAAACATGGTTTTATAGATAACTTGACTGCTTTTTTGTAGTTAAAAATATGCTCTTTTCTTTTACCTTTCTAGTACATATTAAAGAAATTTCAATCTGTTAAACCTATTTCTTCCCAAGCGGCCGTTTTATAGTCGATTGGTTTTTTGCCTAAAATCGCCATTTTGAAATTTTCCAACGGAAATTTAAAAATTCTGACTTCAGAATCGGAAAGAACGGACAATTTTACTTCGGAAAAGTGCTATTGGTTATTATTATTTTTTTTTTCGACAATTTTTTAGGCAAAAAACCAATCTATACAATAGCGGCTTGGGAAGTAATGGGTTCACACGGCGCAACTGTGTACAACACGAAATAAAGCTTGTATGTACTCTGTTTTGCCTTTCATTCCAATTTGCCATAGCCTCCTCTGTACTTAATTGTAAGAATATGCCCATTACTGCAGAAAGTCATTTGTACTACGCCTGATCCAAAATTTAAATATTAACATGTAGTTGCAAATATGATCATATGAGATCATACACCATCGTATATATACATATATGATCATAAATGGCCATATATAAAAGTAAAAAGCGAAAAATTTGCTATGGTATTATATCATACATGCTCATATCAAATTAGATATTATCACCTATGCTCATATATCCGCATATATGCGTATACATGTTTATATGTTGCCATACTTCGGATATGGTTATATATGATCATATCTGATCATACATGATTATATGTAATCATAATATCATATAAATTTTTATACAGGATTATATATGAGCACGTATGAATTATTTTTACCATCCAAATTTGCGGACTAGAGCTATCTGAAGTCCAGTTTTTCAAGCCTTATTACAAAAACTGAAATCGGAAATGCATGTAAGTCATATATATCCATATAGACGCAAAATAGAGTTCATATGTCCATATAGACACAAAATTCGTATATGGCCATATATGGGGCATCATAGAGCTATGTGAAGTCCAGTTTTTCAAGCCTTCCTGGGAAAAAATGTTCCATATATGGCCATATATGAATGTTGCGTCTATATGGACATATATGATCTATATTATCATATATGGACATATATGACTTACATGTACGCGTTTTTTGACAAAGGCTATCGCGATTCAAAAGTTGGCGATGAAGACTAACGCGGTTCAGAGCTTTCAGGCAAAAACTATTGCAGTTCAGAGTGTTTGGACGAAAACTACCAATTTAAAGCTTTTTACGGAGACTATAAATTTTTATAGAACATAAGTATATCATTTATGATTAAGGTAAACAATGCCCTATTTCTCTTTTACCTCTATTTTCTATTGATCTCATCTAGTTGTTTTATTGACATTGTATAAAATGTATTAAAATAAGTAAAAAAAATAGATATGTTGTGTACAACTTAATATTCATAATCCATAGTTGTCGTCAATCAAAAAGCTCTACATTGTCATAGTTTTCTCAAATAGCTCTGAATTGTCCGAACCTCTGAACCGTGATAGTCTTCGTCGCAAACGTTTGAACAGCGATAGTCTTCGTCGCAAAAATCTGAATTGTGTTACTCTTTGTCAAAAACCTCTGACCGGTGCTAATTTTCGTCGCAAATCTTTGAATCACGATTCTTGTCGCCACAAACGCTGAACTACGATACTTTTCGCCTTAAAGTTTGAAACGCGTTTTTCTTCGTATCAGGGGTTGATATGTGTGTATATGCGCATATATGTATTTACGTTAAGATACAAATAATACTGTATATAATCATATATACCTATATATAATCATGTATAGCCATATATGACAATATATAACAGTGTATGATTATATATGACTATATTTGGATGCATACCAAATTGCAATAAAATTTCGTAATCCGTATATTGCTATATATGGCTATATATATGCTAATATATGATTTTATATAACCATATGAAAAAATCCACAAAAACCTTCAGCAGGAGCGATTTAAAATTAAAAAAAAAAATTTTGGTCCACATATCTGGGACAATTTTTTTCTTGTTCTTTAGGGCATGCAGAGCACGGCAAACAGAATGTTCCCACGAATTCGGTTTTGGCTCACTGCTTTTTCGGCTACCCAAATGCTCTTATGGGAATTTAACATTGAGAAAATTAACATAAAGTAGTCATTGTTCAACGGCATATAGTCAATGTGTAGGGGGTACGACGAAAAAATCATATCAATATAATCAAAGTACAATAAAAGAACATCAATTAAAAAAAAATTGTTCAAAATGGATGCTTCGGTAAAAAGTTATCTATGTTTAAAAATAGTGAAAAATCATAGAAATTTCAATTTTTTACAAAATCAAGTAATTTTTCCCTTCTTTCAAATGCTTATAACTTTCTTCCCGAGCGGTCGTCTTTAACGATTTTCTTTTAAATTGAAGCTCTTTTCTTCTAATTTCATTGTAGTAACTTATATATATATACACATATATATATAATAATGGTTGTTTATGCTGTTTTTATATTAGCATATATCTAGCTAATATATGTGAAAAAATATGCAAGTTTTATTAGATAAAATACGTGTTTTGTATAAGTGTGGGAAACTGTGAAAAACTATGAAATACTGTGCAAAACTGTGACAAAATGTGCATATATGTTTGTAACAGATGTTCCAAAAGTATGTGTGTTTTCACAATTTTTCACGATCTTTTCACAGTTTTTCACAGTTGTCATTTCCACTAGGGTTTAATTGAAACATGTTCCTAAAAAGTATTTAGCAAAACTTTTTCTTTAATATCATAAAGCTTTCTCTTTGAGGAAGCAGAATTAAGGAAAAAACTAGTTTGAAGAAAAAATGCAAAGAAGTATTACACGTCAACTGCGTTATAGAAGACTACAGATTCTGTTTAGTGGATGCAGGATAAGAATGCTGTTGAAGATATCTCGGATTTTGTACAATCTTTTCCTTTAAGGTGATGCTAAATCCACCCGTCACCAACAATACGGAACTTGCATGGATAGCAAAGAAATTGTATTTCAATTTTATTCTAATGGTCATGAAAAAATAATAAAAATTCCCGAGACAGTTTTTTTTTACTTATACGATAATTTTTATAATAATAATATATTAAAGTTGGGCAGACATTAGGTGTTAGTTTAAATTCCTGTCACTTGACTTTTTCATGATGACTTGGATGTATCGCCGTTCAGCGTATCCATCGGCAGTTATAAAAATTATTATATGTATTTCAAAGAATGAGACTCGATAGAGTCGCTGAATGGCGATACATCTACGTCATCATGAAAAAGTCACGAACAGGAATTCAAACAACCACCAAATTCCAGCGTAACTTTAATATATTATTGCATTATATCTTTACACTCATCTTCTATGTTTTTTTGTTAAATATGTTTTGACGATTGTATTGATGAGTCAAGGTGTAAAATAATTAAATGCTCTTTAGCATTTGACGTTTCGGCGACTATTTTATCGTCCTCTTCAGAACTTTATACTCAAGCCAACAAATATGTGTATATAAGTACATTTTTACCAGATACATTAATGTTTTAATTATATTTTGTTTCTTTTACCTTATAAAGAATCGGTCGTTTGTTTATGCGATGTGTTTATTTTTAATCTATGTTGCAACGTCAACTAAAAATTTATTACACATATGTGTTTATATGAAGATTATGTTACATTGTATAACGTACTTTACAGGGCGACCCACAGGCTCTTTTGACCTGTGGGTCGGTTACAAAATTGTGCATTTTGGGTCGTGCAGTATACTAAAGAGTAGAAATGGCCATTTCTACCCTGTTGTCTCTTTAGATAGTGGAAATGGCTACTTCAAGTGGAAATTTTCTATCTTCTATTTCTCACCATTTTCATCAAGCACGCTTAAAATGTGTAATTTTCCATCATGTTTACAGATATGGAAAAGGACTTATTTCATGTGTGCGTTGACTAAATTTTGTGATAAAATATAAAATATACTTGCAGCTAATTTGTAAAATTAAAATCTAGAATATTAATGGAATGTATTGAATAATTTTATTTTCATACGTAACTGAATTCAATATAAACTACAAATTTATTAATTAAAGTGTGTGAAGCAATATATTGAATAGTTTCTAATATGTATGCAAAGTTTTAACTATACTTAAATGGCAAAATTGATAGGAGCTACCTTACTTTAAAATGCGAAAATGCTTCAGCTGTTGTTTTGAAATTTGATCATAATTGTACACCTAATACTTTCTAAGGTGCGATAATGCATACATATGTGCTTAGATAATTGAATTGCATGCAGCTTTTATCAATATATAACAAAGCTATTGCACAATCTACTGCGAGAATTTTCCGTGGCTGTTTAATCGATATCTAGGTAGAGGAGCTATAGACAAATACTTTTTTGCTTCAACTTTTAAATTTGTCTGATATTATTTTTTGTTTTACTGTAGAACTTCAAAACATTTTATTATTATAAAAATATTATATTTTTATTAAGTAAACTAAAGGTGTTATAAGTATGTATATCTGATGTGTTGGCCAATGTACATCGAAAGAGCGACTATGTTCCTTCTTAGATATGATTGACTATTTAATTTATTATATCTTAACTTCATCTATGGCATGTGACAAGGCAATGTTGAATTTAAAGATGTTATTTATAATTATTAAAATGATGTACATTTTTCTTGTTTACAACTGCTATAACTCCGATATCTGATACAAAAAAGAATAGTTGAGATTCATTTATTTATCATATAATGAAAACTGGATAAAAAAAAGAAACAACGGCAATGATGATATGATAGTAATTAGTACTAGTGTTGACTTAATTAACTTCGTGCACTTTGATAAATAATAATCATTAAATAAAAAGAGGCTTTAATTACAAGTATACGTGTTATAGGTGAATGTTTTGTGTGCCTGTTAAATATTTTATATGAAACATTACTTTGTGCAATTAAGGAAATAAATATTTCTAATATAGTTATGTCCACTTCTATCTAAAGGAAGGAGAATAAATCATTTAAAACTTTTATATTTTATATACAAATGTTTTAAATCAGAAGAAATTAGCATTTCCTGATTTCATAAACAATTTTTCTTGAACCCAGAGAATACCATTATTATAAACATTAGCACTTTTTAACTAAATATTAAAAAAAATTCTTTTATAAATGTATTCTTCTGCAAATGAAAGTACATCAATAAGCGAATACATTAAGCAGTATAAGCTCAAAGCTTACTTCTGCACTCGTTTTATTCATTCACCTCAAACAAAAACAGAGACCTACATTTTTCAAGCACCTGCGCGGGATCACACGCAACACAGTAGTCTTCTCGATTGAAATCCAAAGCGGTTATCACTTGGCGTGAAGCTTCCAGAAAATCGATGTCTCTCTCCTCCTGCGATAGAGAGAGAGAGAGAGAGAGAGAGAGAGAGAGAAAGAGAGAGAGAGAGAAAGAGAGAGAGAGAGAGAGAGAGAGAGGCTTTTCTGTACACTCGTAAATTTTTCTCTGGATTCACGAAAAAAGTCAATGTTCTATGTTCTAGTTTTATGATGGGATTCCATTAATATATAGATCTATGTATTTCTTTTCGTTTGAATAGTAATGAAGTTATATTTCTTTTCATCAATATCTAAGGAATTCCACAAGAAATGTGCACTTTACAGGACGCCGGATTATCTGTCCTTATCAAATCCAGTTTTTGCTTCTTCCTACAGGAAGCTACGTAATAGAAAAGAAAAAAAAAGTTTTCTTAAAAACATGTTACAAACACAAAATACGCTATTTTTAGAAAATGTCCGTATGGATATGTGCGTGTGATCGAGCATGTATGTGTGTGTGTGCGCGCGCGTGTGTGTGTGTCTGTGGGTGTGTGTGTTGCGCGTGTGTGTGGATGTATTCCTCTATATCTCGAGTAATCCACCGTAAAAGTTAATGTTTTAGAACTCATTTGTTTTGTTTTTCCAAAGGAAGGCACCTGAAAAATAATCTTTTTTCCGATGCGTTTTTGTTTTTTAGCGGATTTTCGATTTTTGAGTATAAGTTCTTCGGGTTTTTTAATACCTTAGATATAATATCATCGGTTCAGTGATAAGGTGATTGAAAGATCATAAAAGTACCTATCTTTCCCGACCCGAAATTTTTGATGAGGTCTTCTTTATTATGAGGTAAATTATTTTAGTATATTAGAAATAAATTGATCGCTTCAGTACACAGTAAAAAGGATTATTTGTTTAATTTAATAAATTAGGTCGCATTGTCTACATTTGTAAAATGTCAGGTTTGGTTTTCGCCTTTATTGGTTCCTTACAGATTCTACAAAATTTCAAATGCTAAAAACTGTGTAAAAATGATCTACTATACTTTGAATACCATTTATTTATTTATTTAAAAAATACCATATGGTCTTGGTCTCGTGTAGCTCTACAAACCTTGCCGGAGTCAAGAGTTTTGTGAATTTTGTGGTGACCACGAGATCGCGCAAAATAAGTAAATTGTATTTCTGAAATATAAGTAACTACGTTTCTTACTTTCTTAATTTAGAAAAGTTTCTTATTTTAAGTAATTTATTATTCTTAAAATAAGTAATGTATTCTTATTTTAAGTACAGATTTCTTAAAATAAGTAAAATACGCGATTGTGTCACTTGGTTTAAGAACAAAAATTTTTTAAAATGCAACAAAAATGACAAATCCTTTCATTGTGTATAAATGCATTTAAAAGACCATAAAATTACTTATCTTCTCCGACACAACATTTTTTATAAGCTATAAAAAATTTTAGAATAAATTAAGCTGAAAGTGGTAGCTTTCCACTGTCTCTTGTTTGAACTATTTGCCCAGACTATGATGTCTTTCATCTTTCAAGATATTTCAGGTATATATTTTTTAATTTTGATGGTCTATATCTCTAGAATATTGCGGGCATTTCTTATTAAACAAATGATTTTTTTTGTTTTTTTTTATGAACATATGAAATTAAAAAAAATTCCTTGATTCGTTTTTGTTTTATAAATATTTTTCTATTTTACGATATTTTGAAATGTATACTGCAATTTATGATCATAATCTTATAATTTTTTGTAATTTATCTTTTAACAAATAATTAGTGATAAAAAACACATAATTTTTGAGTTATTTTTTTTTCGCGGTTGGACGTAAGTGGGTGCAGGTTGCATAAGCATTATCTTGTTTTGGTTTCTTGTTTGTTTAATTTGAGGAAGGACTTTTTTATTTGGGTTAAGATGTAGGTAATTTAAGTGAGTTCTCTCAACATTTTTTAATTGTTTTTGATGGTTTTGAATTTGAATTTATATATAGTAAAACTTTGGAATAACCGATCAACAATTTTATAATGTTACAAAATTTATGATCAATTGAATAAAATGTTCACTGATATGCACAAAATTGTTAAGTTTTTATACGATTTAAATATTTTTCCACAGTCTATGCTATACTTTTGCATATATTTAAATGGAAATTTAAAAAATTAAATGTATTTATCTCGACAATTAAGGAAAATAGACTTGTTGTTTTGACTTTTTAACACAGAATTAAATAGAAAAAAAAAATTTTATTGGAACATTAATAAGGTTAGAGGAAGCTATAAGTCAATAAATTGGCAGCGGTTTTTGCTATTTATTTAAATAATAATTTATTTAACGTTTAATTTAATTTAAGAGTTGTCCACGCTTCGTCTAAGAACAAGGAATATTAAATGCTAAAAAAGTATTACTTTTTATATTTGAGAAAATTAATTCTTGATTTTGAATTACAAAAAGTGAGCTTATGCAGAAAGGTCTGATAATCTGGCGTCCTTTTAAACGGTTAAGAAGATACCGGATTCACTGTCATAGTATAATTCAATTTTTCGAAATTTATTTATTTATTTATTCAAATAATAATTTGTTTAATCAAAAAGTAATAGTTGTCCTCACTTTTGTAATTCAAAGTTTTCTCAAAAACGAAAAAGCTTTAGGTGCCTTTTCAGCACTCAAAAATTTCTTTGTTCTCAGAGAAAGCGGGGATAACTTTTACTTTTTGATTAAACAAATTATTATTTAAATAAATAGCGAAAAACTGGATCAGATAAGGACAAATAATACGGCGCTCTCTTAAAAAAATAATAAAAAAAAACCTCTGCTGCCATTTTTTTCTTGTTCTGTAGGTCATATATTACAGGTAAAAGTTTTCCAACTCGCAAAATAGACCATGTTATTTGTGTAAAACGTTCATCAATTTCTTTTACCGGAATTTAACATGGGAATTATGCACTAAAAACGGTCATTAGTGATATAAGAATTACTTGACTTTTGAGGGTGCAAACAATTTTTCACGTAATAGAATGTAAAATAGCGAAAAAAGCTTTAATTTGAGACGGGCTGCGTTTGAAAAGATTAACAATATCAAAGTTAAGAACGATTAAAGATTTCTTGTGGAATTTCTCATATATTTGAAGTCACGAAAATACTTGTAGACAACCCTAGTAAGACAACACCAACCAGCATTAATTTTAACCAGTTCATTTGAGTATCTATTTTACAAATCTTATTTTTTGTCCATACAAAGAATTCTCGATTCTGAATTTTTCATAACTTTGACTATAAGTTATAATGTGATGAAATTATGGTTGTACGTATATTATGAATAACAGTTCAGCAATTTGAAATTAATTAAATCTTCGTTAGCGCAGATTTATGATCTGCTAGAAAAAG
Organism: Gastracanthus pulcherrimus; assembly: GCA_949152435.1. Lineage (NCBI taxonomy): Eukaryota > Metazoa > Arthropoda > Insecta > Hymenoptera > Pteromalidae > Gastracanthus > Gastracanthus pulcherrimus. Next base: position 49,338,622 of record OX424572.1, read on the forward strand.
TACTAGAAAATACATACAAAATAAATAGATCAAGATGTAATGGTGTTATTTAAATTAGCTTGATTAAAGGGTAGAAATCGTCCATGGACTTATTTAGAATGGCCGTTTACCTTAGCGGTCGTCGAAAAAAGACAGTCAGGCAGACTTGGAGGCAGGTGCTGGAGGCACGCACAAAGAAGGAAATTTGGTTGCTCGGTGAAAACAGCAAACTAGCGAAGCACTCGTTCGCGCGAGCGCCAGTCAACTAAACGTCTGTCTTACGCGCACCGGCTTCGAAAGCCCGTGAGCCACTAGCACCTATAGCTCGGCTCTGTTCGCTTGCGCTCACAACTCCCTCTATCACTTCTCTAATTTCTGGACACGTTTTGCTTGGCGCTCGCCAAGCTGCAGGAAGGGCGCGCGCACCTCCTATATTCTCTGCTCCTGCGCCCTGCTCTTATATGCATGCGCCATACTCCAGTCGCCCATGTGCCATTCGATACTACACTAAGAGACTCGTGCTTATTTCATGGACTCTGGATTTCGTAGAATAAAATTCAGCACTTAAACAAGACTATTTAATTTCACATTTTATCAGCAAATAAGAAAATGAATATGTAATATAAACTGCAAGTACATACATTTCTAACAAATCACAATAACCGGGTGTTTATAAATACATATGAAATTAGTAAATTAGAATGTTATTATTCATTAAATTTCATGCTTCATCATTAAAGTGGCAATCATTAACACCGTGTCATCGCTATATACACTATTTTCGCTTATCATATATCAACGTCGAAATCGCATATCTACTATTTTAATCATTTATACGATTTAGCCCGTTGTACAAAATATGCATTCATTAAAATTAATTAAAGTGCAAGTGTATTTAGTCGAATCACGCTATATTTTAGCTAATTAGTAGCGGGTTAATGATATGGTTCTTTCCACCGAGCTTTCGATATTGTGGTTGATACTCTCCTTTACGAAAGTACATCATTTAGTCCTACAGCTATTACTTAATTCGCCACTTTTATGCATCAAACAATAATTTAGTGGTTGTCTTATTTCAATATAATACAGAATTATGACGCATCATGCAAGACTTTCAGAAGATCGAAGATTGTCTGATTGGTTCTATTAGCGCATCTATTAATGATTTGTTCAATTTGAATTATATATACTTTCTAGATTTAACTTCTATAAATCTTTTGTCATATCTTGCAATTTCATAAAACAAGTCACTACACTGAGAATAGGATATAGTTGTATTTAATAACAATATACATTATATATTGACGCCTGAACGGTAGAACCTCCTATCTCGAATTGCGCATGAAGAACCTCCTATCTTGGTCGATGCGTGAAGAAGCTCCTGTCTCGGCTCGCGCGAACCACGGCAAAGAACATGGTATTTCGGCTCGCGCTAAAAAGGTCCTAACTCGCAGCGACGAAGAAGCCCATGGAAGAATTTACTCTCGGCAGAATACTGTTCGAGTATTAGTTGCCGACACTCTCAGTACTTACAAACGTTAGAGGTACAGAGCTGAGATATAACGGGGGTGATAATAACGAGCCAGTACAACACTTTTCTTCTTGATATATTCAAAATTGTACAAGAAATACACTTTTTTAGGCACACGCGAGACACTTCACTCAAAGTTTAGTGTACTAATCATAACTACAGATTACTATCGCGTGGCCGAAAATTTCACGTAAGCTTAGTAATCGTACATTAAATTAATATTTTGTTAAAAACTAGCCTAAAAAGTAGGTTAAGTTACGCTTGACGATTTCGCGATGTTTTATTTTCTTTCAATATCGGCAAAAAGTATTACACCGACTCTGAGCCGTTTTTCGGGCCAACGTCGATTCATTTTACTGGCCCATTCTTATGAAAACGATATAATCCCTGTATTGGTTCAGCACCGAACAATAATTTACTAGCATACAATATTCAGCCAGAATCGGCCCGAACTATCACTGCTGGCAAATTCTTTCATGGGAGATCCTATTTCGGCCCGAACAAAGAAGTATATATCTAATATTTTATTAAAAATAACTACAAAATATAATTTTATTTACAAATATATTGCAAGGTATTCTCATATATCATCTGTATAATATCATTATAATATTATTATATAATAATTATATTATATGGATAATATATGAGGAGCTCCTTCATATGGGTCGAGGTAGGAGCTTCTTCACGCGCCGACCGAGATAGAAGGTTCTTCATGCGCAGTCCGCTCAGGCACCGATATAGTAATTTTATAATTTCTTATTTAAAATTCTTTACAAAATTCTTTATAAAAACAAATTAATTATGATTTTACAGTGTTTTGAAGCATAATTTGTTGCTGAAAGCAATAAAGAAAATAAGAAATTGTGAAAATTACTCTCTGTGAGATATGAACCCAGAATCTTTGGATTGCAAGCCCTTCTCTTTTTATCACAGAGCCATGGAGACTAGAGAGATATAGAAAGCCCTCTCACAACTATTTGACTCTTTCTAAACTGGAAAATCGAGGCCCTATCTTGATGCATAGTCTATATACTTTATATGTTTACGTAAAATTGCCATATGTATTTGGTTTCACTTCATCCATAAAAAGACGCGTAATCCAAAAACATGTATAACACAAACAATATCGTGTGCACAATGGGATACAGACCGATTTATCTCGTGTGCGTTTCCGAATGTGCCATCTATTAAATACTATTCAAATCCTATTTCAAAATTAGAAAAGACTCTATTTGCAAATAGACTTCAAAGATATTATTTATGCCGACTCTTTCAGTCTCTTAAAAAGTTGTGAAATCTCGCTAAAAAAATTTTTAGGTGTTGGCAAGTATAAGTTTTATTATTCTCTATTCATAAATTTAAGAAAATATGTTAATATTAAACTAATACATTAAATAGAATAATATACATAATAATAATGTTATTCTCTTTCAAAAGGATTTATATAATGTCAAGCAATTGATAATCCGATTAATATTTGTTTTTAAATAATAGCAAAAATTTACAAATAAACCTGAAAATAACTACTACAAACTATATAGTCAAAGATTTCTACTACTATATATAGCTTTATACAAATGAATCACGAATGAAGGCTAAAATAAAGTAGTGAAATCAATTAATATGCTGTGAAGTATATTGTTGAATTTATATTTCTAAATTAGTTTCCTTAAACTTACATAGTAAAAAAATATACGCATAATAATAATATTATTATCTCTAACGTTTAAATGTTTATATGTAAATATATTATCATCAAAAATAAGTCTTACTTAATCACAAATGAATGAATCGACGGTGTCTTTAATTTTGAAAAATAACTACGAGTATGAACATTCTTGACGGACCGGTCGTCTTAAAGTTTCACGTGAATGCAGAAGAATATATTGACAAGAAAATAAATGTTACTTTTATCAAACATCATTACATTGTGATGGCTTGTTGTTATGAGTTTCCGTGGCCGCGCGGACTGTGTACAACGTAACGCTGTACGTACAATCGGTCCGCAAGTGCAAGGCCGAAACTCCACTCGCGTTTGCTAATCAGCTCACACGACATCGGGCGTGCTTTTATTTGAAATATGAGGACTCGGCCAGCTGCAGCATGCGCACCGAAGGTGCGCCGGCGGAGGTGGCGGCAGTCCAAAGGAGAGGAGAGTTTCAAGTAAAGAAACGCCGGAAGTTTCAGTCGAATTTTAATACCGATTTATTAACAGGACAAATAAATACCATTAACGCGGCACTCGCGGTGTCGCATGGTGTAAACCGGCGGGGGCGAGAGAGCAGGAGGTTTGTCTCGCTCGTACGCGTGGGAGAGAGAAGGAGAGCTCAACTTACAGGAGATGCCCTGGCCTCGTAGCTGCTCGCTCGACGTCGATCCTTGGGTGTCCCTAGCCCTGGTCGCTTTCTCGGCCGTAATCGTAGGCTCGCTCATGTATTCACCGTCGCGTGTAAAGTCCGTGCCGTCGGTTCGAGAAGTGAAGTGGAACTCCTCACGCGTGTCTCAGACCGGCCTTGACCTAGCCTAATCTCTCGCGTTGGTTTTCGCGAACGGCTTCTTAACTCTCTCTCTCTCTCTCTGTCTCAGTCTCTCTCTCTCTCTCTCTCTCTCTCTCTCTCTCTCTCTCTCTCTCTCTCTCCATCTCTCTCTGTTACTTACTCTCGCGTTAGCTGCTCTCCCTCCTCGATGCTTGCTATAAACAGAGTGTTTAGTAATACATATGAATATGTGGATTTCACCCGGAGAAGTGTTGTGACGTTTTAGAAGTGAGTGCGATAGTAATTGCATGAGCAATAAAACCGTCACAATATGTTTAACAAATTAGAGAAAATGGAAACAAACCATGAGAAACCTATACATAGAAGTCATAAAAGCAATTTGATGATTTTGAAAAACTATATTATTATGAATAAATAATAGATTAATTTATAAAATATGCGTCAGAAATTCAATATAAGTTGTTGTCGAAGTTAGCTGATCTCCTATAGATTGCGAGATGACGGGTCCGTCAAGTATGTATTTTATTAAGTATTCATAGTTATTTTTCAAAATGAAAGATACCGTCAATGCTTTCTATATCTCTCTAGTCTTCGTGGCTCTGTGATAAGTAGTGAAGGGCTTGCCATCAATATATTCTGGGTTCATATCTCACAGAGTGCAATCTTTTTTAATTTCTTATTTTCTTTATTGCTTTCAGCAACAAATTATGCTTCAAAACATCGGAATAAAAATTAATTTGTTTTTATAACGAATTTTGTAAAGAATTTTCAATAAAAATTACAAAAATACTGTATGTAATGTATATTGTAATTCTGCAACTTTTTGTAACTCTTTTTAAATTTTTATAACTTATTAGCGCGTAGTACAGTAATTAAACAATAGTGTAACAAATATTATATAATGTTCTGTGTACTATACTGTTTTAGCATAACAACTGAAATATCTAATTTTAGTTTTTTTCGCATAATAAAATATACAAATAACTAAAATGGATTGTGCAAGTTATGTATGAAGTTTAAAATTTTTACAGATTTTGATTGTATTTAAGATAATATCAAAACATTGTAAAGTGGTGAAATACAAATTTTCATTACATTAACTTTTTAGAATACTAAGTGAAATAAATATTTACAGATTTTGATTGCATTTAAGATAAGAATATAATATTGAATCGACGTTTTGTAATAAATGTAGAAATGAAAAATGAAATTATTTAGAACTCCTTCTATTTGCTAAACTCTTGATCAAAATGTTACAATATTTTGAGATTAATTTAGATATACGATAATAGTCACTGTGTGTAATCATTCTGATACATTAAAATATTGCACTTTTCTTATTCTACAAACAATCTAAATCTCAGAATAAAAATATTTGTTAAAAAGGTACAACACAATTTAATTATTAGCAGAATAATAATGTGTGCCTTATCTGAAAAGTTTTCAAATGATTTATAGTCTACCCGCCCACAATACTACTGTGTAACTTTTATGTCCATGCAATAACTTGGATGATATCGAAAGGCTTTTTACGAGGATTATGAATCTTTTGGTTACAAGGCCTGAAAATCTGGCGTTAAACTGTTATTAACAATTTAATTGTTTAAAAATCTGTAAAACAGTTCACCAGTATAGGTACCCTGTTTTTTAAAACATTAAAATGTTTTATATTTCAATACGATCAAATGCTATTTTGAAATTTCTCAAAAGGTTGCGCAGAAGCCGAGATATTGATAAATTAGTGCAAAAGTATTGCAAAATACGCCATTTTTACGATACATGCTCCCTTTTTCGGTCATAACTTTTGTTCCTTTTCGAGTTTTGAAACCAAAAAAATTCATTTTGAAGGGTAAACTTTAAGCTTTATTATTGAACAAGAATATTTAGGATATGTTGAGTAATATTGGCTTTTTTATTAACAAATTGTATATTTTAGTTGCGGAAACAAGAGAGCGCAACCTGCGTAGGTGCTCCTACCTGATTCCTTTTTAGTACGGTAAGTTCGTTGTTCATAAGACATTAAAAAAATGTTCAATTATGTGAAATAAATGTTGTAATTAATCAGTTATATCTAAAACGAAATAGTATAATGCATATTATTTGAGAACAAAAATGAAAGTTTTTAACGTGCATATGCGTAGGTATGCGCAATAGTACATTACTATGAGTGTGACCTAAATAGTCCTTAACAGCACGGCGTGTATTAACGCCGTGCTATGAAGGACGACTTTTGACACGAGTATCGTATACTATTTTATAGCACTGCTTGTCTAAATCCGCTGTCATGCTTAGCCGTGCCTTAAGCAGTCCAGTATTGGCATGGCGATAAGGACGGTGGAATAATGGACTTCTTAAGTCACGGCTAGGCATGACTTAAGTGCTGATTTAGGCCACACAGTGCTATAAAATACATTACTATTTTATTATGACATATCAATGCAATGAATAACAATCGATATACTAGTAACACGATATTCAATTTTCTAATTTTCGCACTTTTTTAATTGCGTACACGCCCTGCTGTACGTTTCGCTATAAAAGTTTGTACCCACTTTTCACATGTTTAATTTACATGTTTTTTTATTACTAATAAGAAATTGTAATATAAATTCAATAAAAAGATAAAATTACTGTTTTCAAATACGAATCAGGTAATAAAATAATAATGTATTTTGCGTATACCTACACGTATAACGTGTATGTTAAAATCTTTCATTTTTATTTAAAATAAAATGCATTATACTATTTCGTTTTAGACATAAGTGATTAACAATGAATTTACCGTACTAAATAGAATAAGGCCGTAAAAATGCTGTATATTGCAATACTTTGGCACTAATTTATCAATATCTCGGCTTCTGCGAAACCTTTTGATAAATTTCAAACTAGGACTTGTTCGTATTGAAAAATAGAACATTTTGACTCTTTAAAATAGAGGGTACCTATACTGGTCAGCTGTTTTACAAATTTTTAAACAATTAAATTGTTAATAACAATTATATGCCTGATTTTCAGGTCTGGTAACCAAAAAATTCATAATCCTCGTAAAAAAGCCTTTTGAAATCACCCATGTTATCGCATGGACATAAAAGTTACACAGAACGTATTGTAGGTGGGTAGACTATTAATACCCATATGAACTATTATTAAATGTCAGAATGAAACTTAGAATGTTGTCTATGTTGATCGAGAAATTAGGAAACGAATAAATCTTGTATTACAAGTAACAAGGTGAGTGTGACAATATTTTTAGGAAATCTGAGGCTTTTCATAACAGTGGCCGAATGTTCAAAAACGAAAAACAATCAAAATCTGTAAATGCATATTTCGATCTAGATTTTACAAAATATTGTTTATATTGACAAGAAAAGCATCATACCTCCGGATCACGAATTTTGATGATGAAACTTTAAAAGATATTTCCTGGTATCTAAAAAGATGCCCAGTACCCACAATTTGATTGCATACCAGGATAAAATGGAGATAGTAACCACCTCAGGTCTGTTAGTGCGAGTGAGAAGCAATGGTAAAGCCTGCTAATGGAAGTGAGACATCCACTGGGTCAGAGACCTTTGTTTTTAACTTTTCTCTCACTTCCACTACTGGGCTTCCTTATTATGTTTATCACTCGCACTCCCAGCTGATAAATGGCCACTTTCCTGATACTACGATGCAACTGTGCAGCAGATACGGTGTTTCTAATTATTATTGCTAATATACCTATACATATTACACTTTTAATATTGCGTAAATGAACAATACTAATGTTTTTTGTTGTATCTTGGGTTCTGGAGCCTATGAAATCAAACTACGTGTTCTGGGTTTCATTATTAGATACTAAAAGATATTCCTCGCCAAAGCCTCATCAGAACCCGTACAAACCAGATGTATGATCTTCTACTTGTGAGGTTATTCAGGATTTATTCGAGTTTGCTGAACTCTTGATCAATATGGTAACAACATTTTAAGATTAATTCAGTAATCTGATAATAGTTAATGCAGGTAATTATTTTCGTGCATTCACATATTGTACACTCTTCTTATCCTACAATCAAAATCTGCAAAATGGGTTTTGAATCTTTATTTTAAAAAATCAAGGTAACCATATATTGATATTCGAACCTCATCATGTTCATAAAGTGTCTGGAATTTAACACAATAAATTGCCGTTGTATTCATGATGATCTAGCTGTGAATATGAATATTGTTAGTTTATATTCTCAGAATAAACATTACACTTAGTAAGTTACAACACATTTTGATTATTTGTAAGATAAAATGCGTGCCATAAATAAAAAGCTTTAAAATAATTTAGTACCCGTATGATATGACAAATAACCAAATTAAACTTCAAATGTCGCCTATATTGATTGAGAATTTGGAAAACTAAAATACATAATGTAAACATTGACGATATTCTGAGTAAATTTTAGTCATTTGATAAAAGTGGACAATATTTAAAATATTTCATACTAAAAGAGTCTCAGAATATTTATATTGCAATTGAATTTATCTTAAAATATTTACATTCATCAATAATTTATCAAACTAGAATAAATCCTTATACATAAAGGTGAGCGTCAACAATATTCTAAGTATTTTGAAATGATTAGCAACAGTTAAACTTGAAACTTCTCACATAGTTATTTTATACTTTTAATATATTAACACTTTTTAATTACACTAAATTACACAATTTTCTTATGCACACATCACTATTTATTGTAGTTTACTTCAGTTTTTATTAATATAATCACTCCCGTTTTGCCAATAATAACAAATCACAATAAACCGAAATTATATGTATAACCTCACTTCATAAATAATAAACATGAATTCGTCTGTTAACCACACTACGAGTATCGATTCTTTTTGTTCTCTCCGGAAACCACTGATGTAAAACCAATATCTCATATATTTTCATTTGATTTCACACAGAAGACATGTATGTGTATAAATGATCATATATGGATAAATATGACTTATAAATATTTTTCTTTTAGTAAGTATAACTGAAAAAATTAATTTCATACATCCATATATGGGCATGTATAAGCATAAATGGGCAAAGGTACAAACAAAACTCCATATACGAGTATAATCATATTGTTACGACCGGGTTCGGGGTAGTTAAATAAAAACTCACTATTTATAAAAACGGAACGTAAAACTCAGACTTTATTCGTATAACCAAATAAAAGTGTAAACACGACTATTCGCATTAACTGTCAACATCAGACTGCTGTTTTTCGGGGTTAAGTATCGTTGTCAAGCGCGGCGTTTCATGTTGTTCGAATCGCATGCTTGGCTCTATCACAACAATATGTATCCATATATAATCTTATATAGCCATATATGCCCATATACAACTATATATGATTATATATGACTATATGGGTGATTGTCAAGAAAACGGTAGTTTTTCACCTGATTTTTGGACCAAACTAAAGATCTCCTTTTTAGTGTTAATTTTTTAAATAACCTCGTAGCTTAGATGACGCTACTAAGCTGATGTACTCATTACAATACGATAAATTGAGCTGAGATTTGAAAACTAAAAAAGTTGGCAACAATATTCGTAACACTCCTGTGGACAGATAAGTTTAAAAGAATACTCTGAAAAAATTAGAACATATTGTAAGTATGCTGTACTTTAAAATATCATAGGTTTTTATTTTCTTTTTTCCAAGAGGATAGGAAATGCAATCTAAGGTACACCCGACTGGGTCCGCATGGCCGGATAGTATGGGGCTGGTTGGGAGTGCATCCGCCGTGTGTTTATAAAATAGGACGAAAAATAAAATAAACAAAAGCACGGAAAAACTACACAGCCGTTGTATCGCAAACCGATCCACTAAAATCTACCTCCATTTCCAATTCTGGCGGAACCCATCCTGGTACCGTTTATCACATTACCTCAGAGTAGTGCTATTCTAGTATCAATTCGACAACCGCTGCTTCCTTGACCTGAAACAAATTTAATATTTATAATTTTGAATCCCCCAAGGGGCCATCAGATATAACCCGTCTCACTTATACGCTTATTCGAACCGGCGCATTACATCTCCGTATGAAAAGGAGAAGTATCCCTGTCCCTCCTCGCGACATTCATAAAATGAGAGAAAATGTGTGTCTCCCAGTCAAGAAAGCGTACCATCTTATCCCTCCACGTCGATTTCCATGGAGTCGTCCAACGTCCCTGAGTTATTTTGGGACGTCGGAATGTTTCCCAGCGTTTCATTCATACTTCCGTCGGTTGCCCTATCTAGGTACCATTCTTTTTGTCGTAGGACTGTCTCGGCGATTTTTGCCTTGTCGGCCCACTTATTCTTGTCGGACAGCATTTCGCCCACGATGGTCACAGGCACGAATTGTCCGACTGCGTCGAGAAGAGCTGTTCTTTTTTCGTTACACTTTTCGCAGGCGAAAAACGTGTGAAATGCATCGTCGCCATCACCGGAATAGAACGTGCAACTCGGGCTTATCTTCTCCATGCGATTGAGGTAGGAGTAGAAGTACCAATGGTTAGTCAGGAATTGGATCAGGAAGTAATTTACCTCCCCAGAGTCTCTGTTAATCCAAGGGGCCAGGTGGTCTATCAGTCGCGCGGTCCATTTACCCTTAATTGTGGTTGTCCAAGATCGTTGCTACGTGTCCATGGTGCGTTCCCGTTCCTCTCTATGGACTATTGTTCTATCCTCTCCTGTTTTTTTCCGTTCGTAGATTCGCTTGCACTTCGGTTGTCCTGGAAAAATGATTTCCAGTCCATGCTCTCTTACCAGCCGATCTACCTCTCATGGATCACCGTTTCCTGAAGCCGTACTGGTTGTCGGCTAAATTTCCGGCAGCCTGCATAGTTCCCTTTAACCGTGGTTTGAGCAACCTCTCATAGAGCTTTCCTGCATGGTCCAACATGCACAGTGGCTTGTTAGACAACAGAAGCCGGGGATCACCTCCCTTACCTTTGTTGATCAATAAGAGACGCGCAACCTTTCAGGGAATGCCAAAGACACTCGCCTTCAGGTACGCGTTGTACATGTTCAACAATAGAGAATGTGCTCTCACCACGATGATCTTCAATATCTCAGCTGGCATCCCGCCGGGTTCAGACGCCTATCCGCTCCGAATCATTTTGGCGGCGATCCGCAACTCCTCGATAGAGAATAGGGGAATCTCACCTACTTCAGCGGCTTCCTCTAGGTCTTGTCTTGTCGAATGCGTTGGGAACAGAGTGTTCAAGATTTGAGCCATGGTGTTCTCGTCGAAAGGGTGATTTGGGAGCGTGCAAAGTTTCTTGGTCATGATCTTGTAGTCAAAGCCCTACACGTCCCGATTGACTTCCTCCGTCAGGTTCTTCTAGCACTGTGCCTTCACCCGGTTGTTCCGTATCTGAACCATTTGCGCGCTGCTTTATGCTGCGCTGACAACTGGGAGCGGGTGTACCCTCGGATACTTTGATCTTACCCCAATTCCCTAACGCCCAGCCTTTGTTTTCTCGGTCCCGGAATACATGGTCGGACCAGGGCTTGCCCGGAGCTAGAGGGGTTCCGATCCCCCTGCCCGATACGCACTTCCTGATGAGGGTCCGAAGCGGCCGGCTTCTGATCCCGAACCGAACCTAACCGCCTCGGCAGAGCTAGGCTCACATCAGCCCTTCGCCCATGCCGATGGAAACAACCGATAGGGGTCCGAGCACTCCCAGCGTGTTCTGCCGCGAGATAAGTCGGGTCGGGCGGTTTTTTGTGCATCCGCCTCACGACTAGTCGTACCGTCCTCTTGGAGAAGATCTGTATATTTTGTTCAGTGTAGTGAGTGTGGTAAGTGTAGCGTAATGAGTGTAAGAATAAATGTTTGTGAAGTGTGGTGGGCCACTGTCCGCGGCTGATTATTCAATTTATTCGTAGCAAACCTGGGGACACGACGGGTTGCCTGGCCTAGGTGCCCTGTGCGATCGCCTACGCCGCGGTATCGTAGGGGCAGAAAAGTCTCAAAGGTTAGATGTAATTAAATCCTAAAGTTATTGTCTAATAAATTCAAAATTACGCGAATTGTTCGATTGCGACAGGCCACGGTAATTACTTTTAGGCTATATATATATATATATATATATATATATATATATATATATATATATATATATACATGGTTATATAGGGTCATATATGATCATATATGGCTATATAAGATCATATACTAGCATATATGGTCATATATGGCTATATAAGATCATATATTAGTATATATGGCCATATTTAGCCATGGTTATATATGGAATTTTATTTGCATATATATATATATATATATATATATATATACACATGGTTATATAGGGTCATATATGGTCATATATGGCTATATAAGATCAGATATTAGCATATATGGTCATATATGGCTGTATAAGATCATATATTGGTATATATGGCCATATTTAGCCATGGTTATATATGGAATTTTATTTGCAATTTAGTATGCATCCATATATGAGTTATTGTTAAAAAAACGGTATTTTTAGTGTCGCTAATTCACTGAGTAGAAGGGAAATATTGTTACGATCTGGTAAACATTTGAAGTTCTTAAAAACGATGCATTTCAACATCTTAAACACTAAACTGAGACAACTATGCTATATTTTTAACACACAAGTGATATATATATATATATATATAGCATAGTTGTCTCAGTTTAGTGTTTAAGATGTTGAAATGCATCGTTTTTAAGAACTTCAAATGTTTACCTTCAAAGTTTACCATCCACGTGTTGCTGTAGTATGATCGCTCCATATCCATTTATTGATGCGTCGGTGTGGAGCTCAGTTTTGCAATGTTGACTGTTCAGCTACAACACTGGTGCTTCGACAAGCGCTCCTTTTCGACAAGACCTCCTCTTCTCTTCTGTAAACTTAAAGTGTTAATACTTCTTCGAAATGAATGGTCTCAATGAATTTACAAAAATATTCATCTAGTCCCAGGAATCGCTGAATCTGCTTCGTGTTGTACTGCTCCGAGAAGTTGACGACAGGCCGCCTTATCCGGTTAGTGCGTGATACTTCCTCCTTCCAAAGCGTGTCCTAGAAATTCAACTTTTTTCTTTTTCTGATACTTTTTCAAGTTAATTTTGATGCAGAATCTCGCTGCGACCTCTAGGACTAAGCTAAGATTATCCAATGCTTCTCGATACGTCTTGTTCTTGACTACTCCATAAAAAAGACGATGATTCTCTATTCTATTGGTCCTGAGAAGACGTATATGATGAACCTGACATCCGGCGTTACGAAATATAAATACTTCTTGTTTTCCTTTTCAACCTCCACACGAAAAAAAACCGTTTTTGAGATCTATGGTTGAAAATACCTTGGCTTTGGCTAGACTGTCCAGTACTTCTTCTACGAGCGGCAATGGTGTGTGCTCATTTACCATCAGTTTATTGGTGAGGCTTGTAATCAATGCAGGTTAAAGGCTTCCATACTTTTTCCGAGTGACTACAACAGCATTCGAGAACTCCGAGTGGCTCTGAAACACTATCCCCTTTTTAAGCCACTACTCGATATGCGCATATCGTTATATATAAGCATCTACCTCTCTTCTTGAGTATCAGCCGCCTCGGTCGGCAGCTGATTGATGTCTCGTCCTTGAGAATGCTCTTCATTTTCACCGACGCTTTTTTCTTGACATCCAGTATGTACCTTTCTACCAGGGATCGTACCCCGTCACGATATTCTTTGAAAACAACTTCCAACACCTGGTCGACTGCGTCCAATTTATTTGTATCTAACGACATGTACTTCAGCCCCAGGAGAAGCTCGACTATGGCTCGATCGTACTCCAATATCAAGCTGACGACTTCTCTAGCGGATCACTGATGAGTATCTTCTCGTCGGATGTGCTGACGGGCATGATCAAGTACTCCAGATTGTACTTGGTGGAGTCGAGAGTTATACGCAGTTTTACTTAGGCATTACGGTGGAGCCAACAAAGCCTTTGAGTATTCCCAGATACTCAGTCACCTAGAAAATTTCATTAGACTTGCCCTGTATCTCCTACCGAATGTCGGACCTCAAGGTGTTAAGCTTGGCTCCTGAATCCAGCATAGCCACTACTTCAGCTTCTCCGATTATGATGTCCCTGTGGCTCCTGGTTCCGATGTCACCGCCTTCCGGCATCAGGTTGATTGGCGCTCCATGTTTAGACGTCGATTTACTCCGACTGTCCCTTGCGATTTGCCCTGCTTTCTGACATTCGTAGCAGTTATGACCGCTGCGTTTGTCAGGGCAATTGCGTGCCTTGTGTCCAGCGCGCGTTGTGTCCTGCGTGCCTGCAGCTGTAGCATTTCCCAAAGGTGGATGACTGATCATCGCGAATAAAACTGGTTTATAACTAATAATGTTCTTTTTTTTGTTGCGCCCACTTATTTACTTTTGCGCCCGCTTATTTACTTTTGAGCCCGCCGTTATAAAAAATTGTCCTTTAGGCCCGTTTAATAGGTACAGAAAAACGCGAAAATTGTGCTTTTGTTACAGAAAATACTTTTCCCCCAAGGCCCACAGAGTATTTTTTGTCATATATGTATTGATTTTGCGTTTTTTTTATGCCTCTAGAGCGGGTGTTTACTGAGGGTGTTCTTTGAATCGGTGTATACGTGAACTAATTATCAAAATTTTCAATATTTTTGAAAATTTTCCAAAATGTTCAATATTTTTAAAAGTTTTCTAAAATTTTCAAAAATATCCAAAATTTTCAAAAACCTCCAGAATTTTCAAAATTTTTCAAAATTTTTCCAAAGTTACTTTTGCGCCCGCTGGTCTAAAAATTTGTCCTTTAGGCCCGCTTTAGAGGCCCAAAAAAACGCGAAAATCGTGCGTGTATGACAAAAAATATTTTCTCCTCTCTCACAGTGGGGAGAAAATATTTTCTCCCCTTTCGCAGCGTGGAGACTCACTTTTCTCCATTATCCATTGGCTTCACATGCACAAAAGAGACTGTACATGAACTTGTTAAAAAAAATACTGTGTGTAACAGGGGGAGGAAGGGTTTTCCAGACTCGGATGATGATTGAGCACCCCTGATAGTTTCCGGCGCCCTCGAATCCCACTCGTGCTAAATCATCATCCTCGCATGGGAAAACCCGACTTTCCACCCTTGTTGCCCAATGTACTATTATAATGTGAATTGTAGTATGTTTTGTATGTGATTTTAACATATTAATTTGTAGTTCTTATCATTATGATCATTGTTATTTTTAGTTATTCCTAAGTTAATATCCAAACAGAAATTATTTGCATTAGAACAACGGAACAGTTGATGATACAAGTGATATATGGGCTATTCTCACAAATTTCGGATTTTATTATAAAAATTTTTTTTTTATATTTTGAGCACATGTCTGAAATTTTTAGTATACGTTCCGTTAGCTGTTAGAATAGAAAATCCAATGTGGTGCAACGTTTTAAAGCAACGCACTAAAAGTTATTAACGTTTTTTACACGTTTTTTCATTTTTTCGTGATTTTCAACTTATTGTTGAAGTATAAGTTGGTAAATCATGTGTAATAATAAATAAAAAAACCAGTTAAGTCCAATTACAAAAAAATATTTATTTCACGTAGAATGTTATGCGACGAAATCCGCCAAAATGTGCACTTTGTAGACACCTAAAATCGAAGAATTTTTTTTAATCTAGTACTTCCGAACAAACTTTTTCTTATTCTGTAGGTTACACAACAATGAAAAATGTCGAGGAAAATTCAAGTGTCTAGAATAATATACTTTGAGTGTTCATTAGATTTTAAACATTTTGTATGTATACATTCGTTGACAATGTTATTAAACAGGATATGCACGCGTAATAAATATAAACATATTTCCTTGAATTTTTCATATTCTTTTTCGATATGTAACTTCTTAAATAATGATGTAAAAATTGGGGCGAGTGAATTTAGTTTAATAGTGTTGTAAATAATGGAGCACAAATGTATTTAGTCAAAATTTTTAAAGACAGATGATGTGCTAATAAAAAATATGCGTTTTTGCTTCCGTGCACGTTGTGCCTTCTTAAGTATACATTCCATGTTTACTCCCTTATTATGGGAGCACATGATTCCGCCATGTATAGATTTGTTGCTTTTGTGCCCTAGAACACTATCCGTGCGGTTTTATAATGATTTTTTTACGCACCAATAGCGATGCGGCATAATAGTAATAAATATTAAAAATGAAAAAAGTAGTTACGCCACTTTGGTGCCTTGTAACTTTCTCCCTATTAAGAGCACACATTTCTAACATGTCATATTTGATTGTGCTTCCCAAATGCTTGAAATTCATCACCCATTTAAACATTTTCAAAAGACGCACCAAATTCTACAGAAAAAAAAATAAAAAAAATAAGAAAGTCACGCGTCGTTTTCTGCAAATTTTCCTATTTTATTTATGTATCGTATGAATTTTTGTCTTCAAAATGTATACTATAATACTGTGTTTACATGTTGGAAATAATGTATACAATCTAGTTCTTGGCTGATAAACGAGCAAAAATATTGTATTAGCACAAAAAATATTGCGTCACACAAAATTCCGAACTAATTGAGAATTGTCCATATCGTTGACGCCGTTATATACTGATAGACTTCAGATTGACAATAACACAAATAAGTCTTATTAAATTATATTTTTGTTATTCTGTATCAAGTGACCTAATAATGAAGCTCATACAAGTGATATATCGTTGACGCCGTTATATACTGATAGACTTCAGATTGACAATAACACTAATAAGTCTTATTAAATTATATTTTTGTTATTCTTTATCAAGTGACCTAGTAATGAAGCTCATTTCCTTTACTTTTATCGGTACTTCTTGCGATAATAGTGTATATTGTGCACCAAGGGCAAGAAATTGATCTTCTTTGACCTACAGCTTAATGTGCAAATATATATAAAAATAGAACATATACATACATACATTATTTCATTTGAATAATAACTATCTGTCCTCCAAAAACCTATGTACGTATACTTTTTTCTATAAATAGTTATGATAGACAGTAAGATTATTATATTATAAATTATGTTTTGACAGTATAATTATTTCATTATAAACCAGATTCCATTCTAATAACTATTGATAAACATCTTTAAGACATGTATGAAAAAGTCGTACTAAAAAGCGGTATACAGAAAATCATAATGTATGGACCAATCTACACAAATTTTGACTTTTGGGAACAATTACCAAAACTTAATATGCAAATTCCAATTCGTAATCAGCAACCCCAAAACTCCCTGTACACCAAATTTTACCAATTATTATCGAAAGATGCATAAAATCGAGTAACCACTATAGTTACTAACTCCGCCATTTGATTTTGAAATTCTGACCTTTGATTTGTAACCATCGACCCCGAAAACCCCTGTATAACAAATTTTATCATCTTTTATTGAAAAATGCATTCAATCGAGTAAACACTGTAGTTACTAGCTCCGCCATTTCGTTTCTTAAATTTCTGACATTTGATTCGTAATCAGCGACCCCGAAAACCCTTGTATACCAAATTTCGCCAACTTTTATCGAATGATGCATAAAATCGAGTAAACACTATAGTTACTGGCTCCGTCAGTTTGTTTTTTGAAATTTGGAAATTTGAATCTTAATCATCGACCCCGAAAACCCCTGTATACCAAATTTTACCAACGTTTATCGAAAGATGCATAAAATTGAGAAAACACTGTAGTTACTGGGCCCGTTAATTTGTTTTTTGAAATGCGGACATTTGAGCCGTAATCAACGACCACGAAAACTCCTGTATACCAAATTTTGCCAACTTTTATCGAATGATGCATAAAATCTGGTAAACAGTATAATTACTGTCTCCGCCATTTTGCTTTTTGAAACTCTGTCATTTGATTCGTAATCAGCGAACCCAAAAACCACTATATACCAAATTTTATAATGTTTTATGGAAAGATGCATAAAATCGAGAAAACATTATAGTTACTCTTCCCCGACATTTCGTTTTTTGAAATTCGGACATTTGATTCATAATGAGTAACTCCAAAAACCCCTATCTATATACCAAGTTTCAGTGGTTAATGTTATGAATACATTGATTTATTACATAGCGCAAGGTTTAGTTAAAGTTCGTAATATTGATTTTTATCAGACAGCGAGATACGTCTTTTAACAACCATTTCTGCCAGATAAGTATTTTTCATCCATTCCTGCCAAACAAGTCTTTTTCAATTCGAACCAGTGAAATGTTTAAATAAAACTACATCCTAAATCTGCACCCTAAAATACAACGCGAAACCAGCTACCGTAAGGAAATACATTTTTAATTTATAACAAAAGTTTACAACAAAGAAATGTTAATGTTAATAAAAACCATAAATGTATTCCTCTGGCTTAAATTCGAAATTTTTTTAGTAATAGAAAAATATTTTGGTATAAAACGCTATATTTCATGTTTTTGAACACCCACTACATATATACATATATATATATATATATATATATATATATATATATATATATATATATATATATATATATATATATATATATATCCCCAAAAAAATACTTTCTCTTTACTAGTTAAAATTATTTTATTTTTTTGTATAAGAGAAAGTATTTTTTGGGGTTTAACCCAGGCCTGCCCCTTAAGTTGAGAACTTTCAAGTAAAAGTAACGTTTGACTTGAGTCTTATACTCAACTTGAGTCTTAATTAGCAACCGAAATCACCGTCTAGTTAGGTGGTATTTTGAGTGTTTATTTTGAGTGTGTTTTTCGAAAGGGATAATATGCAAAAAATCAAAAAAGTGTGAAAATAAATTTGACTAAAAATAGTGTCACCCAAGTGTAGCAATAAAACCAATATGGCGACAAGTCTAGTAAACCAATAGCTATATGTCTACGCATGCGTGGTGGTATGTCGAATGTTTTTAACGATTATAAATATAAAATATTTATTAACGAGTACTTTGTGTCTTCAATACTAAAATATTAAATATTAAAATGCTTATTATCGTTTGGTATCGTAAATACTGAAAGCTTTACTCCCCGTTTTTAAAATAGGTATTACATCCAGGTACAGCAAAATAGTGCGGCATAATTACTCTCTTAATTTGAAATAGTGAACTTTTCACTACTTTAGCTAGGGAAAATAATTCCACTGGCGAAACAGTGAAAATTACACTATTTTGTCAGTGAAAACTGTATTTACTAGAACAATAGTGATTTTTCACTAGTTTGGTAGTTAATACATAAATAGAAAAACCGGTAAAGTAGGGATTGAGTTGGTATTTCATAACCTAATTTCAGTTAATATTATTTTTATTTCATGAACTTTAAGTATTATTTTTATTATGTAATAACAAAATAATTAATTAATCAACTAATAAAAATGGTGCAAATAATCTCTTAATTATGATTCTAATCCATATTTCCTTTGTAAGAATTTAAAAAATGCCTAAAACTATTCATTTTTCATAATTAAATTATAATTAAATTGAACATTAATTTTTGTTGTAATGTGCAACTAAAAAATTTATTCAAGTATCAGAAGTACCTTCGTATCAATACGCCCTTCTCCAAAGAAGAATTGATTAAGTTCACAACGTGTTGTCATCCTCGCCCCTCGTTTGCGAGGAGAAGTGCGCAACCGCAAGTATAACATCTGCAAGCCCGATAGGTTTAAATTTAAAATCCTCGTCAATGGCAGATGTTACTAAGTTCTCAATTGAGACAAGATCCTCATCTATTGATATTGAATCTCGGAGCGTGCACTTAGCATGTTTTTGAGCATATTCCTAAGGCGTGTACGTGGCGTAAACTTAATGCGCAACTAAAATACAAGCACATTTTTGTTTACAACTTATTAATAATAGATATATCCTAAAAATTTAAACATGCTATGTAAAGAATTGATACACCCAGAACATTTTGAAGTTTCAAAATATAAACCTTAAAAAATTAATACTTATAGAGCAAATTTCATTTGATAATTTCATTTTCGTTATAGTATAAAATGGTTTTTATGCTAACCGACAATCAGAAGTAAGTGTATGCATAATTTAATTTTGTGTTATAGTATATTAAAACTTGTTTTTAACAGTAAAAAAAAATAAACGTAAAATATCTTTTTTATAATAAAGAATTTAGAGCTCTCCCTAAAAATAAAATATTAATGAAACTTGGTTCAAATTTGTGCTTTCCTGTTTATCCCCATTTATTTTAAATTAATTTCAATGCAACATATATATCTTTGATTAAATTAGAAACGTGAAATTTTTTCGAATTTAAGGAGAGTCTTTCGCTAGATGTAGGACATAGAACAAAAAATTATATAAGCGTTTATATAAGTCTTATGATAAAACTAATGAAATGTACTTAATAATAGTCCGTAACTACATACAAGAAAGTTGTTCCAATATAATGGCGACGTCACAAGTGTAAATATTGTCAATTTAACAAATATTTAGTTAAAACCCAATTATTTTATTTTATTTTTAATCAATTTTAATATTTTCGGGGTTATTATTTTATTTAACCGTTTATCTACAAAGTTAACGAAAGAATTTATAAAATAATATAACTGTGATAAGAGAAAACAAATTATTTATAAAATTGTAAGCGTTTACTTATAAAAAATTAGATTTCCCTTATTACACATATGACCGATTTCATCTCAAATCATGCGGGCGACAGCACCTATCTCTCCGAATCAGCTCAAATTATAGTATATTATTCTACTCGGAAAATAAGCGTATACGTATTTTTTTATTTTTCGATAGCATCAAAATTGCATGTGTTATGCTTTTTTCAAAAATGACTCCTCAAATTTCGTTTCTCAAAAATCGAAAACTTTTTCTTTTTAAATCGTTCTAATTCGTCTTTTTATGGATATTTGAAAATAAGTATGTACATATTCGATGCTGTTAGTGATACTCTTTCGATTTGTTAAGTTCAAAAATTTTTTTACAAAAAATCAAGGATGATATGGCATTTTATATAAACAATGAAAAATGCTTTTTGCTCAAAAAAGCCATTTTTTTTTACTCAATTTTTTTTATAGATAGCTAGTCTCAATACCTATATGGTCATATACATGACATTTGGAATATTTTTGTTTTTTAAGAGATATAAACGAAATAAGAAAAAAAATTTATGTTCCCCCATAGCACTGTCGTGCAAGAAAAAATCCTATGTATTTTTCCCTTTTTTATGATTTTTAGACATGTTATTGCTTTTTCTAACTTTCCTGCTAACACGATTCTTTGAGTTGATTTTCTTCTGCTTCTGTTTCTCTTTATTTAACAATTTTGTTAAAGAATGAAGAGCAGTTCGACCTGTATAAGATTTTTTCTTTTTACCTACATTTACTTTCCATACATGGGTTTTCTGAATGCCGTTATATTTAGGAGCCTTAAGCCACTCTTTTATTTTATTTTGTCTAAAAACTTCAATATCTTCTTTTGGTAGTAAGATTAGTTTAATATTATTAGTATAAGATTGAACTTTTGTTACAAAAGCATTGGCATCTTGTATTGATTCAATATGACTGTTCTGAAGATTATGTCTAGTTGCATAGTGTTTGACTAGTCCGCCAACACCATCACATGCACCTTTCCCGTGACCTGTAGCTGAAAACAACCATATTTTATTGATGGAAGCATTTTTCATTTCATACAATTGAAATCGATTTTTAAAGTGGCTTGCTGCTCCATCTGTTATAATCGATATTTGATCTATTAAATCGGTTGAATCATTTTTCATCGAATCAATTATTTTTTCCATTGCTAACAAGGCATGGGCAGAATCGTGTTTTCTATCATCACTAATGACAGCAAAAGTTATTGTTAGTTTTCCTTGATAACAAACTGCTGTGAAAATAGAGACCTGTTGATTAACCCAGTGAGTACCTTGAATAGGGTTACTGTGAATCACTGCCCAATTTTCAGCAAAATCACCATGCAGTACTAGATGACCTGAGTTAGCTGCAGCTATTTCTTTCTCTTCTTTTATAGCTTTTCTTTGTATATTTTTAATATTTAAATGAACGCTTGTTTTGACTGTCCAAGAAGAAAGATCGCTAAAAAAATTGGAGATTGTTAATCTTTTCTTCACAAGATGGCCATTTTCCCACATAGCAAAAACAATCTCCTTGTGTTCATTAGTTGTCTCTAATCCAAACAAACTTAGGTTGATATTTTCAGAACCTGGGCATAAAGTACATTCTTGAAAAAGACACTTATCGGACAAATTGGAGCAAACAATTGCCGATAAAAGTGTAGAACGAACTCTATCGAGGTCTGAATGTTTGCCTCCTAGGAAATTATTTAGACTATTAACGTATAAATCAAAATTTGCACAGTAAATGCACATACACACTTCCTTCGACGGGCTCAACATAACAAACATTGGTTTTAATGTATAAAACTTTGTTATACTGATTTTTATGTCTGGGTTTTCTTGTTTGAATAGTTTATACGCCTCTTTTAAACTGCGTGTCAAATAACGTTTTATTTTTTTTTCTTTTTTTCCATTTTGTTGAACAGTCACAACATCACATTTATTAGGGCTTTGACGTGTACAGTTAAAGTCATCGTTTAGAAAATATTCCATGGCAATTTTTGTAGACTTTTCGTCCAATGGATGACCAGTATACGCGTCAGGTTCAAAATATATTCCCTTAGTTGTTACAAGCATTCTTGCTTTCTCAATCATATAAACAGTTACTTCGGGAAATGCTGATAAAATACTAGATTTTGTTAATGACGAAGGAAGCAACGTTAAAATTCTAATTTTCTCATTGATACTGTCACAATTTTCACGCGCTACTCGCAAGTTATTGAGCCATTCATTGCAGAAGCATTGAGTCAAATCATCATGTGATTCATCAATGCAAACATTGTATGCTTCTGACAATTTTGAGCTAGTTGCAGATGAGAATGAAGATACTAGTTCTGATTTTTTTCTACTAATGTACAGATGAATGTACTGATTTTTTTCTACTTTGTACAGATGAATCATCAATACCTCTCTTCCTTTTAAATGGCGAAACATTACCAAAAGAACTTGAAATTAAGGTTTCGTTTAAATGCTCAATCCGCTCTGGGGTGCTAGCTCGAAAATCATGGTCTTCAGTATCACTGTCGAAGTCAGTATAATTGTCTGAATGAATCG
This sequence comes from Gastracanthus pulcherrimus, assembly GCA_949152435.1. Classification (NCBI taxonomy): domain Eukaryota; kingdom Metazoa; phylum Arthropoda; class Insecta; order Hymenoptera; family Pteromalidae; genus Gastracanthus; species Gastracanthus pulcherrimus. Next base: position 49,361,806 of record OX424572.1, read on the forward strand.
CATCAATTATTTCCTTTGGTTCAATATTTTTAACGCGTTCATAACAATTGAAGCATACATAATCCGAACTCTGCACTGCTTTGTTAGGAAAACTTTGTCGAAGAAGTTCTGCTAAATTCTCCAATTTTCTAAATTTAACAGTGGCATCATATACGTTTTTTTGTGTGATCCAAAAAAGTTTGGACACTTGCGCCTCTTTGTTGAATAAATTTCAGCCATAATTGAAGAGAAATCTTAGTATGTATAAGTAATACTATATATATTAAGATAACTAGACCCGGTTCCTTAAATAAGCTAAAATAACTAACATTATCTACGTGATAGCAAAAGATGAGTTTTAGCCACCTTGCGGAGAATTCTAGTACCATGCGTTATACTCCTCTATGGTGTACACACACACATATGTAAATAATCGTACACGTATTCGCCTAATGCACAGATTCTTGCTCTGCTATATACGTATAATCATTATACTTAGGGGTACATAACATTTTTTTCTTATTTCGTTTATATCTCTTAAAAAACAAAAATATTCCAAATGTCATGTATATGACCATATAGGTATTGAGACTAGCTATCTATAAAAAAAAATTGAGTAAAAAAAAAGATGGCTTTTTTGAGAAAAAAGCATTTTTCATTGTTTATAAAAAATGCCATATCATCCTTGATTTGTTGTAAAAAAATTTTTGAACTTGGCAGATCGAAAGAGTAACCAACAGCATCGAATATGTACAGAATTATTTTCAAATATCCATAAAAAAGACGAATTAGAACGATTTAAAAAGAAAAAAGTTTTCGATTTTTGAGAAACGAAATTTGAGGAGTCATTTTTGAAAAAAGCATAACACATGCAATTTTGATGCTATCGAAAAATAAAAAAATACGTATACGCTTATTTTCCGAGTAGAATAATATACTATAATTTGAGCTGATTCGGAGATATAGGTGCTGTCGGCCTGCATGATTTGAGATGAAATCGGTCATATATTATTTTATAATTTTCTTCTCTTAACTTTGTAGAGAAATGTTTAAGGAAAATAATAAGCCCCAAAACATTAAAATTGGTTAAGTAACAAAAATAAAATTGGGGTTTAACTAAATATTTTTTAAATTCACAATATTTACACTTGTGATGTCACGATTTTTTTGGAACAATATTTTTTCATATAGTTATGGATTATTATTAAGTACATTTCACAAGTTATATCATAGAACCTTCATATAAACTCTCATATAATTTTTTTATTTTATGTCCTATATCTAGCGAAAGGCCCTCCTTAAAGGACCGTTGACGTCATCTCATTTCAAACGATTTGCCTATATATTTTTCAATTAGAACTTTGCATGGATTTTTTTATTTGATATTTTAACAGTTTATGTAAATAAGGTTGTATTTGTTTCAATTTGTCAAAAATTTAAACACATGCAGCAAGTTAAAGTATGCGTGACATTCCCTTGGTATTATAATAGAATTTATGTACCACGTCACATAACATTGCAGTATATCTATTATATGTACATAAAAAATACGGAAACTTTAAATGACTATGTATAATTTATTAAAATACTTAATTTATGTTATAAATAAACATTTTTTTAAATCCCAATTTTAAAGATATAATAAAAAATTTAACATTTTACAAATAATCTATATTATGGTCTACAAGAATATATTATTAATTAAATGTATATCAGGTTTCTTTACTAGTAAAGAATGTGAAATACTGATGTCATTAATATTTTTCCGGATTTTTACTTTAACGTATTTTTTTCTATTATTATGATACAGCTTATTACTCATTTTTTCAAAAAATTTCAAGTTATATATAAAAGTTACGAGCTGAGTACAAGTGTTTCATTATCGCTTAGAATGCAAGTTTTAACAGCTCATAACTTCCATACTTTGAAGTTTTAGACAAAATTACTATAAAGCAAGTTCTCTTAAAATCGGCTAATTAACATACTAGAAAAAAATAATTCCTTCCATTATTTCCATTTTCAGACAAATTTCTAAGATAATCATTTTTTTAAATTTATTTGAAAAACTATGCACTTATATCGTTATAAAATAAGTTTGCCGTTACATAAACTATATTAACTATTTTTCCCATGTTTGATATATTTATAATATTTTAAAAATCAAAATAAATCCATAGGTGTGTTCTAAAACAATTTTTTTTAATGGTTTGGACAATAAAAGCAAATAATTTTTCAGCTAATAGAAGTTCTTATATGATCATATATGATTACATATGATCATATATCAGTTTATATATATGAACGGTAGTCATGCACATTAATATTCGTCAAATGTGACATTTACAAATAGCAAAAGTACCTGAATGGTTAGGGTTATGCCTCATAAATCTGAAGATCCGAGGTTCGATTCACACCCTGGAAACTATTTTTTTTCTTTTTTAATTCATACAAATAATTCTTACATTTTTCATGTATGATCATATATGATCATATGTAATTACATCTGCCACAACTTGGATATGTTCATATATGATTATATATGAACACGTATGAATTATTTTTAACCGGGTCTCGGAAATAAAATTAAGATAATCGTTTAAGATTTATTAATATAGATGCAGTAATTTGTGCGTGATGAAGTAATAAACAAACAAACAAACAAACAAACAAACAAACAAACTTTCACTTTTATATATTAGTGAGGACTATATATACTTATATAGAAGTCAGCTCCAAGCCATGAAAAACGTTATATATAATTATATATAACTATATATAATTATATATAACTATATATAATTATATAAACTATATATAATTATATATAAGTATATATAATAATATATAATTATGTATAACTATATATAATTATACATAACTGACCAATAGTATGACATACAATTATTCAGGTGTTTTACAAACAAAGATATATATCCCGAGTAGAAGTCGATTTCAGACCAAGATCACGCTCTGATGAGGTACCTGAGGATTATTATGACGCCCTTATATGGTACCTGATTACGGCGTGATAATAGACGTCATGGCGCTCTGATCACGGCCTCGTAAGGCTGTAGTCACGCTACGTCCATGGTCAGGTGCCAGACCGGGAGCCTGAATATCAACACAAAATTGTAAACAAAATGTTGCTAAATTTACCATGTAGAATTAAAGTCTAAATTGATGAACGTTGTTGATATTTATGTATTAGTACTTCATAAGAAAAGACGCAGACTTTTGAATTATAATTAAAACACTTATATTTTTTTATTCCCTTAAAAGTGAAGTTGGATTATAATTCAAATTCAGGTTCATGTAAAAGTTCACAATCCACTTCACGATCTACCTATTTAGTTAAAACAGTTCAGTCCTTTTATAGAAACCTTTTACCTTTTAGTAAAAAGAAAAAAATACTTAATATTTAGTACTGAAAAATAATATTATCTGCAGTAATTAAAGTCTCTTTTGTCGAATTAACTCGTGTATTATTAACTTTTTTAAAAATTTGTATTAAAAATTATGGAATATTTCCTTGTCTATATGAAAATAAATAGTGTATTTTGATTCCTAATGTCTGAAAATATGTTTCTATAATGATTTTAGCATAACTTTTTTTATCATTACAAAGCTTCCTCTATGAGGAAGCAAAATTGTCTTTCAATTAAAGAATTAAGTTTTATAAAATTAGTAAACATAACAATAACCCAATAACCTAGAAAATTATGTTTCATAATTTCAAAAATATACTTACTCTAATGAAAATTAAGTAATTTATAATATAAACAAAACACTGAATATAAAATTAACTATAAGATTAAATTAAAAATAACAATAAATTAGAAATAACTGTACAATTTACACTTCTAAAAAAAATTTCTCCAAAACGATAAGAGTGTCACATGGCGCTATATGATGTCAGGGAATTGTAAAGATTGTCAGTCCGGAGGATGAACATAATACCCTGATAAGGGCGCCATTACATTCCTGATCACGCCACTGTAGGGTATCCTTAAAATGCTGTGATAATTAGGTGAGGCATCCTGAACCGAGATTTCACTCTGTGAAATCGCAAACCCGCCTTCATGAAATCAACACGAAATCAAAGTGAAATCAAATCTTAATCTGAAATCACTGAAATCATGTGAATTCATTTGAAATACAGCCAAGTTGAAATCAATCGAAGCCATATATGATATGAAATCATTTGAAGACATGAAATCAGCTGAATTTAAAAACATAATATTCTACCTACATGAATCAACAAACACAAGGCGATGGCGATGGCCACCCGCGGCTCACGCAACGGTTTGCGTGGCGGGAAGAAAACAAGCGATTGGTGTAAATATAAATAATAAAATTATAAAACCTAAACCCTACACCCAACTAATCGAAACTGAGTAATTTACAATTAATTATCTTCAAATAATAAAACCATAAACTTTAAACTCAAAACCCAACTAAAACCCAAGCTGCGCAAAATTAAATTATAAAAAGGTTTAAATAAAAAACCGTAAATCCTAAACCCTATACCGAACTAACTCAAACTAACTAACTTATAATTAATTACGTTCTAATAATAAGACCTTAAACCTTAAACCCAAAACTCAACTAACCCAAGCTAAGCAATATGCGATTTAAAAAGTATAAATAATAATACCATAAACCTAAACCTTAAACCCAAAACCCAACTAAGTCAAGCTGAGAAATTTGAAATTATAAAGAGGTTTAAATAAATAAACCGTAATTCCTAAACCCTAAACCCAACTAATCCAAACTGAGTAATTTACAATTAATTATTTTCAAATAATAAAATCCTAAACCTTAAACCCAAAACCCAACTAACCCAAGCTTAGCAAAATGAAATTATAAAAAGGTTTAAATAGAAAAACCGTAAATCCTAAACCGTAAACACAACTAACCCAAACTAAGTAATTTACAATTAATTACGTTCAAATAATAAAACCCTAAACCTTAAACCAAAAACCCTACTAACCCAAGTCGAAACGTTGAAAAAAGATTTTAATACTAAATCGCAAACCTTAAACAAAATTATAGTCCAAGCTGAATAATCTACGAGTAAAAAAAGTTTAAATAATAGAACCGTAAACACTAAACTCAAAACCAAACTAACACTAATATTGAAGTAAAGCATAAACCATTATATCTAAACCCATGTAACAAATTCCAAATAAGTCAACTTGGGTTAGTTGGATTTTGGGTACATGAATTTAATTGTTGATTTTTAATTGTTAACTTTCTTACTTAAAAATAGTTGAGCTCGGGTGAGTTGGGTTTTGGGTATAAGGAATATTTACGGCTTTCTTATTTAAACCTTTATTTTATTTCAAATTCATCAGCTTGGGTTACATGGGTCTAGGGTTTATGATCCAGAGTTTAGAGTTGAAGGTTTTATTATTTTAACTTTTTTATTGTAAAGTTGCTTAGCTTGAGTTAGTTAGTTAAGTTTAGGGTTTAGGATTTGCGATTTTATTATTTAAACCTTTTTTAATTTTAAATTGTTAAGATTGGGTTAGTTGGATTTAAGATTTAGGATGTAGGGTTTACGGTGTGGTTTTATTATTTATACTTTTTAAATTGCAAATTCCTCAGCTTGAGTGAGTTGGGTTTAGGGTTTACGATTTTATTTTTTTAATTTTTTTAGATGTAAATTGCTCAGATTGTATTTGTTGTATTTAGGCTTTACAGTTTATGACTTTATTATTTCAAACTTATAAAGTTGCAAATTGCTCAGCTTGAGTTTGTTGGGTTTTGGTTGTTAATTCTAATCTTCTAGAAACTATGCATCGAATTCAATGAATACCGCTCCAAAATGATATTTCAAGTACCTAGTACCTTTGAAAATTCTACCAAAGAATTTCGTTTTCCACGATTCGACAGCACAAGTACTCAAAAATAAATTTTTCAATTACCTGATTGTAACAATATAATCTTAATTATTAATAAAGCAAAACAAGACGCATTTTTAGAAATTACATCTTTAGGAATTGAAATAGAAATTTCGAAATGTGAAAATATTCTTTTGAAGAATTATGATTCTGATATCTATGAATATATAGACGACTGTGAAATTTCTGTTATAACGCCTTCCAAATCTTCTGAAACTTCTTTTGGTGCAGAAGATGACTTTTGCATTGAAAATGAAACTGCCAATTTAGTTAAGGATTTAACAATTCTTTCTCATGTAACAGGCGGCTTAGAATAAAGAAAAATACAATAAAGATAAGACAAAGATTGAACCAAAAGGCCAGTTTATATTAGTAAAGGATAAAGCCAATAATAAATCTATTTGTCAGCAAATCTTCTATTTGCTGGCTGTTAAGTCAAAATCAGTTTGATCTGAGTAGTAATAGGTTACAGCATGTTAGAGATTCTGAGTTACAAAAATATCTTACAAGAAATAATGTACAGAAATCTATATTGGTGAGTGGTGTCTTTTCCAAAGATTAGATTATAAACAAAATTATTTGGGACATGTACTTAATTTTGGATACATGAGCGGACCTACCAATAGAAGTGTAAAATATTCGAGTAACTATGCGGCGATTTCTATCAATAATTCTGTCTTTTACTATAGACGCTGAAATAATTACTTGCTATCCAATTTTTGTACAACTGATTAGTATTTTATAATGATTTATTGTCGAAAAATCGGGTATTATACTATTTGAAAAGTCATGTATTTTCATAAGTATTGATTTTTAGATTATGTATGCTCTCGATCACAATTTAATAGTGCAAAGTATATTTACAAAGGAATTTTAAAATGAATAGAATTTTTTTATTCTTTTATTTATTTATCTTTCAACGGGATAGTCCTTTATTTAATAGTATAAATTTAAGTGACTTCGAAATAATTATTGAAATAAGTTTGTATACGTATCATATGAAATCATGTTAAGTCAAAACTTGTTGAAATCACTTTTGAAATCACCGGAAATCGTATGAAATCTGCAATCACTTGTACCCCTATCTTAGAGAGAATAGCCCCTCGTCCTGAACACCATTTCTACTCGGAATGTTATATCCGAATAGAAATTCAGTTCAGGCAGTAATTAGGCCCTTATCAGGTGCCTGAAAAGTAAGCTAAGGTCCTGATCAGGTGCCTGAGAAGTAGGCTTTCGCAGGCTGTGCTAATCGTCAGGGAATGGTCAGGCACTTATCAGGCTGTCTGAACAACAACGAAATAGGCAGCAAACAAACACGACACCTGTTAATGCACAATAAGCAGTATATAAAATAAGATTAATGAGGTTTGATTGTTTGAACTTTATTTAGAAATGATAATATGGAACTAAAATGAAATTAAAAATGTTCATTAAGTGTAATTATTCGAGTTCTTAAAATTGAAGTTAGAAAGTTGTGACCAAAATTCAAACTCATCTTGACTGTCAATCTTGATTTTGAATCTATTTACTTTTGATCATACAAATACTATTTCGAAACAAACATAAAAGATATATAGATCAACTATACTGTCTTCTTTAATTTTGAAATTATTTATTATTAATAAAGCAAGCTCATTTAATTTACTTCGTTTGTTACGTCATACTTTGAAATCAAATATTATAAAACTCTAATAAAGTTTATATATCAATAATGCAGAGCCAAGTGCTTTGAAAGAACTCAAATTGTTCAACTTGTCTTGTAAATTTGAGTGCGCTCTTACGAAATGTTATGTTTTAATTTTTTAAACTCACTGCTGACTAATAGTTTAATTTACCATATTTTACTTTGTTACATGTAGCACGTAAGTTCACAATCAGTTTCACTAATTCTACCATAACAATTTGTATAAGAGCACACTCATATTTACATACCAAATTAACTATTTTTTTTCAAAATAAATTATTGTACAAAAAAATAGAAAATTAATTTCTATCAAAATAGTTTTGTTATTAAATAGCTTTAAGATTAAAGAAGGATATATGTCACTTTTTAGTTTATCTATATTTTTCTTGTTCTATTTCAGATTTTAGTTATAAAAATATAAAAGTTATAATATATTACAATCAAAATTAAGATTCACAATTGAAATGAATTTGAATTTCTTTCGCAACATGGTTCTAACCTCAATCTTAAGGACTAAAAAATAATTCTAATAATCATTGTGTAGGTTTTTTTCAAGTCTATTGTAATTTCTGAATCAAGTTCAAACAATATCAACTCTCAATAATCTTGTTACTTTCCGTTTATAATGTATGAAAATTTGTATCTGTTTGCTGTTTATTTTGTTATTGTTCGGCACCCTGACTATCGTCTGACCATTCCCTGACGTTAAACTGCAACCTTACAAGGCCCTAACCTGCACGCCATTACATACCTCATAAGGCACGGTGAGCTTGAAGGTCGGATAGGTTTGATGGAAATGAGTCAAAAATTGGTTTGGACAGGCTGTTTCAGAATCAAAAGTAGATTTAAAATTTGTAAAATTTGAAATCCTAGCTGATCCCTTTCGCGTTTTATCAGCATTTTTGTATTTCAACGGCTCAAAACGCAGGAACGCGTATTCGTCGACTTTTCCTTTGAGGACTTTTCGTAATAACATTTATTGATGTTTTTGTTATATAGAAAGCATAATTATTTTGATCAAAAGATTTTCCTGATGTATGTAGTCACTAATAATTTAATTTTTTGTATTACAAAATGCTGTGTATAAACAACAGTAGAGAAAAAAAATCTGTTTTAGATTTTTATGATTTTTTGAAGTCTTTGAATTTTTACTGACGTTTTCTAAAACTAATAAACTTATTTCTTCATTACTTCTCGTATTTTACCACTAGGTGGCTACTCACTTTTTGTTCCCACGCACAAAGTGATACAGTCTAACTTATAACTAAACCTCCTGTCAGGAGGCTAGTTGTTTTAATATCATTTCATGAAAATCATCATTAATTGAAAATAAATTGTAAAAAAATTTATTTCAAAATGAGTCATGGAAATAAATCTTCTCACGGGGATAATCGAAAAAAAGTGTGTGGTCCTTGTGGAAAAAAAATTAAACTTGGAAAGAAAAAAATTGAACAATTTCTTATTAATAAAAAGACCAAAAAACTGATACAAAAATTTGTGTCTGAAGATTTTGATTTAATGGATGAAAAATATCCTTTAAGTATTTGTACAATCTGCTGTCTAACTCTACTTGATGCGGAAAAGAATAAATTTCAAAGGCCATTACAAAAAATGCCTAATTATGCAGAATTGAAATTACCCAAAGAGACTCGTACAAATGTAAATTCATGCAACTGTTATACAGTGCGTCTCATAACTATAGAAACACCAAAAATTTTTACATTTAAATCTGTGTATTATACCTTTTCTTAAAAAACCTGTAACTTTCGAAGCAAAAAACCAAGAATAATTTTAAAAATAGCAAATAAAAGGCAATTTTATTCTCTTTAAGACGTTACCAAAATATTGTGTCTACATTAACTTATGAAAAATTCACGGACGGTTTAAACAAAACTTGAATTTTTTTTTTTTTTAAATGGCATTTCGAACTCGAAAGTTTATCGCCTCATCTACGCAAGCCTTCCACGTTTCCCTATTTTGTGCCAACCGCATCCATTTCGCGCCTTCCCTCCCAATTTCAGTTACGCCTGATTTTACGTTATCCTCCCATCTGCGTCTAGGTCTACCAAGAGGTCGCGTTGCTTTCGGTTTTCCTTTCATTATGCGCGCTGCTGTACGATCATCGCCCATTCTTGCCACGTGCCCTGCCCATCTTAGTCTCCGTGATTTTATTATTCTGTTAATATTTGGTGACGCGTACAAATTATGTAGCTCGTCATTGTGCAGTTTCCTCCACTCCCCAGTTTCCTCATCTTTCTTTGGCCCGTATATTTTCCGCAGAACCTTATTTTCAAATACCCTAAAACGATTTTCTTCCGCTTTAGTGAGCGCCCAGGTTTCGCACCCATACAAGATTACCGGCATTATTATAGTCCTATATATCCTTATTTTGACATTTTTCGACAGTAGCTTTGACTTAAGTAATCTGTTCACAGCGTAGAAGCAGGCATTACCCGAATGAAGTCTCTTATTAATCTCGGCTTTAATTTCGTTTCGATCATGTATAGTTGTACCTAAATATCTGAATTCGCTAACCTTTTCAAAAGTGAAATTTCCGACTCTGAGATCCCCCTCTGCTTCGCGAATGCCCAGTTTCTCCATGATCATATATTTCGTTTTCGATTCGCTCACTTCTAACCCCGTGTTTTTAGCTGCATTTATAAGGATTTCCGCATTTCTCGCCACCGTTTCACCATTATCTCCCACTATATCCAAGTCATCCGCATAGCCTAAAATTTGCGTTGTTCCGTTGAGTGTTGCGCCTAGCTCGCTAGCCTGCATTTTTCTAACAACATGCTCTAGCGCCAGGTTAAAGAGTACCGTTGAAAGCCCGTCACCTTGCTTCAAACCGTCGCGTATCATGAACGATTCGGATACATTACCGCCTACTCGGACCTTTCCATTGCTTCCGTTCAGACATATTTGAATTAATTTTACGAGTTTTTTTGGTACGCCAAGGAGCACTAGGATTTCATACATTTTGCTTCGTTTGACAGAGTCGTACGCTTTCTTAAAGTCCACAAATAGCTGGTGTATAGTTTCGCAATATTCCCACTTTTTCTCTAATAATTGTCTTATGGTAAACATTTGATCGCTCGTTGACCTGTTGCGCCGGAATCCACACTGATAATCTCCTATTATATCTTCCGCGAATGGTGTGAGTCTGGCCTGTATTACGTTTGACAGAACTTTGTAGCAGGTAGCTAAAAGTGAGATTCCCCGGTAGTTATTGCAGTCTGTTTTATCTCCCGTTTTGAAGATCGGTATGATGATGGATTCTTTCCAATTTTCTGGTATTGTTTCATTTCTCCAGATAGCACATACTAGATAAAAAATTTTAGATGTAAGCGCGGTGCCTCCAAATTTAAGTAGTTCAGCTGGTATAGAATCGTTTCCTGCGGCCTTATTGTTTTTTAGCTTTTTGATCGCGGCCTCTACTTCTTTGTAGGTCGTTTCGTCCATATGGAGTTCAGCAGTGTGGATTTCGTCTCCCATTTCCTCGGAGTTTTCATGCACGTTTAATAACTTATCGAAATAATCTTTCCATAATTTCAATAGTTCATTTTCGCTTGTCACGAGGTTCCCGTCCTTATCTTTCATTAACTGCGATCTACTCTGAAAACCCTTCCTAATAGCGTTTATTCCTTTGTACATCTCGCGCGGGTTATTTTTCCTACTATTAGTTTCTATTTTTCTAATTTCATTTTTCTGATACTCGCGCTTCTTGTTTCTGTAAATCACACGTACTTGCTTTCTTATTTCATGGTATTCTTCTACGGCCCTACCGCTTTCATTGTGTACACTATCTAATTTAGCCTTCTTGCGCCTTTCAAACCAGAGTTCGCACTCTTCGTCAAACCATGGTTTGCTCTTCGGCCTTTTTTTCTTACCCAGTACTTTGTTCGCGGCCCCTTTTATAGTTTTTTCGATAGCCCCCCACAACCTGTTCGGATCGTCATCTACTCCCGTCTGTTCATCCGTTTCCTCGAGCGCCTGAAATCGGTTGCTAACTTCTACTTGGTACTTGATTCGCTCTATCCCGCTTCGTAGTTTTCCAATATCAAAGGTTTCTACTTTGTTCGCTCGCTTACTATTTTGACCGGCTACTAATCTGGCTCTTAATTTGGCCACTACTAGATAATGATCTGAGTCGCAATCCGCCCCCCTATATGTCCTTACGTCGAGTACATTCGTGTGGCGCCTCTTATCAATAAGAAAATGATCGATTTGATTGTGCGTGGCCCCATCCGGCGATGTCCACGTTGCCTTGTGTATATCCTTGTGCTTGAAGCACGTGGTCTTGACTATAAGATCTTTTGCGGCTGCGAAATTTATGACCATAATACCGTTATCATTGCTGGTTTCATGCAGACTTTCTTTGCCTATGGTGGGCCTAAACATTTCCTCTCTCCCTATTTTAGCATTAAAATCCCCCACTACTATTTTGGTGTCGTAAGACGCGAATTGGTCGATTAATTGCTCTAAAGTTTCATAATAAAGATTTTTGACTTCTTCCTCTTTGTCCTCCGTGGGACAGTGGACGTTAATAACCATGTAATTATACCACGCTCCTTCGATGATGATATACGAGAGTCGGTCATTCACGAAATTGCAACTTTTAACGAAATGTATGATGCTTTTGTTAACAACAAGGCAGCGCGCCTTCGCTGGCTTCGTTGCCATGTAAGACCAGGTGGCGAATCATTCTACACATCCCCTCTCAGGACAGTTGTCATCGCTCCCGCATCCTCCACGACAGCAGGATTTTTGACCCATTTTTTTTTTTTTTTTTTTTAATACTAGATAAAAAATTTACATTGATTTAAATGGGTCTAAAAATTTAAAGTGTTTCTATAGTTATGAAACAACGATAACTTCTTTAATGTTGATGCGAAAGAAATATTCTAGTAATGTTTTAAAGAGAATATATTTTCCATTCATTGGCTTTTTGCAAAATTATCCTCGGATTTTTGCTTCCAAAGTTACAGGTTCTTTAAAAAAAGGTATAATATACACATTTAAACGTGAAAATTTGTGGTGTATCTATAGTTATGAGACGCACTGTATATGTGTAACTGGTAGATTTAAGGGCCATGTTAAATTTGAAAGGGGCAAAGGACACATAAGAGATTTAAAAAATTATGTAACCGTTCTTTCATTGAAACTTGTCGGAGCAGATAAACTTTCTGTTTAACTTACAGAGAGCAAGTAAACTAAAAGTACACTACAGATGTGTAGTAAATATTTTCAAGAAATTGGAAAAGACATAAAACATGTTTGTAAATTAAGTAATGAAAATGTATTAAAAATTATAGATCAACTTCCTGAAAGAAATAAAGAACAAATTGTTACTACTATATTGAAAAAAAAGGTTGAATCCATTATTCCTACAACTAAAAGTAAGTCACCTCCTAATATTACTTTGAATTTATCTACTGGTGGAACTAAATCAAAAATTGTTTTGAGTCCTAGTATTGAAAGGAATATCTCATTCGACGAAGAGAGTTTCGATAGTTTCCGAACAAATATAGTACTTTCAAGTAACCAAATGAAAAGAATAACAAATTTCATAAGATGTAAAGTAGGAAGGAAATCTATTCCAGCGTATTACACAAAACATACATCAGAAAACTCAAAAATCTTGATTGATATATATAAACATGCTGTAATGCACTTTGATTGTGATAATAGCTCAAGTAAACAAAGAGAAAAACTTCCCAGGCCTGTCGTTTATGCAGACGCTGAGGAACTCCTCGATGCAGTTATTGAACATCGGAAAATACAAGGAAATGTTATCATCAAAGTTTTGGCGGATGGAGGCCAAGGCTCTTTTAAAATAAGTTTGACAATTCTCCCCGAAAATTATTCTCCTACTTCAGAAAGTACATGTTCAAATGATATTGATAGCAATGAAAATGATCGGTCAATTTACGATCAGCCGAAGGAATAGAATTACAAAAGAAAACGTTATTCTGAGGGTGGAGTTGTTAGTAAAAGAGGTAAGCTTACTAGTGTAAATAGATTGATACTCTTATGCGTAGTTCCACAAATAAAGGAGTCGTATGATAATGTAAAGCTCTTGTTTGAACTTACAAAAATTAATAATATCCCGTTTAAATTTGTTTCAGACTTTAAACTTTTGCTAATTGTAAATGGTCAACAAACTGCATCGGCAATGTTCCCGTGTCCTTACTGTTTTATTACATTAGACTATTTGAAAAAAATCCTTACTTAAAGTACTCAAGTAATGACGCTAGTTCAATTGACCATACGGAAAATGGGAATCAAGATATACTAAAAAGCTACGGAGATTTGAGAGCTGATTACAACAAATTTCTTCTTAATGGTGGTGATAAAAAACTTAGTAGAGAATCTCGAAATACTATCAATCTTCCTCTATTTGATGAAGATGATGACGTCTGCGTTTTACAAAAATGCATTGTTCCCGAACTGCATGTTTTGCAAGGGTTGGTTAACCATTTATTTTGGAATGGTTTAGTTCCTCTATTAGGCAATGAAAAGGCATTGCTTTGGCCTCAAAAGCTAAATCTCATTTCTAAACATTATCACGGAGATGCTTTTGAAGGCAATGCTTGTAGAAAATTGCTCAAGGAAGCTGATCAACTCAATGACGTAAAAATTTATGAAAAGGTAGGTACTATATGATTGTCCCTTACATTGTTGCTTACAAAGCGATGAACAAAGTTGTGAATTGTTGTTTTACTTCTGGAAAAATTGAAGGCTCAGTAGATTTATATATATCAGAATTAGGAAACGCGTTAGCTAGTATTGAGAATATTTCAGAAACGTTGAAAATTCATGTGATTCTTGCCCACATAAAAGATAGTTTGAAGTTTATTGAAAACGGTTACGGTTTAGGATTTTGGTCCGAGCAAAGTGGAGAATCCGTTCATCGCGAATTTTTGAAGTTTTGGGAGCGCTATAAAGTTACTAATGTTTGTCATGCATCTTATGCACCAAGATTACACAAAGCAGTAGCTGAATTTTCTTCTCTGCATCTTTAAATTTAGTCTATGTTGCAATTTTGTTCATTATTTAAATAAATTATACGTCTATATCTTAAAACAAAAAGTAAAAAATCAATAAAAAAAATAATAAAACTAAAAAGCACAAAAAAAATTAAAAAAGAAAAAATACAAAAAAAACAAGAAAATAGGGTCATACTACCACTACGTCCTCGTCGTTGGCCCTGGGGTGAAAGCTAAAAGTGGTTAAGTATTTAATTTTCTATCATTTGAGAAAAACTTTTGATTGAAATTAGTGCTTTCTAAATAACAAAAACATATTACCAAATGTTACTTCGAAAAGTCCTCAAAGGAAAAATCGACGAATACGCGTTCCTGCGTTTTGAGCGGTTGGAATACAAAATTGCTGATAAAACGTGAAAGGGATCAGCTAGGATTTCAAATTTTACAAATTTTAAATCTACTTTTGATTCTGAAACAGCCTGTTTAAACCGATTTTTGACTCATTTTCATCAAACCTATCCGACCTTCAAGCTCACCATGAAGGACCTTCTCAGGAACCCGGATAAGGACCACATTAGTTCCTAAGGCAACCTGAACTCAATTTCTACACAGGTAGGTGAGTGGTTAGAGTGACTGCCTGGCAAGCCAAAGATTCACGATTCAATCCCATGTTGGAATATTTAATTTTTTTTTTTTTTTTTTAATAAATCCCTTTAGAATTATATATAATTATATATAGGTTTTATCTCTATATAATTATATATAAGTTTTTTTTACTCGGGATGGGTACGGAAAGTACTATATAAATATTTCCGCAGTGATCATCTTAAAAGTGGTGTATACTGTATTTGTTACAATAATGTAAAAATAATAGCATTTAGAAATTACTTACGCTAACAAAGATTCATCAATCATCTAATTTTTGCTTCGGTACATAAAAATATTACAGAAATTCCACATTTGGTTTTTTATTTTACCTGCAACAAAAAAAATAAATTACATAAATATTAATCGTATTGAAAAAACATGTAAATTTAACTTCCCGAGAAAAAATGACTTATATATAATTATATATATATATATATATATATATATATATATATATATATATATATATATATATATATATTATCGCTATATAACTATATATAATTATATATAATATATATAATTATATATAAGTCGTTTTTACTCGAATAATAAATTGATACAAAATTAATATAATAAATAATTGTTTTTGTTGAAAATTATTGATATTTTATACATTGCACTACAATAGATTATTCAAAAATCAAAATTTTGCCCTAAATGGGATTTGAATACAAAACCTCTAGGTGGCAAGCCTTTGCCCTTACCACTATCCCAATAGTCTTGTTGTAAGAGTAGGTTCTAAAATACCCGGGTAAAAATGAGTCATATATAATTATATATGATTATATATAACTGTATATCTAATTATAAATAATTATATATAATCATGTATAGTCATATATAATCATATATAATTGCTATAATTTCGTATAACTTTTGCTTCTGTATAATTGCGCTTAAAAATGATAGATACATGAATGGTTGTATACGACCGTATGAACTTATGTACTACTATTATATAATTTATATACAAAAATAAGATGCAACAAATTGAAGAACACTTTTTATTTCAACAAATGCTTAAAAGTTTCGTATTTTAAGAAACTTTTTTTCTTAATAAAAAAAGGGAGGTTAGGTTTTCGCCTTTATTCAGTCCTTTTAGATTCTACAAAACTTCAAGTGCTAAGAACTGTGCAAAAATGATCTACTATCCTTTAAATGCCATTTATTTTATTATTTCAAAAATATCATATGGTCTTCGTCTCGCGTAAACTCTACAAACCTCGCCAAAGTCAAGAGTTTTATGAATTTTGTGTCGACTACGAGATCGAGCGAATTAAGTAGATTTTATTTCTTAATATAAGTAACTACGTTTCTTACTTTCTTATTTTAGAAAAGTTTCTTATTTTAAGTAATTTATTTTTCTTAAAATAGGTAATACATTATTATTTTAAGTACAGATTTCTTAAAATTTAATAAGTTTTGAAAAGTTTATGCATGTACTACAAACGCGACGAGCACTTGACCGAGGAATGTAGAAGAGTGATTAACAACATAAAGAGAAATTTAATTCAGAATCCATACAAAAATAATAGCGACAACGCAAACAAGAAGAATAGTAACGCGAGCCGTCATAATAGGAGATTTAGTAGCCACAGGTAGGGCGATTGCGACAACAATTACGATAAAAAACGTAAAAATGCCTGGGGCAACAATAATAATCGCCGGGATGGTCGCGTAATAACCAAGATGGTTATAAACCCTCCGACGAGCATGATAATTATAAACAACAAGAAAACTAGAAAGACGCTGGTCACAAACCAAAGCGCCGAACGTCAAGAAGTAAAGTCGAGAATCGAGAAGCCCCATTACAGATTCTTTACCGCGGGACGGCAACCGCCAATCGTTTTATTGGATTGCCCTCAGTCCGGAGTAGACATATCCGTCGTAAAATCGGGCACCTCAGAACACTGCTAGAAGCGAACCTAACTGTAGAGCCAAGAAAATGCCAGTTTCTGAAGAAAAAGGCTCTAGTCCTGGGACATATCGTGGGAGGAGGCTAATTCAAGACCAATCCTACGAAAATAAAGGCAATGCTGAAGTACCCTGAACCAACAGACGAGTCGAAGGTCAAATAGGTCCTAGGTATGTTCAGCTACTACAGACGCTTTATCAAAAATTTCGCCAAGATAGCATGCCCACTATTCAGATTGTTGCAGCAAGGGGTCGGGTTTATATGGGATCCAGAAAAACAGAATGCATTTAATTCTCTCAAAAATATGTTATGCTCCGACACAATCTTAAAGGCTCCAGACATATCACAGCCATTCATTGTCTTCACAGATTGCAGTGACTGGACTCTGGGTGCCATCTTGTCCCAGAGCATACTAGGCTATGACCAATAATGTGCGTACGCGACGCGATGGCTCAAAGACAGCGAACTCAGATAGCCGGCGTACGACAAGGAACTGTTAACGGTGGTTTACGCAAAAGAGCAATTCCGATATTTTATCTTTACGACAGGAAATTTATGGTCGTAACCGATCACGAACTACTTAAATATTTCTGTACATCCAAGCAGCTCGACTTGCGCTTCAACCGCCTGAAAACGGCCCTGCTATGCTACGATTTCGAAATAATCTACCGATCCGGGAAGAAGAACGGTAATGTGGACGCACTATCGCGAAATCCGCTATCGGCGAGGAAGAAATCAATCCTGAATTGCCACGAATAAAGCTCTACGAGCTTGCCGATAAGCAAAATGAACTGGACCCGGACATGGAGGCAAACATACCGCCGGAAAAAATGCATAATTGAGGATGAAAAGACCAAACGCCGCGCGTCTGAATCAGACGAAACGGAAAGTTAAGAGCCTAATCGGAAAAATAAAAAAGTCAAGAGTTAATCTATAATGTCGGAAAAATCTTGGCCATTAGAAACGTGGATGACGATTTTTACATTGGCCGTATCACATGACGTCTTTTACAAATAAGATGATGCACATAACAAATACTGATTATGAGTTTTTAATTTTCGATGAAAATTCGTAATTTCTAAAAATAATTTAGGTTAACTATATGTGGTCGGAAAATATTTTCCAACCTCACAATGAGACAACAATAAATCGGCTAATATAAATTAAAAACTTATGTGAAAAGTATAATGTATGCGATACAGTTAAATCTAGAATATGAATTAATTGCAAGAAAAGTATTATAAATGCAATTATATTATTTCACTTTAATTTTGATTTGTTATTGTGTTTTTATTTTATAATATAATATCCTAAAAAATATCTTTAAACTGTGCATACTGTTTACTGTTTTATGCAAATAATATTTAGTATTTCTTACAGAAATATAAGAAAACACTGTATTTCATTTATTGTAGAGTAAAAAAATGGATCACAGTTTGGAGGTTATATTTTTCATAAAGAATAAATATAACCTCAAAACGCATTTTACTACATCTTATATCCATCTTCATGTTCTCATTTTCTTTACTATTTTCTTTATCTTAAAGATGTCTTTACGAGCTCCACAAGGTATGTTTTAGATGGTAATTGCTCAGCTTTAAAGAATCTTTAAAAGCCTCTTTAAAGCATATCTTAAAGACATCTTTTATAAGCATGAATATATTTTAAAAAGCTCGGAAAGATATCTTTGTGTTTACTGGGTATTTACATACAGTTATTTAAGAGGCACTGCCAGAGAATTCCCGACAGGAGGTGCACTCGTAGGTTCCGTGTAACGTAATAATACGTCACGTGTTATTCGCCATTTTAAGCGCGCAAATATTTGAATAAAATCAGAATAATTTAAATACAAAATACACAAAAATATATAATCACTCGATTCTCGAACAGACTTAGACACAAAATATTCAATTTTACAAACTGTGTCTGAAAGGCAAAGAAAACACGCTTACTAAAAAACAAAGAATCTCTGTTCTACGCGATATTGGAGGTCCGAGTTTAAGTGCTTTTCCGGGAAGAAGAGCGTGTCGCTCGTACGACAACAATATGCGGCTGGATAGAGCCTCTAGACTGCATATACAAAAAGGGACCGGAGGAGGAGAGGGATTCAACAGGGCTACAACGAAATTGTAGACCACGAGTAAAGTCAGTCAGAGTCTAGATGTGCTAAAGGACACACGAGTTTCCTCGCAATATTCAGTTTATTCATTCTCCGTTATTTCACGTTTCAAACACTTTTAATGCGGTCGTAGCCGGTCTCAAGCATGGATTAGACGCAGAGAGAAAGTGTCGTTGTTAATCAAAACATCCTTATTTGAATCCGCGTTTATTATATTTTATTTCGTTTATTTATTTCTAATTTATTTAAATAAACCACATTCGGTTCACGTGCTACCTAACCTAACCCCAGCTGGGTTATCACATGCCGATTAGCCGTTGGTTCGAGGCTCGCATGATAGGCGGAAAACTCAAATATTCTCTCTCTCTCTCTCTCTCTCTCGCTCTCTCTCTCTCTCTCTCTCCCACTGTTTCGGAAAGAGGACATTATAAGCATCCGCCTGCTTCGATCGGAGGAGCGACAGTCCCAGTCACCAATTTCCGCAAAAGATAGGGGTAGATGGTCGCCGTGGGTTGTTACCCTCTCCAATAGTGCATTAGTAGGGGAAATTATGCGTGCGAAGAAGTTCATTACAAGCTTCCATACGAGAGACGTAGACATCTCCACTCTTGACCAGGAAACCAATAATTTAATAATAAATGCTAAAATCTTCATCAATGAGCTCCTAGATAGAGACTCATTTTTAAAATTCAGAAGCCTAAAGGCCCTTGCGATGAGGCTTAATTTTAAATATGTATGGCATAGAGAGGCCGTTTCCTGACCATGAGACGTGATGGCGATGTCTCAAATGAATTTTCCTCAGCAGCCGATCTTCAAGCGATATTGTCTTCCTACGGGATAACCTCAAGCGAATCGGCGGTTGAAAAATTGTGTGATACAGCAAATAGGAGTTCAGTAGTTGTCACTGCTGTTTCTAAACAAACCAAGGCTGCCGCTGCTGAATGACTAGCTAAGGACACTATTGGGGGGGGGGGGGGGGGTGCATGGTAGTGGATTGAGAGCAGGTTTTGTCAATTTGACCTCTCATTTGTCACATTGAGATCCTCAGACAACACCTTTCCACTGGTCCCGCCTACCATCTCTTCGGAGTTGCTGAGTCGCACCTCTGCCCTGACGTTGAGAGTGATCGTATTCAGATCAATGGCTATTCTTGCATTAGACTCGATCGTAATAAATTCGGAAGCGGGTTAGTATTATATATTCATAACACCTTCAAAGCTAACCTTCTGTGCAGTTCATCGACTACACAGGAGGGAAAGCCGCTTATTCCAGAATAATGTGTTGCGTGCAACAAGGTACGCTAACACCCGTCTTTGTTGCACTTATTTATAGACCACCTCACGTCCCGTTTCTCCAGAGCTCTGATGTTGTCGATCAACTTTCCACGCACTCTCAAGATTATAGCCACAAAATCATCATGGGAGATCTGAATGCGAATTTGCTCAAAACGTCAGACGATACAAAATTTGTTAGGCGACTCGCTGATGACTTTAATTTTCGAATAGTAGACCATAGTGCGACTCATCATCTCAATGATTCTCACACATGGATTGACGTAACAGTGACTGATGACAATGTCATAGTGCTTTGTAGTTGTAATCAGACGGCGCCTTTTCCCAGTCACCACAACATAATAGAGGTTCAGATTGGGGTTGAAACTGTTGTATCCCCTGTAGCTAACTCGTTTAGCTATCGGGAGCTTAAATCCATACAGTAAGACGACCTCCTCTCTCACCTTGCTGACTGTGATTGGTTGCCGCTTGATGGCTCAGATACAGACATCGACTACCAACTTGAATGCCTCAGCGTCAACCTCATGGCTGCGATTGATAAAGTAACACCTCTAAAGGATTTTTCACTCAAAAAGAAAGCAAATCCCCCATGTGTTGACGATGACCTCGCGTATCAGTACAAGAAACAAGACGCAGTACGAAGACGTTACGCACCAAACAAAGACAACAAACTATGGCAGGAGTGTCAATCTCTCGCGTCTAATGCTGAACAACGAACAAAAAGCGCGCGGGAGATTTTTATACAAAACCGTATTTTTGAAGCTCTTGATACAAAGAAAGACATATATGGAATATATGGAATGAACTCAAGAGCTTGGGACTCCTGCCAAAGACAAGAGAGGAGCTTCATGGGTTTTCACCGGATGATCTTAATGCCCACTTTGCTGGGGTGTCGGTCTCCCATAGTGAAAGTGACGAAGATCTTGACAGCATCCAGACCACAGCCAGTGATGACGACTTTGTTTTCAGAGAAATCACTTTCTCTGACGTAGTCCTGGCTGCCCATTTCTCGTCACAAGGCTCTTCCGTTAGTGGGTTATCATGTTGCGAAAACCTTTAATTCCCCCCTCTCAAAGGACATTTTCCCGAGGACTTGGAAGGGAGCTCACCTTGTGCCTTTGAAGAAGAAACCAGTTCCATCTTCGGTTTCTGATTTTCGACCCATTGCGCTGTGTAGCTTCTTTTCCAAGGTCCTAGAAAAAATTATTCATGACCAAATTTCTGACTTTTTGAGGACAAAAAATATTCTTGACCCGATGCAAACAGGTTTTCCACATCATAGCACTACTGAAACTCACCGAAGACATAAAAACAGGAATTAATAGTAAAAAGAAATTGTTGACAATTTTATTATTATTCGATTTCACCAAAGCATTCGACACTATTTCACATCCAAAGCTGCTGCGTAAGCTGTTGCGCATGGACTTCTCCAGGAGTGTTCTCCTGTGGCTTAAGTCATACATTACAGGTTGTAGGCAAAAATTCATTACTAATATAAACGGAGAATCAGATTGGCTAACCACCAATCTTGGCGTGTCGCAGGGCTCGGTCCCGAGTCCCTTGCTCTTCAGCTTATTAGTTAACGACCTAAAAGACGCACTTAACGTACGCAACGTCAGACATATACTATATGCTGACGACCTACAAACCTACACGCAGGTAACCTTGTGGAATCTTCGTTAGGGTATGACGCGCATGTCGACAGTAGCGCGGGTGGTGTCGAAATGGGCCTCGGCCGCTGATCTATGACTCAATGTCAGCAAGACACATGCGATCAATTTTGGTTCTGATCACAACATCAAGCAGATCCAGAGCCTTGACTTGCAGGGCATTGATGTTTAGGACGGCGTATTCGTACCCTTTGTTGACACAGTCACTAACCTCGGTGTGATAATGGACGGAAGACTTACGTGGAAGCCGCAAATAGATACGGTTAGCAAGAAGGTAAACAGGACTCTTTATAGCCTGAAATTCTTTCGTTCATGCACTATTGAGGCACTTCGTAAGCAGTTGGCATGTGCATTGGTTTTACCTCACTTAGATTACTGTTCAGTAGTTTATCTTGATGTGTCAGGCGAGCTTCAGACACGACTGCAACGTTTACAAAATTCATGTGTGAGATATATATGTGGTGCTAGGTGGGACAAGCATATCATTCTTGACAGGAAGGGCCTGGGCTGGTTAGATATCAAGGCAAGGAGAGAGTACTTGCTGCAACGTGGGGTTGCTGCTTTATAAAGCGGTTGTTATGCGGCAAACAACGTATCTTACTGTTCTCTTTGAAAAAAATCAGGCGAGGACTTTAAGGGGGGGGGGGGGTGTATGAAAGAGCTCTCAGGTCCGGGGTCGCGCACGGATAAGGGCCTATATTCTTTTAGGGCCCAAGGTGCATGCCTCTGGAACTTGTTTCCCTGAAGTGTAAGGTGTCTGTCATCACTATGTAAGTTTAAAACGACGTTAGGTAGGCACCTTAAAGAATTACACGGCGACAAGACTCCATAAGTCCAAAATTAAAATCTTGTCATTGTTTTTCGTTAAATTTTTTTGTAGTCTTAATTTATTCTAATGCATATTATTTATTCTTGTGTAGTCTTTAATTTATTTCAAGTGTTAAGTGTGAAGTGTGAGTGTAATTATTAGCGTGACTGAGTGTATGAACGAAAGAAGAATGTAAGGCGTTTAATTTTCCGATTCGATAGATATTATGTGCAATATAAATGTGTATGTGTATATATTACTGTTATCTATTTATTTGTATATTATTGAGTTGACGAAACAATATGTGATAGTACTGACTACATTATGATATGTTAGACAATAAATTGACGACCTGTAATAGCGATCCAAACTTTTTAACTGTAATGACTGATAATGTGATAACCAATTTTAACCAAATGTAAATACAGGTGTAAATTTTTCTCCTCGTGACGAATACAAAGTATCTCTCTCTCTCACTCTCACTCTCACTCTCACTCTCACTCTCACTCTTCCTCGGATGGTGCTGCCGCCCTGCTGTCGGCAATGGCAGTCGCTCTTCTTGAGGCGGCAAACCCGAGGGTGCCACAAATTTATCACAATTTAAACTTTTATCTGCATATTTATTGCAGGACACTTTGCCCCGTACAAAGGCTCACTTTACCCCAAGCTCGTGACAAAGTTGGCCTTCTCATTTTATTTCTTGTAAGTGAATTTTAAATTCAATTACTTTGCAGTCTTGGTGCTTGGAATTCATATTAAATAAATTGTATATTACCTTTTTAATATATTTCGAATTATTGATAGTTGAAATATTTTTATATATTCGTGTTCAACCTTTTTTAGGCTCACTTTTCCCCGGTCGCCCCTATAGCTTGAAGCTCAAGTAAAAAATTTATAACAAAGTTAATGAAGCGAATTTTTGGTCTATTTTCTAAGATATGAAATTCAAGAAATTAGCTTTTGTCAAATTTGTTAGTGAAAACATATCTTTTACTTATTGTCGAAATTAGAATAGGCTGTCTAATTTTTAGCTTATTAAATAGTACTCTTTTCATGTTAAACATTTGGGATATTTACACTTAATTTTATGGTTTTTATTTATTGGTAATTATAAATTAGATATTAAAATATACTTTAGAATATTAATATTGCTTAAAGTAGAATTTTTATATTTTTAAATCCAAAATGTCCATTTTACTCAGAAAAGTGACTATTTTCCCCGCTCTCCCCTATATACCGTTATGCTTTCTTCCACTATTTTTTTTACACAATCTGCCAAATGTATGGGAAAAACTACATTAGCTCGTGAACGCCGGAATGGCATCGTTGCCGGCGCCTCTCGCGGCGAACGCAACTAGCTTTTCGTTAACGATTTTGGTACAACAATACCGCTCTTGGTAATATGCCGTTCGGTCTTCTTCTTTTAGTCTCCCTGGGTACTGCAATGACTCGAGAACCAAACGCTCAGACATTATAACGCCAACCTAACCTATCAGCTGGCCCATAAGAGCGTAGCAGTTTACGCATGGGCGCGCTCAGCTAATGAGAGTGACAAAAGATACGACAGAACACCGGAATAAAAAAAATTATATATAATTATATATAAAATCATATATGTTTATACATGATTTTATATAATTATATATGATTATCTATGATTACATATGATTATATATAATTATATAAGATTATATATGATTATATTAGATTATATATGATTATATTAGATTATATATGATTATATATAGTTATATATAGTTATATATAATCATATAATAGAATTATATACGATTATATATTATATTAATATAGGTAACCAACCCATAAAAAGAGTAGAATATCATAAGAATCTAGGATTCTTATTCGATTTCAATAAGAAATGGAACAAACATATCGAGTACATTGTAAAGAGAACTAGATATCTAATATTTATTTTTGCCAAAATTAAAAATACTATGGAATCCAAAACATTAATGATAATTTATTATGCATTTTTTCAAAGTTTAATAACTTATGGAATAATTGCCTGGGGAGGAGCATATAGTGAGACCCTAAACCAAATACAAAGAATTTGAAACAAAATATTAAAAATCATAAATAAAAATTGATTCTCAGAGCAATGTCTCCCCCTTTCTGTAAGCCAAATATTCCTTTTAGAATCTACGAACGGAAGAAAACAGAAGAGGACAGAATAACAGTCTATAGAGAGGAACGGGAACGCACCATGGAAATGTGGCAGCGATCCTGGACAACCACAACCAAGGATAAATGGACTGGTCCCTTGGATTAACCGAGACCATGGGGAGGTAAATTACTACCTTACCCAATTCCTGAGTGTCCATGGGTACTTCTGCACATACCTCAATCGTATGGAGAAGGTTTAGAGCCCGATATGCATCTTCTGTTCCGCTGATTGCGACGATGCGTTTTACACGTTTTTCGTCTGCGAAAAGTGGAACGAAGAAAGAACACCTTTTCTTGGCTCGGTCGGACAATTCACGCCTGAGACCATCGTGGGCAAAATGCTGTCCGCCGAGAGTAAGTGGACCGCTACGGCAAAATTCCCCGAGAGGGTTTTACGAGAAAAGAAACTGCATCTAGACAGGGCAACTAACGAAGGTATGAATGAAGCGCTGGGAGACGCTCCAACACCCTAACATAACCCCGGGACGTCGGACAACTTCATGAAAATGGACGTGGAGGGAGAGGATGGGACGCTTTCTTAACCATGAGACGAACATTTTCTCTCACTTTATGAATGTCGCGGGGAGGGACAGGGATACGTCTCCTTTCCGTACGGAGATGACTGCGCCGGTTCGAATACGCGTATAAATGAGACGGGTTAGATCTGACGTCTCCTCGGGGGATTTAAAATTATAAATTTTTAAATTTGGTTAAGGTCAAGGCAGCAGTGGCGAAGGATAAGTTAAGTAAAACGTCATTATTCCATTTAAAAATTTCAAGAAAGGTAGCTTTTTACTATCTCTTGAAACTGATAGAAGCCTAGATTATAACGACCTTTACATTCAGAGTTATTTTAGGTTACGTTTTTCTTTATTTTTATCATTTATATCTCGAGAACGACGCGGTCATTCTTTGCAAATAGGGGTTCATTTCTTTCGGTTTTTGATGAAGATTCTGAACTGAAAATAAATTTTGAGATTCATAGATCCATTTCTGTTTTACAATGACTCCGTTATTTTACAATATTCTGAAATCGATAAGGTAAATTATTTTTGTTTTTAGAAATAATATGATTGTTTAATTATTCCATTTTTGTATGTAATCGTCATGATTCCCCTCTTTTTTGCAACTCCGATATGTCACAATGCATATGTGATTTTTTCTGTGTGTTGTGCGATGTCGGTCGAGAGAAATCCATCACCGGCTTACTAGCGCCTCAGACACTTTTGAGAATGCCATATGGGCGCATACATCCTGCATTAAAGCAGAATGCGTAGTTGGAGATATATTTTTCCGACGAAAAACTCGAAGATAAAATTCTCGAGAATTTTCGTCGGGATTTGAACTTTGACTGCTTGTCCTTCTTCGAAGGTAAATATATTTGCATGGAACGGTATAACGACTTTCGAGGTTGCTGATTACGAATGTGAGGTCGGATTTGGAAAATTCAAAATGGCGGATTCAAGATAGCGGATCGGATTGATAAAAATTAGAACAAATTGGCTAAAAATTATTAGTATGGGGTTTTGGGGGTAGCTGATTACGAATCCGAGGTTGGATTTGTAATCTATGTTGACAATTTGTGGTTTCTCGCCGTTTTTCTTTTTTTATTTTTATTTTTAAAATGTTTGATATTAAATAAAATATTTAATATTAAATAAAATATTTAATGTTAAATAACATATTTAATAGTATATTTTAAATATTAAATTAATTTATTTTATCATTGATGGTTTGTCCAACGATATCTTTTTACTAAAATTAGAAAACTATAGGTATATGTGTTTATACACTTGCACCTACGCTTTATCAGAGTGGTAGAGCCATACCTCGGGTGATCGGTACAGTTAAGCATTGTTATGTGCGGATAGTACTTGGATGGGTGACCGCCAGGGAACTATGTGACTAATATAAATACACCGTCCATCTCGAAGCAGATTTCATCCTCATACAAATTTTCTCCACTCCACAGACATAACCCTAGACATGCGGGATATGGTTAGGTAGAATAATATATAGGTATGGAAAAATAATTAGGGCACACTTGCTATGCCAAGAGGCTGCATAATATACAAAACGCCGCTGCCAATTGATTGGCATTTAGCTTCCTCAAACTAAATATATTGTTCCAATATGAATTTCTTTATTATAATACATTTTTTTTAAATTGCACTATTTGTTTCTTAGTAATATAAAAAGTTGCCTCAGTGGAAATGAAAAATGTATATAAACGTACATAAATATATAAAAGTGTATATAAATGTATATTTTTGTTATAATTGAAACAGGTTTTACCACAAATATATACACTTTTGTTGTATATACAAGAAGTCACAGGCGAGCTAAGCGCGCCATAATTTTGCTCGTTTCTTGTAGCATAAAAAAAACGATTGTTAAGGTTGTTATATAGTTTTAACTTAAGTATTAAACGATAATCTTATCTAAAAAGTATTTAATAATGATTTCATGACAGAATATGTAAATCAAGGAATTTATGAGTGAAGGATAAGAAGAAAGATCGTCTGGGAATTTAACGCATTTCCTTGCTTGATTATTCATCTAAAGTATTTTTAATAAAAGAACACATTATCCGTTGATCTATTAAAAGCGACATTATATATATATATATATATATATATATATATATATATATATATATATATATATATATATATATATATATATATATATATATATATATATATATATATATATATATAGTATATCCAACATCTATAAACATCACAACATATTGAATCAGAAATCTATGGATTTTCAATTAGGGAATTAATCCTCTTATTTTTCATTTAAAAAAACACCTAATATTTTGTTCAATAGAGGTTCGTGAATAGTTAAGTGCGTGGATAGTGGATTGCGTGAATGGTGGAGAGCGTGGATAGTAGAGTGTGTTGATAGTAGAATGCATGGATATTAGGGTATATATAATTATATATGGAGTATCATTTGTACCGTAACGTAAATCCATATATGCCTATATATGCACATATTATATGGATGCATAAAATACGATTTTTTAGAGTAATATTATTTAAAAATAAATATTTTTTAAATAAAAATATCTAAGCTTAGTCCGTCAGTTTGAGTGTTATCATTAGCATGATACTTCAAAAATTGCTCACTAGAACTTTCTGAAGTCCAGTTTTCAAGACTTTTTACAAAAACTGAAATCGGAAATAGGGTAGAACGAGGTCATACCGATCACTACAGGAAAAACCGCTGTCCATTTATTGGCTCTTAGCTTCCTCACGATATAAAATTCTTTGTTCTAATAAATTAATTTTAAATTGCTATATCACTTTCTAAATAATACTTCAGAAAGAAAGTGCTTTATTATCATTGATGGTTTGACAAATAATAATTTCTTACTAAAATTACAGAACGATAGGTTCCTTATAACAGCAATTTTTTCTCTGCACATAATTTATTAAAATTATTTAAATATTTAAATTTACTATAATAAGATGTTAGTACGTAGATTTACTGAATACCTAACCATCTAAAATTTTGTGAACGATTTGCCATCATAGATTCCCGAGATATACCTGTTTAAACTAAATATGACTTTTTTCCCGTATAACAAAAGAAGGGAAAGATCCTATCTAAAATTTTTGGTTTAAAAGATAGGTCATTTTGTGCTGTATTTAATGTATTTACACTAAATCGATCATAATATTTCTAACATACCAAAAAACAAAAAAAATTTAAACTCAAAAATCCAAAAATCAGTAAATTGTTTAAAAAAGGAAACATGTCTGTTTGCTAAAGTATGATTATACCATTTTCGAGATAAAGCAGCTAAATGAAAATCGATTTTTTTTTTACAAAAATATTTTTGTTCCCTTCAAAAGAAACAAATAAAATTTCAAAAATTTTACTGAATATTCTCCATATTCCTAATAATCTCATTTTTTTCCAAAAATTTTCATTCTTATATTTCAGATACAATTGTTTGAAAAAATGACGATTTCGTGAATAACAAAACAAAGGAAATAGATTATTCAAAATTTCGGGTGGGAGTAGATAGGTAATTGTATGCCCTATAAAATACATTATCGCTCAATCGATGATATTATTTCTATGGTATCAAAAGACCCAAAAAACTAAAACTCAAAAATCGATAAACTGCTAAAAAATCTAAAACGGATCGAAAGACAAAAAGAAATTTTTTTGAGCCGCCGTCCTTAAAACATACAAATTGAACCCCGAAACATTAATTTTGACCGTGTATATTCAGAGTAATGTTGATCCACACACATACACACGCACGCACACACACACACACGCATGCAAAAATATGAACGCATGCACGATTTCAAAATTAATTTAAAAAATAATAAATATCATTAGGCAAATAAAAATTATTGAATTTGAAAGTTTATATGCTATATTTTTTTGTCTCGCACTTAAAACCTCCAATAATTAAATAAAATAATTGTAAGAATGGTTTTAATGCAAACTTCTCTTATACGAAACGTAGCTAAAACCTATCGATGTGAAATCTTTATAGAAATCTTTTATATTTTTGAGATTTAGCATTTATTAAGTTGATAGATACATTCTAAAGAATATAGAAATATTTTCATTATTCAAAAAACTTAATATTTCTGATAATTAAGGTGGTTTGAACGTGACTCCAGAGTCACAATTAGAGTGTACAAAAACCAGTTAAGAAAATCTTATTTAATGTATGAAAATAATATTTATTAAATTTACTTTTGAATTTTAAGATAATTTAAGATTGATATAATACAAAAAATTATGTTTTTCTCGTTACAAAAATAATATTTTCAAGCTTACATGATTCACTTTTTCAAGCTTTGAGGTTAGAATTTCAGCATTTTTGTACTTTTTAAATAAATATCCTTTTAATACGTTCGACTCCCCATATTTTTCATTGAGTCATTAGAAAGTAAAGATTTCGTACTTTTTTATACCTTGGTTTTTTAGTTTGATCCGAAGTTTTTGTGAAGAAATATCTTAATATTACTGCTCAGAGTCGCGTCGACTACCATAAGACGTGTGTAAAATAGTCAATTTTTAAGTAAATTTTATTTAAAATTTATTCGGTAACCTGGTCTAAAATTTTTCGAGGGGATACATTTTATGTTTATAAATAACGTGTATAAGTTTTATTTGATTTTGAAGTTCTTTCATTCGCGGACGAACCACCTTAAGAGATCGGTTTGACCCACCTGATCGGTTTGACTCCGTTCTCCCCTATATGTAAGTCATATATGTCCATATATGATCATATGTGACCATATATGTTCATATAGACGCAAAATTCATATATGGGGCGTCATATATGGCCATATATGGAAAATTTTTCCCGGATAGGTACTTTTTCGAAATCGTTGAGTTCGCACCCCTGTAACTTTCTTCTATCGGAACTTTTTGAGCTCTAATTTTCAAGAGAAGTAGTTCAAACATCCTTGAAAGCAATGCACTTGGTTTGGTTTTGCCTTTTGACCGTACAGCTTAACTGTAATTTCTTTAACTTTCTTTTTCCTTCTAAAGTAGTTTTACATACTATTAAAGTCTGACGTATTTTACATAAGGTATTTTAATTCTATATAATCGTCATATTTTTCAAACGGTTATATCTGTGAAATATAAGAATGAAAATATTTTAAAAAATTGAGATGATTAAGAATATCGATAAGAATATTCTTGTTATAGATATACGTGGTGATATATGTATGTGGCCAGGGGACGTATGTATCCCAGACGGAAATCGTTATAGTACGAGTACATAAAAAATAGAAAGTATTTATAACTGTTTATAAAAATTTATAAAGGTCGGAATTGAGACTATGTATAATATCTATAAACTGTTATAAATAATTATAAACAGTTATAAATTTTTTTTGAACTTTTCATTGTCATTGCAAACAAGGAAATATTACATTGTGCAAAAAAATGTATAACTATTTATAACTGGTTTGAATTATAATTTACTTCGCATAATTATTTATAATTTTAATATCTTCTTTCAAATTCTGAGCTATATATAAAATTTTTCATGTGCCCAAATTCCACGTATTGAAAAAATGATAATAACAGTTATAATTTTTTTTCTTTTTGCCTATACTTCACGCATCGAAAAAATTGAAAAAAATTTATTACTGTTAAAAATTTTTTTTGACTAATAATTGCAGTTCATATTCCATAATAACTATTATAAAAGTCTCAATTCCGACCTTTATAAACTATTATAAATAGTTTGAAATAGTGTCTATCTATTATTTTCTTTCATAACTAGTTATATACAGTCATTCATACAAGAATATTTCCGTCTGGGATGTATACGTGCTTTTAGCGTATGCCATCTTAGCATAAACAACGACTATTTATTCACCAAATTCCACTCCAAACCCACATCAATCTACATACATATCAAGTCGACGACGAGGATGGTGGAATTTTGGTAAAAATAGTGATATAAAATTTCAGACGAGAATTTTTCTGAACACGTGCACATACATAACCTCAAGTGACTATGCTTATTATAAATAGTGGACAAACGAGTGAAGAAACTACATTAACTATAACTACACCAGCCGATTTTATATCAAGCCTTACTTACTGCAGTCCATGAAGTGGGAACGCTGGATTCAGAGGTTAGAAAGGGGGTTAAACTATTTATAAATACGAGATACAAGTAAAGTAAATTGCTTGATTTTTCACATAGACGCAAAAGCTTTTGATAGCTTATGCGATTTTTTAATTGGAACTGACCCCGCTACATTACAATTTACGGATTTGAAGAAAAAGCTTAAAGATCTTTTTGCGCCCCAAGCGATAGAAATTGCAGAAAATTTCAAATTCTATAATCGCAAGCAGATACAGGCGAAGATATTCAAACATTCGCAAATGCACTAAACAATCTTAGTTTACAATGCAATTTTGGAGACTACAAAGATAAATCATTGATGAATCAATTTGTTGTGGGTTTAAGCAATACAAAATAGCAAATAAGATTATTGAAAACTAAAGGCTTAACGTACGATAAGGCAGTTCAATCTGCAACAGCTATGGAGCTGACGGACAAAGAAGTTTCATCTATACTTAACAAATACTCTACAGTACATTTATTGCATACAAGCAAGAAAGTCGTCCCAAAGTCGCAGAAAAATAAAAATAGCACAAACTATAAACCGCAAGCAACAAAGAAACCGCAAAGATTAAAACAAAATTATAATCAAAATTCAAATAAAAGAAATGTACGGTGTTTTAGGTGCGCAGTTAATCACACGGCGAACAATTGCTGCGCAAATCTCGCTAAATTATGCTGCGCACAGTGCGGACGGACTGGACACAAAACGAGCGTTTATTTTTAAGGACAACACTCACTACATGCCATCGACCAAATTTGACAGCTGGAGCATCTCAGCAAGCGAGACAAATTCTTCACGGACCTGCTAGTAAACAACGTCAACGTCAACTTCGACATCGACAGCGGCGCTGCCGCGAGTTTGATGTGGGAAGAAGATGCGTGCCGACTACTCAAAGCTACTGTGGTACAACGTACACAAACTACTTTAATTACATATTGTAAGACGCCGATTAATGTTAAGGGTTACATAACAGTAAATGTTACTTATGCAAACCATGTTTTAAAATTAAATTTATACCTTACATCAATGGAGCGTCAACCACTTTTAGGGCGTGAGTGGCTACGCGCGATATTCAAAGTAGCCAGCCCTGATTAGCTGTTCACCGAGGTCGCTCAAATCTCGCTCGTTTGCCATAGTTCGCAATAGTTTGCCTACATACAGTGCACTACGAGTGCAACACTACAATATTTTTCTTAAAGCTTCTAATTACGATATCGTTTACAGGCGATCCGATGATAATAGTAACACTGATGGCTTATCGAGACTGTCTAGTACAAATGCAAGAAATAATCTTGATGTAATCGATATTTTCTATATAGAACCAATACAAACTGTGCCAGTGACTGTCAATGAATTGATCACTGCTACAATTGAAGACTGTGAATTATATAAAATCATTCAAGCGTTAAAGTTAGGAAAAAAGACTAGTCGCAAACGAGACTTGGAATATAGATCTGCGCGAGTTCAATTTAGAACTAGGTACACTAATATATGGACAAAGAATTGTAATTCCAAAAATATCACGTAACCGAGTATTGCAAGATTTATACATAGGGCATTCGTGGTGGCCTATGATCTATTCTGATATAGAAAATTTAGTATTAAACTGTTATACAAACTGTCAAGCTTACAAGCATAATCCACCTGCTGTGGAAAAACACATATATGAGAGCCATTTTGCAATTTCGCTGGTCCATTTTTAAACGACTATTTTTTTATTTTAGTGGACGAATATTTTAAATGCCCGGAGGTACATATTACGCGTGGTCTTACATGCGATAAAACAATATTAATTTGTAAGAAATTTTTTGAAAATTTCGGCATACCAAAAATGTTTGTGACGGATAACGGTAGAACTTTTGCTTCATAATTGTTTACGGACAGCATGAAAAGTTACGGCGTTATACAAAAATTTACCGCAACGTTTAACCCATCGATTAATGGTCAAGCGGAAAGGTACGTACAGACCATTAAAGATGCGCTTAGAAAAATCTCAAATAAGAGTAATATAGAAAGCGAGTTACAAGATATCTTAATGCAATATCGAATTACACTACATACTGTTACGGGAGTGTCTCCATCCAAACTTATGTTCAATCGAGACATAAATATAAGGTTTGATGTGATGAAACAAAATCGGAAAATGTAAATAAAATTCGTATAACAATAACAAAAATTTCGAGAATTTTCATTGAATAAGAGAGTATAAGCAAGAAACTACGCAGGCAATAAGTTATGATGTGAAGGAAAAATTATAAAACGCGTAGGTCGACTGCACTACGAAGTGCTTTTAGACGATAGTAGGATGTGGCGCATACACGCAAATCAAAGTCGTAGTATAGAAAAACAAACACCCACCGTAATTTATGGAAATTCAAAAGAAATAGATTATGATTACATCTACCCTTACACGAACAAATTGTTTTAGGTTTTACAGTCACTTTCTAAAGCAATGAAATATAGCAGAGATACATCCTATACTTCAGCTTCTGTGGCGGGAACATCGAGCGCAAGCACAAGTTTTGAAAGCGCGAATTATTCTGCAAGCTCATCAAAAATCTCGGTCGGAAGTGGTATAGGAAGACGCTATAAGTAGTATAAGTTGATACAACAAAAATCCAATTCTCGGCAGAGGAATAGGTAGAGGTATCAAAGTCACGCGAAACGAACAAGAAGAAAATGCAACTACAGGTAGACCAAAAAGACAAATCATAAGACCAGGTTATCTAAAAAATTTCGTCTAATAATAATAAAAAAAAGAAAAATCCATGAATAGTACATTATGTAACAACGGCAAAAAGTCGAATATTTTTCCCACGGGTAAGTCTATTGTACGAGTGAGAAGCGAAGCGAGCGCAGTATCACCCGACGGAAAAATCGACTTTTTTCTCAAGTTTAGTATAGTACTTTATGCCCATCTCAGATGTGGACACTTTTTTACTTCGAAAACGGGACTAATGGACTGTTAAAAGACAATATTGTTAAAAGACAATCGAAAATCAGGATTATTGGTAGAACTCGATGGAATAAAGGAATTAGGAGTAGTTTCTAGGGAAGTCACTTTTTTCCCACATTTGCGGGAAAAAATTACTTTTTCCCGCTAAACATTTTTGCGGGAAAAAAGTGTCATTTTGATCTCGCTTTTCAGGGAAAAAAGTGGTCATTTTCGTTCAGATGGGCATCAAATATATTTTTTTCTTTTTATTACAAGAGAGAGTGTTATAGATATACGTGATATATCTATGTGGCCAGGGTACTATGGATATATGCGTGCTTTACGAAGCGTATGTATGTGTATGCGTGCGCATTCAAACGCGAGCAGAAGCAGTGGCCAGAGCAGACAAGCGCGGGAGAGCACCTTGAAAAGTGTAATATCGTATCCGAATAAACACAAGACAACTTAACATAAACAACGACTATTTATTCACCAAATTCCACTTCAAATCCACATACATCTACATACACAACAATGAATAGTTTAAGGAAAATTATCCAAGGAAAAAAAATTAATTTTTTTATCAAATTTCAGTACTTTTAAAGGATTTTAAACTTCTTAAGTATTGTATATTATATTATAAGTTTTTAATATTGCACTACATAATCAGTCTGTTGCAACGCCGTTACCCTAAGCGGGTCCTGGGCGTAGTCGTCCAGAGCGGACGGGTGGGTGCCTAGAGATAGAGGAACGACCCCTGAGAAAGAGGTTAGCTGCGAATAAAGCGAATAAGCAGTCGCGGACAGCCGATAGGCCCAGGCGTGGGTGTGATGAGCCCGCACTGGCGAACGCATTCATCTAGAAACACTACGCAAGCACCGCAACAACTACAAACACTATACAAAATCTCCTATCTTACTTTCTTCTTCTACCTTACTCTGTAATCTATCTCTTTTACCACACATTTCAAACAAAAAATGGGCCAAAAATCCTGCTGTCGTGGAGGATGCGGGAGCGATGACAACTGCCCTTAGAGGGGATGTGTAGAATGATTCGCCACCTGGTCTTACATGGCAACGAAGCCAGCGAAGGCGTGCTGCCTTGCGGGGGGGCGTTAGGATATGAGAATGAAACCGAGTGTGTCTGACGACGAGTTGACTGTGTCCTCGCCAAAGTCAGAAAGCTCTCATACTTAGTTCTAGGGAGGTATGAGGGTTATCACCCCTAGACGGATGGACTCACCTGCGATCGGAACAGGATCCAAAACGCGCGGGTTTAACTTACTATCATGGCTCAAAGAAAACAAAACCAAACCAAAACGAAAAGAAACTTAAGGGTGGGAACCTGGAATGTACGCAGTCTACACAGAGCAGGCGCGTTCCGGGAAATCATAAATGAAACTGAGAGGTACAATTTAGATTTGGTAGCAATACAAGAAACCCGATGGAAAGATAACGCGATGCTAGGATCCGGTAACTTCACCTTTTTATATGGGGGCGCGAGCGGGCATTCTCTAGGCACCGGATTTCTTGTTAACAAAAGCATCATACATTCCGTTAAAAGTTGCAATTTCGTGAATGACCGACTCTCGTATATCATCATCGACGGAGCGTAGTATAATTACGTGGTTATTAACGTCCACTGTCCCACGGAGGACAAAGAGGAACAAGTCAAAAATCTTTATTATGAAACTTTAGAGCAATTAATCGACCAATTCGCGTCTTACGACACCAAAATAGTAGTGGGGGATTTCAATGCTAAAATAGGGAGAGAGGAAATGTTTAGGCCCACCATAGGCAAAGAAAGTCTGCACGAAACCAGCAATGATAACGGTATTATGGTCATAAATTTCGCAGCCGCAAAAGATCTTATAGTCAAGACCACGTGCTTCAAGCACAAGGATATACACAAGGCAACGTGGACATCGCCGGATGGGGCCACGCACAATCAAATCGATCATTTTCTTATTGATAAGAGGCGCCACACGAATGTACTCGACGTAAGGACCTATAGGGGGGCGGATTGCGACTCAGATCATTATCTCGTAGTGGCCAAATTAAGAGCCAGATTAGTAGCCGGTCAAAATAGTAAGCGAGCGAACAAAGTAGAAACCTTTGATATTGGAAAACTACGAAGCGGGATAGAGCGAATCAAGTACCAAGTAGAAGTTAGCAACCGATTTCAGGCGCTCGAGGAAACGGATGAACAGACGGGAGTAGATGACGATCCGAACAGGTTGTGGGGGGCTATCGAAAAAACTATAAAAGGGGCCGCGAACAAAGTACTGGGTAAGAAAAAAAGGCCGAAGAGCAAACCATGGTTTGACGAAGAGTGCGAACTCTGGTTTGAAAGGCGCAAGAAGGCTAAATTAGATACTGTACACAATGAAAGCGATAGGGCCGTAGAAGAATACCATGAAATAAGAAAGCAAGTACGTGTGATTTACAGAAACAAGAAGCGCGAGTATCAGAAAAATGAAATTAGAAAAATAGAAACTAATAGTAGGGAAAATAACCCGCGCGAGATGTACAAAGGAATAAACGCTAATAAGAAGGGTTTTCAGAGTAGATCGCAGTTAATGAAGGATAAGGACGGGAACCTCGTGACAAGCGAAAATGAACTATTG
Organism: Gastracanthus pulcherrimus; assembly: GCA_949152435.1. NCBI lineage: Eukaryota > Metazoa > Arthropoda > Insecta > Hymenoptera > Pteromalidae > Gastracanthus > Gastracanthus pulcherrimus. Next base: position 49,399,199 of record OX424572.1, read on the forward strand.
AAATTATGGAAAGATTATTTCGATAAGTTATTAAACGTGCATGAAAACTCCGAGGAAATGGGAGACGAAATCCACACTGCTGAACTCCATATGGACGAAACGACCTACAAAGAAGTAGAGGCCGCGATCAAAAAGCTAAAAAACAATAAGGCCGCAGGAAACGATTCTATACCAGCTGAACTACTTAAATATGGAGGCACCGCGATTACATCTAACATTTTTTATCTAGTATGTGCTATCTGGAGAAATGAAACAATACCAGAAAATTGGAAAGAATCCATCATCATACCGATCTTCAAAACGGGAGATAAAACAGACTGCAATAACTACCGGGGAATCTCACTTTTAGCTACCTGCTACAAAGTTCTGTCAAACGTAATACAGGCCAGACTCACACCATTCGCGGAAGATATAATAGGAGATTATCAGTGTGGATTCCGGCGCAACAGGTCAACGAGCGATCAAATGTTTACCATAAGACAATTATTAGAGAAAAAGTGGGAATATTGCGAAACTATACACCAGCTATTTGTGGACTTTAAGAAAGCGTACGACTCTGTCAAACGAAGCAAAATGTATGAAATCCTAGTGCTCCTTGGCGTACCAAAAAAACTCGTAAAATTAATTCAAATATGTCTGAACGGAAGCACTGGAAAGGTCCGAGTAGGCGGTAATGTATCCGAATCGTTCATGATACGCGACGGTTTGAAGCAAGGTGACGGGCTTTCAACGGTACTCTTTAACCTGACGCTAGAGCATGTTGTTAGAAAAATGCAGGCTAGCGAGCTAGGCGCAACACTCAACGGAACAACGCAAATTTTAGGCTATGCGGATGACTTGGATATAGTGGGAGATAATGGTGAAACGGTGGCGAGAAATGCGGAAATCCTTATAAATGCGGCTAAAAACACGGGGTTAGAAGTGAGCGAATCGAAAACGAAATATATGATCATGGAGAAACTGGGCATTCGCGAAGCAGAGGGGGATCTCAGAGTCGGAAATTTCACTTTTGAAAAGGTTAGCGAATTCAGATATTTAGGTACAACTATAAATGATCGAAACGAAATTAAAGCCGAGATTAATAAGAGACTTCATTCGGGTAATGCCTGCTTCTACGCTGTGAACAGATTACTTAAGTCAAAGCTACTGTCGAAAAATGTAAAAATAAGGATATATAGGACTATAATAATGCCGGTAATCTTGTATGGGTGCGAAACCTGGGCGCTCACTAAAGCGGAAGAAAATCGTTTTAGGGTATTTGAAAATAAGGTTCTGCGGAAAATATACGGGCCAAAGAAAGATGAGGAAACTGGGGAGTGGAGGAAACTGCACAATGACGAGCTACATAATTTGTACGCGTCACCAAATATTAACAGAATAATAAAATCACGGAGACTAAGATGGGCAGGGCACGTGGCAAGAATGGGCGATGATCGTACAGCAGCGCGCATAATGAAAGGCAAACCGAAAGCAACGCGACCTCTTGGTAGACCTAGACGCAGATGGGAGGATAACGTAAAATCAGACATAACTGAAATTGGGCGGGAAGGCGCGAAATGGATGGGGTTGGCGCAAAAAACTTTCGAGTTCGAAATGCCATTTAAAAAAAAAAAAAAAACTACATAATCAGTATTATGTGAGTATTAGTGTAATAGAGTTGAACTTTGATTATTTAAAAAAGTATAAATTTTGTTACTGATGATTATAAAATATTCATCCTGTTAAGATACATTATTTATATTTATGAAGCAAATAATGTAATATTTTGATTTGCATAAATAATAAAAAAATAAAATAGCTTTATATTTGTTTGTAAAATAATAAAGTAAAATAAATTTTAATTAAAAAAAAGTCATTTTCGTTTTTAATTATACTTTCACTACTAATGATCACAATGACCCCACTAGTGATCACAACGGTCCGACTAGTAATCACACTGACCCGACTCCTCGGGTAACTGTGATCAATGCTACATTTTTTTTATTTAGATTGAAATTTATATATACCAGTCATTGCGAAGATTTTGATTGCTGAAAATGAAAGTAAATAGGATAAAGTTTATTGTGGATATTAAAAGTTTGAAAAAAAATACATTTTCGTTTTTAATATAAGCAGTTTTCCTTAAGTGATCACCACAACCCCACTCTCCCCTACTATAATTCGATTATCTTGTAATAGTTATATATGTGATTGTCATCTAATTTTCAGATAATAAAGTAAGTATTGTCTGATAAATAAACATTTATTTGAATCTAATAAATATATGTATCATAAAAAAGTAATCAACATAGGAAAAATCTGATTGAAATATCTACTTCATGGATTAAAAAATATTGTTTAAAAAGATAAAAATGACTATTTTTTAGGAAATATTTATTTGATAGAGGAAATTATTATTTTGAATAAAAATCAGAAATTTTTATTGTTGTAAGATCATATTATCTTTATTCAAATGTATAGTCATTTGAACAAAATTATTAATTATTTCATACAAAATTATTTTTGTTTAATTTAAGTATGTAATTACTTCAGTCAAATGAATATATATTTAATATAAAAGAAATTTTATTTATTTTAAGATCATATTACATTTATTCAAATGAATAGTTATTTTAATCAAATTATTAATTATTTAATTCTTAATTATGTTTGTTTAATTGAAATAAATAATTATTTCAATTAAAAATATATATTAAATACAAATGAAATTTTATTTGCTTTGCGATCATATTGCCTTCATTCAAATAAATACTTTTTTTTTTTTAACTCGCAAAAATCATCATGGACACCATCCCCTGAGTTCCTGCACTCTGGGGTGGTAGTGTGGGACTCCACTGGCGCGCTGTCCATCCTCAACTGATGTCCGTGCTCAATGACGGATTACAGCCAAGGCGGGCTCGCCGCCGTGTCCTACCCACTAAAAACGAGTGTGCCGCGAACGCCTCCCACCCGGTACCGCTTTCGCATTACTTTGAGTGGGGGGCCGCCTGTCTTTTTCTTCTTTCGTCCTCAGTCAGTCCTGCCAAGTTTCGTTTGTCTTGTCTTTTCGTCAGCCTGGCCCGTCGGCCAAGCATCCGTCTTCCCGTTTCGCGCGGAGGATCTTTTCGATATACAATGCTACCGCGTCCCACTTGTCTTTGCTCTCCAACATCGTTGCAACAATGTTGGCGGGCGCTGTCGGCCCCGTAATGGTCTCCAGTCTTCGTCGTTCTTCGGTCCAGTGCGGGCACACGAAAAACGTGTGTTCCGCGTCGTCTTTGTTGTGCCCGCAGTAAGTACACGCCGGCGTTCTAACCTTCCCCATTCTGTGTAAGTATTGTCTGAAGTATCCGTGCCCAGACAAGAACTGGGTAAGGTAAAAACTCACCTCCCCGAATTGCCTGCCCAGCCACGGAGCCAGTTCCGGTATTAGTTCGTAGGTCCATCGTGCCTGTTGCTGTCGACGTGGTTGTGGTCGTTGCCTCTCACCCAGCCATTCGTCCTGCCACGCCGTCATTGTCCGTTCCCGTTCTTCTGTCGCTGCGCGGGCCCTCCCGAACTCGTGGCTCCGCTCGTATATCTGCTTTCGCTCTTGCGCAAGCAGATATACGGGGATAACTCCGACGATAACGAATATCGCTGCCCTTGAAACCGTTCTGTACGCGCTTGCTATTCGAAGTGCTCGCTTGCGCTGCACCGCCGCTATGCACTTTCTATACTTTTCCTTGCTCATGGCATCGGCCCAGACCTCCGCTTCGTAGAGGAGAATGGAGTTCGTGGTTGACATGAGCAGTCTGCGCGTTGCAGGTCGTGGCCCGCGCACGTTGGCCATGAGCCTGCTTAATTCGGCTACCCGTTTCGCCGCCCTATTCACCGTGATTCGGAGGTGAAGAGCGAAGGTCAGCTTATTGTCTAGGGTCACCCCCAGATACTTAGCCGCCGGACGCGTCTTCACCACCGCGTCACCTACCGTTATGTCCATTGCTGTCTGGATTCGTTTCCTAGTCAGCAATACTACTTCCGTCTTATCTAAAGCTAGCCGTAGTCCGTGCTCACGCATCCAGCGAAGTATGCGCCGCATGGCCACGGTCAGCTGGAACTGGGCAGTATCTACGTCGCGTGCAACTATTACCACCGCTACATCGTCCACGCATCCTATCAGCGACACCCCGATTGGCATCTGGAGTCTCAGCATTGCGTCATATAATACTAACCAGAAATCCGAACCCAAAATCGACCCCTGCGCCACGCCGGCCGTGACAGGTCTGACTTTGAGTCCTTCGTCCGTTTCGTACAAAAGCTTTCTGTCACTCAGATAGTCCTCAATCCATCGCAAGGCATAGTCTGGCACCCCAAAGGCTCGAAGAGCCGCCAGGATGTCGACCCATCTCGCGGAATTGAAGGCGTTCTTAACATCAAGCGTTGCCAGCACGACTATCGGTCTAGCCGCATGACACGCCTCATCTGTTCTAGCGACCGACGCTGTTACTTCGCGCACCGCGCCTATCACCGATCGACCCTTCCTGAAACCGTGCTGGTTATCGGAAAGATCGCCTGCTTCCCGAATCGCTCCCTGGATCCTTGGCCTAAGAAGCAGCTCAGCTGTTTTCCCCATCGTATCGAGCAGACTAAGAGGTCTGTAAGCGGATGGAGAATTTGGGTCCCCTTTATTTTTATCGATGAGAACCAATCGCGCCCTCTTCCAGCGGTAGCTGAATACCCCCTCTACCAAACATGTATTGTACATTTCAAGCAGTATCTGTGGCCTACGCTTCGCGATTATCTTTATTGCTTCTACTGGTATTCCGTCCGGTCCTGGTGCCTTTTCGCCCTTCAGGGAGGAGGTAGCTGCCAAAAGCTCCTCCTCCGTGAACAGCGGGATATCGTCCGCGCGTATGTCGGTGTATTCCGCGTGGTCCCTAAGTGGATGGGTTGAAAAGAATCCGTCAATTACCGTTTCGATTTTTCGCGTGCTCATCACCGAATTGGCCGCTCATGCTTTCAGTTTTTGGGTTACTATCTTATAACCCATCCCCCAAGGGTCGCCGTCGACGTCCTCGCAAAGTTGTCTCCAGCAACGAAGCTTGCTGTGCTTGATCGCGTAGCGAAGCTGCTTCCGTGCCACCCTATACTGCTGCATGAGATCGTCGCTTACTTCCCGGAGTCGCGTACGCTGTGCCGACCGTCTGCGCGCATGGCACTCTTTCCTGAGTGTCGCGATCTCGTCGGTCCACCAGTATACCGGTTGTCGTCTGTTTCTCGTGCACGTCCGTGGCATAGCGGCGTTGCACGCTTTCGCTATCACTCTCGTCGTTCTCTCTACGAGCACTTCCGCTCTTTCACGGCCTACTGGTACACGCGGAATTCTCGCAGAGGGAGGTTCCGTGCCAGTTCCGAATATTCCTAGCCAGCCCTTCGCTTGAAAACGTTACGTCTGGTATGGATCGGCCAAATCCAGGCCTAACATACGTTGGTGTCGAGCCTACATTTAGCGTCGTCAGTCCAAGCCATGCCGTTGCGTCGAGTATAAGCTGTCCCCGTCCGTTCGTCATGGGCATCCTCCATTCAATCGCTCTGGCGTTGAAATCCCCGCCAACCACGAGACTGCAAGTTATTTTTTTTTTCAAAATACTAAACATTGTACAAACAAAGTATATATATAAAAAGTTGCCATTTTTTATCCTCTGCACGATACTGTTTTTTAAAATTCATTTCCGTAAAATTGCAAATTTTGGTCACCATGACGTCAATTTTGATATAACGGCAGCCGGGCCGAGCGCTAAGGACGTTTTAGAATCGATGCCTTCAATTTCATTGTTACTACAAAAGCACTAGTATCGATATTTGTCGAAAGTTTGTTTGCAGTATTTTCCAAATTGGAGAACGAAGAATAAAAACGGTTCAAGAAAAAATAGTAAGTGGCAAAACGATGTCTGATAATAGAGGAAAACAAGATAATCACAAGGTAAAGCTAACTGAAGATGTCAAAACTTTAATTCTGGAACATTGTAAAAGCCTTCCGCATTCTGAGTCACATTATACTAGAGAAAGCTCAAAGCTTTACTATTTTCTTGATACATCGTTAACATTACATTCACTCTATTTTTCCTTTTTGGATTTTTAGGCAGCTGTAACAGGGAGTGAAGCTATTCCTATTGATAAAACAACATATTTTAATTATTTTAATCATTTTGTGAATTTCTCTATTGGTCTATCACGTACTGATGTATGTGATCTTTGTTTTACTTATGAAACTAACAAAGGACGAGAAAATGAGTATTTTGAACATATCGTGCAAGTTGAAAAGTATAAAAACTTAAAAAATTCAATGTTGTCCACTGTAAATGTACTAAAATATGAATTTGACTTTGGTCAAAACTTGCCATTGCCAAAACTACCAGTTAATTCTCAATTTTTTCGTCGTTTAGTTTGGATGCATTTGTTTAATGTACACATTTTCGATAGTGATCGAAGTTACATGTTCCATTTTCTTGAAGGGATTTTAAAAAAGGGCGCCAAGAGCGTATGTAATATGGTTGAGTATGCGATAAGGAAAGAACTACAACTAAACGTCTTCGATAAAATATTTTTATTTTCTGATACTGCAGGAGGTCAAAATCGAAATTACAATAATTTGAAATTCTTTTCATTTTTATCTTACAAATTGCAATTAGAAATCCAACATTTATTTCCTGTTAGAGGGCATTCCTACTGTCAGTGTGACCGAAATTTCGGTTTGTATGGTAGTAAGAAAAAAAAGCAAGAAAGAATTGAAACAGAAAATGATTATGTGCAACTAATAAAAAATTCTAGAAATCCTCCATTCGAAATGGTTGCTATTTCACAGTGCGAAGTAAAAGATTATGAAAAACTGTTTGCGAAAGACGAAGACTTGCAGAAAAATGTAATTAAAATAAGCAAAGTTGTTAGAATTGTATATTTTCCTAACGGACAAATTGATTTGTATTACGATTATGATGGCAATCCAATTACAATTAAACTAAGAAACAGCAGTGAAGTAGATTTGTCGAAAGTATCATTAGCTAAAAAGGTAGGAATAACGAAAGAAAAAGAAAAGGATTTTAAACATTTATTGCAATTTTGTACTACTAATGGGCAACATTTTGGTGAAAAATTTTTAAAAACAACTTCTATTAAAACTGTTGTCAGTAAAACAAAGAATGTGAAAGAAGAACATGGTAACAAAAAAGTTCGAAAAACGGAAGTTGTCTCAACAAAAAGAAGAAAAGTAAGCGACGAACAAAAGCAAAAATTAGAATTAAAAATTAATAAAAAACAAAAGAAAACAAAAACAATAAAAGGAAAAAAAAAGTAATATGTTTTTGAAACGCGTTGTATGTATTGCGACTAAATTGTAAATAAATCTTAATGTAGAAATATAAATAAATATAAGTATTAGTTATTTGAAGTTTCTAATTTACTGAACAATGTCAAAAATCTGTGAAATTTATATGTTTCCCAGAAATTTATATTTTTAAAGATTGTAATTTACTATTAAATTCATTTACGCTGCAATATTCTTTTTAATGTGTGTGAATTTCATTTGAACGCTTTATTATAACCATTTATTATCTAGTGTATATAACATTTAGAATTAACAATAATTTCTAAAACTTTCGTACAAAGATTTAAAAATTCAACAACTTTATGAATAACTGCCGTTTGATTTTGCCTTTGCTTTGTTTATTTAATTTCTTATTGTTTCATCAGATACTTATTTTTCTTAACTTCTACACTATAAATCGACAGTATTAAATAGTAAGATTTGATTAAGTATGTATTTTTAAAAAAAAAGGACAGCAAATCTTCAAGTAAACGGTATTATATGACTGACATACGCTACGAGCGTCATGTATCGCGCAGACCCGCTAATGTTCGCGCGGAGCGTGCAAGTTTGGCAAAATCGTTCTATCTTTGCCACTTTTCATCCAATTGATCTGTAATTTTCTGAGAAACTTCTTCAAATGTTAACAAACAAATGTCTCGTTGAAAGTTCACTGAGTCTTAAACTTCCCTCGATACTTTTTTTCGTTGAATATACTTAACCATATAAAAGGTAACTCACTGGTTTGCAATTAAATTGTTGAAAGAAAAATATTTAATATTAAACTATCTATGAGTTTATCAGCAGCGCTAGACTATTTTACGAGATTATTCAAAAAATGAGCAAGATCCGTTCATATTTGTCGGAGCTGCAGCGAGTTAAGTTTAAAAAACGTGGTGCAAATAAGATTTAAAATTTTACCGTTTTTATTTTTCTTTTTTCAAATACTAAACATTGTACAAACAAAGTATATATATAAAATGTTGCCATTTTTTATCCTCTATACGATGCTATTTTTAAAAATTCATTTCCGCAAATTTAAAAATTGGTCACCATGACGTCAATTTGTATATAGCGGCAACCCGAGCCGAGCGCTAAGGACGTTTTAGAATCGATGTCTTCAACGATGTGTTATGTTAAAAAATATTATTATTCTGATAAACCTAGTTACTTAGCCGAAACACAAAGAAGAACATTCGTATTGAATCACCTATATATACATTGAAATACAAAAAAAGTATCACTGTCAGAAAATTTGGAGAAAGCAAAATAGAGTATAAATATGTTTAGAAAATAAGAGAAATAAAATGTAATTTAAAAAGTAGCTTTCTTAATGAATACAAGCTAAGAAGGCACATCGTAGTCCTGACTTTTCTTCCGGTGATCAATCGCTCTCGCGTGTTTCTTTTAGTCGATCGTGCTATTTGTGTCATTTCTACGCTGTAGTAAAAAATGAAGGACGTGCACCCTTGCTCGCTCAAATTTAACGATCAAAATCCTTGACCTCGATTTTTCTTATCTGTTTAATTATCGATTCACACTTGTATAAGTTGTGCTTCGTATAGAATATTAAAATATTAAAAATAATGAAATAACGTAATTTAAATTCTTCATAACACGTTTGAATTACTTTTTTCTAATTGATTTTTCTAAATATTTATATAAAATTCGTATAAAATAATAATTTCTGAATTATAATTTTCTAAAAATAATTTAATTTTCCGTTTTTATCTTTTAAGAAGTACGTTTTATACAAAAACCAAATAAATAATATGTGTATTTAAAATTTGAATTGTGAATACAAGTTTTGCTATTAAATGTAAAAAGAAGTATTACACATCAATAGTTGTGAATATAGTGCTTCGCATTATCTGCACTATCGGCAAACGTAAAGGGAGACAAGAAAAAATAATGATCCATATATTTGATATTATGTATTATCCTATTAAATTTTCTTCGTATTTCAAAGTATTAGTTCAAAATTTTCCTACAGTGACATTATACCATGTCGCGCCATCTAGTGCACGTTTTTCGTTTTACCGTTCTATTGCTAGAACATATAACGAACAGTATTATATATAAAATATCGATTATTTGCAAATAAAAATTCTTGTAAATTCAATTGCTTACAAGTATACGTGTTAAGAAGGCTCCGGCGCGTATGTCTCGAACTCGGACATATCATTTTTTAAAGTTTAGAATACGCTCAATCTAACGGTGCCCTTATTTATACCGCTTATCGGCCAAAAACTCAAGAAATTTGAGCTCAAAATTGGCAATTTTAACATGGACTCTTATGGCAGACAAAGTTGAATCAGTTAATTACGAATGAAATCTGATTTGTCCAGTAATGTCATTATATCAGTTTTGTAGGAAAAAATCTCCTCTTTCAAATGACATTATTTAAAATATCGGTTATCGAACTAAAAAAAGAGATATTAGCGAAAGCTTGAATAAATTCGGGTTATATCCGGCAGCTGTAGGGAAGTCAGCTGAGCAGCCATCTTGGCTACGGCGTTCGGGAGAAGCGCGCGCAATTTGAGATTCCAATTTCAAACAAAAACATTCAATAAAGAATAAATCGTCATAATTGTATTTTTTATTTTAATTAATTGAGTCTATGGAGAAATAAAATACTCTGGAAATTATAGTTTTTAGTTTTTTAATTATTTTAAATATAAGTTAACAATAAAAATTTAACTATGAAACACATATATTTTTTATTGTGTTAAATATCGCAGATATCACTTCGGACTTACTAGCATCAGTTTATATGACAAATGGATTCAGCTTTGTAACGCACCTTTATTTTAGGCCTATGCTTTCGCACACTAGCCAAGGTTCTTAAGGTGATCGTACGTATGTAAGCCTCTATTGTATTGAACTCCTCACAGTCTCAGTATACATGTGGTAAACTTACTTGGGGAAGACCAATAAAAAGAAAGAAGATTTTTTATGAAAGAAAAGGAGATGGTCCTGCTCCAAAGAAGCCAAGAAATTTAACTTCGAGTGGAAAAGTTCAGGACATTATAACTGAAGGCAATGAAAGCAGAAATAGAAGTATCGAAATTGACATCCAATTTCCAGAACTGCATAAAATTGCATTTTGCAAGATATGTCATGGAAAACTGAATTTCTCTGAATTGATGTACGAAGACTTGGATTTAAAATTGACATTGTACATATCCAAGAATTGCATCAATTAATTCAAGTAGATTCATTGGCAAAAAAGTAATGCATATGAGGTTAATAGAAGATCTGTTTTGGCTATGCGTGCTATGAGTAATGGTGCGATAGAATAAATGAGTATCTTGCCTTCAGATAGTGCTGGACTTCCTGTGTCCAGAGATGGTTCTTGGATAAAAAGAGGTTTTTCCTCACTCCAAGGTGTTTCTAGTGTAATAGTCAATTCTACCGGAAAAGTGCTTGATGTTTCTATAAAAAATAGTTTTTGTAAGAGTTGCTCTTTATGGGAAGGAAAAGAAGACACACCAGCTTATGAAGAATGGATTGAAACGCATCAAAGTCAGTGTACGTCAAATCATCATGGCAACGCTGGAAAAATGGAGGTAGACAATATTGTGAATTCATTGTTCTTACTGATAAGAATGAGACACTGCTATTAACAAATTTTTTTGTTTCAGCGCTATCATGAGATGATATCTTTTTTTTTTCTTTGAATATTTTCGTATTGAAATCGTAAAAAGATATTTCTAAATAGTGACATTTTTGCATCCATGGATCGTTAACTTCAAAATGTATAGGTAGATTTTATGAAATTCCAGATGCCGACATCCAATATGGCGGCTAAAAACCGACAACTTTATACTATTTCTGATAATTTGGATTAAAACAATATTTTAAAATGTATTTTCTTAGAAATTTGAATATAGGGGTTTTTCGGGTCGCTGATTATGAATCCGTAATCGGATTTTTCTAATTCAAGATAGCGGATGCAAGATGGCTGCCAAAAATTATGAAAATTTTCCAATTTTCATAAAAACTCGGGTATAAAGGTTTACTGGGTAGGTGATTACGAATCCGTAATCATATTTTCTGAATTCAAGATGGCGGATCCAATATCGCGGCTCAAACAGAATTTTATACTATTTCTGATAATTTGGATTAAAACAATATTTTCAAATGAATTTTCATACAAATTTGTGTATAGGGGGATTTCGGGGCCCTGATTACGAATCCTTAATCGGATTCTCCAAATTCATGATGGCGGATCCAATATGGTTACCAAAAGGAATGAACAATAGTGTATTATAAGTATGTGTATAAAGGTCTTTTCTGAAACTGATTTCGAATCTGTCATCAGATTTTGCATATTCCAGATCATGGATCTAATATAACTGTCGAAATTATGACAATTACAAAATACGTTTCTTAGCCGTCAAATCAGTTTGCCGTTGCCCGGCTTCCACCGTGGGAGGTAAACATTTATTAGAGCCTTTCGTTTCTTAATTTTTAGTTTTTACATAAAAATACACAAATTTTGGTACCGCAACTTTTGGTAGTCATATTGGATTCGCCATCTTGAATTAAAATTAGAATTAAATTCAGAAAATCTCAGAAAATCAGGATGATTACATATTCGCAATTAGCGACCAAAAAACCCATATACATGAATTTTTATGAAAATTGAATAGTTTTCATAATTTTTTATCGCCATTTTGGATCCGTCATCTTGGATTTGGAATATCTAACTACGGATTCGTAGTCAGTGACCCGAAAAACCTCTATATACAAATTTGTATGAAAATTTATTTGAAAATATTATTTTAATCCAAATTATTAGAAATAGTATCAAATTTTCGACTTTGAGCCGGCATAGTGGATGTCGCCATCTTGAATTTCAAAAAAGGTCCATGGACGAAAATTTTTCACTTTTTAGAGATATCTTTTTACGATTTATATGAGAAAATATTCAAAGAAAAATTTTTTTCTATGAAAATTTCGTCTTCTTTGTTAAATAAATAAATATAACGTATTTAGTTTGCAGTAGAATACTGCTACTACTCATAAGTGGTCTAGTTAATTGTTAATTAACAATTTTTTATAATATAAAGTTAATATAAAGTTATGATATAAAATAATGACGATTCAGGACCTGGGCATTCCTTGTTAGTCCTAGGACCAGACCTGGATTTCGTGGCTAATTGAGGTCTCCAATTAGAAGCACTTTTCCTTTATGTATTTTGGTCTTCTGAATACGAAAAACAAGGATAAAATACTCATAAGTGGTCTAGTTAATTGTTAATTAACAATTTTTATAACAACGACAACAACTGTAAAATATTTTTTTTTTTCATTTTGGATAAAATTTTAATGGATTCTTTAGGTTATTTTAAGAATAAAATATGCTTTAAAAGTTTTTCTCTAGGACTCATGAATATCAAGTAAAAAATCGTTGAAGTTTCGAAAAATGCGAATTTTGCCATTTTCAATTCTTTATTGCAGCAAGGCATTTAAATATTTTTGAACAATCAGAGGCTAAAATTACTCCTTAAATAATATATTACCAGTTTGTAATGGATTTTTGTATCCTTTTGACGATATAGATCTGCTTTAGATGTCGAATGTCGGGCGTTTTTTTCGCAAGGCTGATAACGCACGTACACCTGTATTCCGTAGTGTAATTGCATATGATTAGGTTAGGTCAAATATGAAATTTGGACGTTTTCGTATCCAAATTTCATGTTTGATTTAAGGCGATGCTAAAGCCACCTGCCACCGACAAATACGAGGAACCACTCTTCTCATTTAATTTTCAATTTTTAGCAAATATCTTTATGAAACGTTATTGTCTTAATCAAAAGCTACAACTTTTCAGAGAGATATTTTCTCAAAATTGAGAATTTAATGAAATAAGTGGTTCTCCGTATTTGACGATGACAAGGGGTTTAGCACCACCTTAACCTAATCATATGTAACCACACTATACACGCACGGAATTCCAAAAAAATATTCGACGCGAAATTTAAAGTTATTTTTACTGTCAAGTGTACACGTTGCGGTGTAGCGTACGTACTCATTTCCGGTTCGCTGTACGCACTTGCCTTCGGCTCGTACTTGCTCTCCTACAACTCGTACTGCAAACTCACACTCGGTCAAGAAGGCCCTCTCGCCCGTGGTATACAGTATATTCTTTATAACGCATGTATTGATTTCCATAAACCAAGTTTAGTGATATCCATAAACCAGTTCTATCCTCATTTCTATTAATCATATTCTATTGGCTTCTGAACGAGCAGGTGTGAAGTAAAATGAGCAGCGGGAGTAAAACGGTCACTTTAGAACCGGTTTTGAGGGCAATAAAAACGTGAAAATTGTGCATATGTTACAAAAAATATTTTATATTACTAGCCTTTCTAGTCGAAAATTAGTGGTCGTCGCGCGAAGCTGTATCGCTTACGCGCAACCATGCATAGATAAATCAAGGGCGAAAATGCACATTGAAGAAGAACCGGTGCCAGTGCAGGCTTGGGCGTACCTATAGGTATAATCCGGGGTGAGGTGGAAGCCCCTCAAAGAGGGAGTATGCCAACGCTCGGCGCGTGCAAGCTAAGCGATACCTGTAATACGCTTGCCGGATATCGATCTGCGCGCGCGGCCCTCTTGCTAACTTGCTTTTCAATTTGACGATCCTCTGATGGATGAAGATTATATTATGCTCACAGCTCGGCGACGCGAAGCCTGTGATACCAAACTTTTTATTATGTGCAGCTGGTTCCTTTATTATTAAGACAATAAGTTATTCAGTCCATATTTCACAGATGCTCTAGTACATACGTTTTAGTTAGCTTGAGGTAGTCGTCTTTCTTTAATTTTTCTCTTAAATCAAATGTTCTTTTAAAATACCTAAACTTTTCTTTTGTTTTGAGCAATACTACAGCTTAATGCCTTTCGTCCAAGAAACTGTAACATTTGCGATCTTTAATTGTAACATTTTTATTATGCACGGATCTCTGGTAGAAATCGGTCCCATTCCGAGCCAGTAATCTGACATTAATAGCCATTTATAAGCTATTAATGGCTGATTACTGGCTCAGAATTAGATTGATTTCTACCAAGGATTATATTACATCTTTGCTTGGTGCAGTAAAAAAGAAATTATTTGTATGCAGTGTATGCTGTATATAGGTGATTGTAAAAAAACGGTAGATTTTCATCTCACCTTTGGATCAAATTAAAAATCTTTTTTTAGGGTTACCCGTACAGGAATTTCAAAGAGTGTCCCCGCGATTAGCGCCGATCCCAACACGATTTTCGGACCAACGGAAGACAGCTCCGATTCAGACACGGTTTCCCCGTTTTTTCATCGTAATTAACGGGACTTACGTATTCCCTGCCTGAATCCTATCTGATATTCTGAGGTCTACGCTTATTAATTTTGAGTTTATGATTCTGACGTAAAATTAAGGATATCCATACCTGAATCCCGTCTGAATTCCTAGTAATTTTTAGTAAGTAAGGAAAAGTGGGGGATAATACGTCAGAATATAACTAGTATTTAATATCTAAGTAATATTGATACTATTATTTTTATTAATTTAGTTATTATTATTGTGACTATTATTATTGTTGTTATTATTACAATTTTAATTACAAAGTTTATATTTATTTATTATAGAAATTTATTTATACGCGTGAATAGCCGGTAAGGTAGGTATCCTATGGATAATTCACATCTCCTTATTTATTATACAACTATAAATAAATCATTCATACTTGTAAGGTTTTTAAATGCCAACACATTTATACTGTGTTGTAAGGTAAAATTGGTAAGATGACTAGGAAATAAATAAATTATACTTAATTATATTAATGAAAAGAAATCGCTATATTAATTAATATCCCAAATGGGTCGTGGATTACGATTATAAAATAGACCATATATATATACATGTATTTTACAAATAAATAGAGGAACGCTAACTCACACATACCACGCATACAACTCTTCTTTCTTCTTTTCTTCGACGATGAATAATAGTTGATTATCTTGATATTAATATCCAAAATTTATGGTGATGTAGGCAGCAGATCTGCGTTGACATGAATCCGTCCCTCGGATTTATGAGGTTTTATGATACACGGAAATTATTCAGCTTCTGCGCTGATGTAGGTAATTGCAGTGTAGAGGATTGCGAGCGAGCCAACGGCTCGCGCCGTGAGCGAGAAAACGTAGCTAGTCTTCACACTGTGGTGTTTAGCGATCGAGTAATAGTTTTGGCAATAATTCCTCTCTCATCAAATTTCTCCCACTTCTTCACTTTACATCAAAGGTTTGTCACTCTATTTTCTTTCCCTGAATCGTTCCTCTCATATAATCCATTACAGTGTTTAATTAAAATTATTAAGTGACCGTTGGCTATTGATGTCCTTGTCTAAGCAAATTTTCGACATTCGGAATAAGAAAGATTTCACTAAAAGTTATCTATATTCTAAAATCAATAATTGTTTTTGCATTTCCTTAAAAAAGTCGATAGGTACATTTTTGGGACATACAATATTTATTAATATTTATTGTTCTCAAACGAAAAAGAAAATATTTAGTTTTATGTTAATCAAATCATTATTATTTAAATAAATAAATAAATAAATAAATAGCAAAAAATATGCGTGGGACAGTAGGAATCTGCTGTGCGTAATTGGCGTCCCCTTAAATTAATAGTTTTTATTTCTTGGTAAATTTTAAATTATTTAAAAACTAAATTTTCTTTAAATTTTCATGAAATTTTATTGTTAACTGTTTGAGAAAAATAATTTAAAAAATATAAAAATATATAACTATACCTAGTATATTTTTAATCCATTTTCTCCTACAATACTTAATAAGAACTTTTAGAAATTTAACTGAAGAGATATGTGGTATGAATTTGAAGTTCAATGACAAAAGAAAATTAGAAAAAAAAAGTCGGTAAGGTAGGAATTGGGTTAGTTCTTTACATGTTTTTGATAAATATCTTTTTTATTCTATCAATATAAAAGAGAAGAAAAGATACTAAAATATATACAAAAAATTGCATCGGTAAGTTAGGAATCGTGTCAGTATTTCTTATCTCCTTGATAATTATTCCATATTTTCATTATATAAATCTTTTCATAAAAAGAAAGGTATTAGATATTATATAAATACTTACGAATAATATAAACATAAATGTGAACTTTAACGTGTAACATTAATATACGCTTTGTCCGTGTGGTCTAGTGGTTAGAGCATTAGCACAGCAGTCTCGAGGTCGTCAGTTCGATTCTCCGCATCAACCAAAATTTTTTTAATTTATAATTATTTCTTATATATTTCTGTTTCAGATAATCGTATAATAACTATTGTAAATACATCTAATTTAAATAAGAATTAATACCTGTAGAGTACACGAGAATGAAATTAATAATTTTTTTATTGCTGAGGATTAACATCCGAAAATCGGGTCGGAATCGGGCGTATATTTCTATGCCGAATCGTATAAAAAATGGTATACAAATCGGAGCCCACATCGAGTGAGATTTTCCCGTCCGATTCCTACCTGACCTACGGAAATGTGGTCGGAATCGGGTCTGGTTTACATGAGATTTGCTGCACGGGTAATTTGGCCTTTTAGTTATTATTTATGATAAAATGAGACAAATTTTTCTTGGTAACAGCTACAAATGACAAAAAGTTTTTTACATATTATTTCTTATGGGATTTTACAAGATTGGTCATAGTAATTATGGTCACGGAAATACTTTTTGCTGTAAAAATGCCTAAAAGTTTTATATTAATATAATAAAAGTAATTTTCCGAAAATCCGTATGTGTATATACCCAATGAGCACACTTAAAAAAAAGAATTAGAAAAAAGAAAGTAATAGAAAAGCATTAATAAATTATTATTTGTAACATTTAATTGATGAAGGATCTTTATATGTTTTGAGTTAAAAGAGTTTTCTTTTAAATATTTTTTGTTTAATCCTAATAAACATAATTAATTCACAAATGTATTCTCTAAAGAATACTTATAGCAATAAACAAGTATTTTTTATACATACTTTATAAAAATTAAAAAAATAATTTTTTCCTGAATGATAATAAAGAACTCATGTAAATATTTATTTGTTCAATTTGATAACTTACTATAAACATATTTATGCCCATCTGAACGAAAATAGCCACTTTTTACCCTGAAAAGCGAGACCAAAATTACTCTTTTTCCCCGCAAAAATGATTAGCCCGTACTTTTTGCCCGCAAAAGTGACTTCACTAGAAACTAGTCCAAATTCCATTATTTCATCAAGTTCTACCAATAGCCCTGATTTTTTATTGTCTTTTAACCATATTGCCTTTTAAAAGTCCATTAATCTCGCTTTCTAAGTCAAAAAGTGGCCACAGATGAGATGGGCATAAAGTACTATATGTAACTCAAGAAAGAAGTCGATTTTTCCCTCGGGTGATACTGCGAAGTTCGCTCGAGCAGTAAACTCACCCGCAGGAAAAATATTCAATCTTTTGCCCTTGTTACATAATGTACTATTGTGTCACACAGTTAAGCACAATACGGCATATAATTATATTTATATATAGGCACAATAAGGACTAATATTAGGGTTACATACAATATTTTTACTTAAACGTATAACAAACAAAATGGCTCAGTGGTAAGTGAGAGACTTATAATCTGGAGGTCGGGAGTTCGATTCCTAGTATAATTTTTTTTATAATATTTACCTGCATAAGTCCAGTGTTCAAGATGAGGTTCAAGAAAGCTTTCTGTGCCTAAATAATTAAGCTGATCTGTTTCAAACTGTATACTGAACTATGACAAAACGTACCGTTCTATGCATAAAATTGATTAATAACTAGCGCGCCACACGCGGCCTTCGGTCGCATGTGACGTGCCTGCTCCGGAGCTTCAGAGCGAGTGCTTCGCGCTCGCTCTGAAGCTCCTCCGCGCCTTGCAAAACGCGAAGCGCTAAACTAGAGTTAGAGGCACGACCGAACTCAGCTCGCGCGAAGCGCTAAACTAAAGCTTACATTTAACGCTGACACTATTATCTGTTTATTTTTACAGAAATCAGTAAAAGAATATTGTTCTTTTTTGAAAAGGGGACAACTTTAAATAATTTTAAGATCGATTGGGCGTGCTGCACCGCAATTGTTATTAAATGATGTGTATGAAAAATCGCCTTTTAGGCTGTTTCTTGTGAAAAAACATTTTTTTTAAATATTTGCTACCATAAAAAGTTGTGTTTTTTTGAGATCTACAACTTTTTTATTAAATTTTTTTACGTAAAATGCATACCTGCAAAGTTTTATAGTAAGAAACTGCATTTTTCGATGTCAAAAATCGTTTTTGGTCTATTAACTTGATTTAAAAGCATTTTCGCGTCTTGGTGTTCAGAAAAGAAAGTTGTATTTTTCAAAGATCTACAACTTCTCCATTTAACTTTTTCATGTAAAATGCATAGATGTAAAGTTATATGGTAAAAAGCTATTTTTTCGATGTTAAAATTCGTTTTTGGCCTGTTAACTCATGTTACAAGTTTTTTCATAAATAGATGTCAATGGGAAAAAGTTGTATTTTTCAAAAGTCTACAACTTTTTTATTTAACTTTCTTTTTCGTAGAATGCTTAGTTTTCAAGTTATATCCCAAAAACTGTTTTTAGCGATTTTTTTATAGTCGCCGCATTCAGCGTATATTTGCAGGATCAATCTCAAAATAGGACCATCAAGTTATTATACTTAGGAGAGTTTCCAAATAAATTTTGAGCCTGATCCGCTAAGATTTCGCGGAGATAATCGTGTAACATTAATTAAAAAAAACACGTAAAAACACGTAAAAATAAGCAAAAAATGCTCGCAATTTAAAAACTACGTACAGAACCGGGATAAAAAAAAGAATTTCATATTGTGCTGGAGGAGATCTCTCCTAAAATTTCGGCCCGATTGGTTAAAAATTGCGTGAGATATCCTACCGCACACATTTTTCGCTAACGAAAATATAAGGCACTTCCGTGTCGCGGTCGTGTCTAAAAAGAGTTCTAAAAGATCTCTTTAAAAATTAAATAAGCCGGACATTCGTGACTTTTAAAAGTAATCTCAAAGAATTCTTTTCAGACGCTTTTCTAAAAAAAGAGTTCGTAAAGAAGTCTTTAAGTATTAACAAAAATTTATTTTTGCTTATTGGGTACACACGTATTACACCAGAATACGTCATACCAAAATTTTTACAAATGGAACTTACCTATAATTTTGATGGTCACGATGATTACGTATTTGTTTAGCTTTTGGAATGTTAAAACAAATAATCTAAAAACTAACTATCAAAACTGCAAATAGACGCCGGCTCGCGCGTTTATGTACTTTTTTAAGCTTAAACTGAAAAACCTCATAGGTAAGATAGTTCAACTACGCTATCCTACTCATTACGGAACGATAGCTTGAGTGGGAACGCTAAAACTTGAAAAGTTGGCAACAACATTCGTAACACTTGTGAAGACAAACAAGTTGAAAAAAAAAATTCTGAAAAAGTTGTACATGTAATGACTTAACTTCAAAGTCACAGTTATGTCATAAATATAGTATATATTTATGTTAGATTGGTGTTCAAGAAGTTCAAATACATTATTTTGAAGAACTTTGAAGGTTTATGTGCATATGCAACTTCTCTGTAACTATGCTCTATCGAATTTAAATTTATAAAAGTCAATTCTTTAGTTTATCAGTGTGGTAATGTGGACAAAAACAATTTCTCGTTTGATTGATCCGATTTTGTTTTATAGCAGTTTTCGATATACACGAAATCATTATTTTTAACGGTTACTAGAAAAAGAGAGCGTGCGATACGCGCGAGCGTTGTGTATGCTGGGTTGGAGTTTTTAATTTTGGGCACATTAAAATTCAGCGTCACAAATAATTTAAAAAATTAATTTTTGTTTTAATAAATTTTTATGTGAATTATAAAATTGGCTATGTAAAATTATTATCAAGATAAATTAATTTTTTAATTATTATATGTTTAAATTATGTGATTTTATACTTGTAAATACAATTGATACCTTGTCATTATGGTTTTGACATGTATATGACTTATTAAAGGGTGTTTTATGTTTTATGTAAAGAGTGTTATTTGTAAAAGTCATTTTTTTGCATATTGATTTTTCAGCCTGCAAATAATGATTTATTTTTCATCAAAACAAATGCAATTTATAGTTAAATAGTTTAAGAGGATGTCGGAGCTAAAATCGTGTTTTTTCTTTTAGTGATTACTTTTGAAGAATAGAATACATGGGAAAATCAAAAGGAGAGCCGCGTAGTGCTCTGTATAATAAAGCTTTTGCATGCAAGATAAAGTTGATCTGTTAAGTTATTTTTCTAATTAATTTGAAATACGATACATTGTTTACGCATGGAAACCTAACCTCAAAATTTTAACCCTGCCAAACTTTTTTAAATAACTTTTTATAACGTTATTTTACAGTAAAATTCGGAGCAGACCCGTGTAGTGCGTACTATAATTAACCGACCTGTACAAGATAAATTTAATCTGGCTTGTAATTTTTACATATGATTAGAAATACAAAATAGATCGGACAGCAAAAGGGGGGGGGGGGGGGCTCCGACATCCCCTTAAGAACATTAATACATTATAATAATTCCGTAATCCCATTATGCTTAATAAAATATATATAGCATTGTCTAAGATGCCCATCTTGCTCGAATGTTCCCTATACTCCTATACATACTCTCGCTGGCAGTGCTGCATTATAGACTCAATAAGGAAGTTTTTCGCAGGGAAATCACAGGACTATCACAGGAAAGCATCTTTTTCGAAAATCGCATAATACATGATTTTCTTTCTTTTGATTTCTCATGTTAAGGAAATCATTTTCTAGAAAATCGTAAATATTAAAATATAAACCGCAGTCTCTTACATATCAATACCCCACGCGAGAGCAATATAGAAATTAATTAAATTTCAAATCAAACTATTTCATGTAAAACTTTAAAAAAAAAAATGAGTGTTTTAATAATATAATCATAAACTATAAACCCCACTACCACAGAGATAACTTATTGTAAATAATAAATGTTTAGATAATGAAATCGCAATCTGTAAGTCCAAATATCTCCAGCATGAAAAATGTTTAAATTATCCTATCATAAAAAGATGATTGCCTATGATTCTCATCGATTTGATTGGTTGGGCATTTAAGCGCGAAATTCAAATTTATTTATTTTATAGCACACTAACCTCAAAATGCCAACTTTATTGTCGATTTTGAGGTTGTTGTGCTATAAAATATCGTATGAGACTGTTGTGGGAGGTGTTTTTCTACCTTGCTCGATTTTCTCACTCGCTTCGCTCGTGCGAAAACCCTCGAGCAAGGTAGAAAACCATCTCCCACAACAGTGTCATAATATACTATATACAAATACATTAAGGAAGGTAGCCGGAGTTAAACTCGAAAAAAGAAATTCCTTTTCATAATCGGATAAAAATGTTTCCTTTAAGAGCAACCATTCTGAAAATTTTTTACTATAAATACTTGATACAACATTTTGATCCTATGTGATGCAAGATATTAATATTATCAATACAATATTTTTTGGAAAAATCTTTGCTGTGTGCACATTTCTAGGAGACGCGATTAGAACATTTTTTTCCGACAATAATTTGTATCCTTATGACAGGCACTAAAACATTTTTATAGTTTTCTTCTTCATTCAAATTTTTCTTTATCATTATTTTTCAGGGTCACCGTACATTTACATTTAAATAAAACCTATGACCAGTTTCTACCTAAATATCTGAAACAACATTGATCGATTTAAAGCACCCGAACCTCCTTAAGGTGATGTTAAACCCCCCTGTTACCGGTAAATACCGGGAACTACTTTTCTCGTGTAGTTTTCAATTTTGAGAAAATATCTCTATGGAAAGTTATTATCTTTGATTAGGTCATCAACGTTCAATAGAGATATTTGCTCAAAATTGAAAATTAAATGAAAAAAGTGGGTATTTGTAATTATCGGTGACGGGTGGGTTTAACATCGCCTTATGATGAAAAGGTAAAACGTGCAGAGCGTGTTGTTGAGTTCGATGGATTTAAGGTTTATGATTTTATTATTTAAGAGAATAAGATAGTGTTCAATCTTAAAAATGAACATAAATGTTTAAGGCTTCACAAGAATGTTTCTTTTACGCTATACAAATCCAAAAGCCTTTTTGGTAAATTCATTCCTGAACTATTAAAATCAATGATCTGGGACAGGAGTGGACTATAATGCAGATTTTTAGTAACACTTTTGCTACACATAGTGTAATAAAATTTACTATTTACTTTGTAACTTGGGGACAGACTCGTCTTTATCATAAAAATTACTATTATATATACTATAGCAAATATTGTAAATTTTATTATTTTATACATCAAATTTTAAGACATCATAACTATATAAAACAGTAAAATTTACAGTATAAAATAATAAATTTTGTTATATAGGTACTATAGTAATTTTTATGATACAGACGAGTCTCCCCCCCAAGTTACAAAACCAAAAGTAAATTTTACTATACTATTTCTTTCAGTGTAATAACAATTTTACCACTTATTTGGTATTATTTTAATTTTTGGTATTCCGAGGTGCATGTAACCCTTTAAAGTTTCTTGGGAGGTATTGAGTGATTTCCTTAATATGTGAAATCGAAGGAAATCAAGAAAATCACGCAATGTGATTTTCGAGTGAATAGCAAGAATTCAATCAAATTCGACCAGATATTTTTAACGTCGAGTGTGCAAGTGTCGCAGACGACGGGGGAAAATTGAATTTTTTTCATAAATGGCTTTAAATTTAACAATTTAATCAAATTAATTTGCTTAAATATATGTTTAGTTTGCTTATAAATATGTTTTAGGAGTATAGATTACAACTATATTATTTATGTGTAAAATTAAACATTTTAAGTAAATATGTTTTCTGACTTATACATATGTCTTAAGTACAATTGGCAAACGTGTAGATAAAAAACTTTATTTATTATATTCAAATCTGCAATTCAAACTATTGCATATTTTGTGAAATATTTATAATTATAAATATAATTCGAAAGCGAAACCGTGTAGATCAGCTGCTTTATTTATTAAGGTAGTTCACCGGTGACAATAACGTTAAAAAGTTCATTTATATTTGACATCATCATTAAACGGCATTATTAATAACTTAATGTCTTCAATTCATAAATTAAAATATTAAAATATTAAAAGCAACCAGAAAGTTATGCTATAAGGCAGAAAAATTCAGTATGAATTTTCCTGCAGACTGTACCACAATATAGATATACTAATAACACAGGCAACAATGTTTACTTAGCCATATCTTTGAAAGGGGACCGCTAACTATAATTTGTCTTGTTCTACGTAATAAAGGTATAGTCATTCTTTACAACATATTAGTTTTTCTGGGAAATATATAATTCATTTCTGCGGCTATAAATTAAAATACCTCTTTAACAAATGCTTAGCCTATACCTTACGTGTTAGTCGTTGAATATTTCCATTTTTGTACTGGCGCGGTTCTTACAGTTTTGCTAGTGCATAGATAATACTATCAATAACATGTTGTCAAAATTTAAAGCAAATATATAATAAATTGATTAGCCGGTGAAAGTCATTAAAACCGCTGAATTTTGCGGGTTTGAGACATGCACATTTGAATGAATTTTTACAACATTACATATTGTAGAATAATACACATGTTTGTGTATTCAGAAGTAAAAATATTCATAATTATCAATCAAATTTTTACATTCACTTCAACAATAACACTACAATAACAATAACAGTAACCCCAAAAACATAATTAAAAAGACACTTTTCAATGATGTCTCTATATTGACAGTTGTGCAGTTCGAGTATCGTGCGCATACATAACCATGACGCGCGATCAACATCACATATTGCTCGTCAGAGCGGCTAATCGCAACGCAGCATCCATCGGCGTGTCGACATGCAAACAGAGTCGGCCAATTGTGACGCAGTATCGGTCGGCGTGTCGTTACGAGCAGCGAAATTGACCAATGGCAAAAGAGGTCTCAAAATAGTGGCCACCATGCAGAGGTGCACCGTTTTAGATGTGGATATTATGGATTCACACGATGGAAATTAATTTAAAAAAAATATAATTTTGGTCCTTACGGGAATAGGGGGTATGGAAGAATTAAAACATAAACTCTTTTATATTATCACAAAACATTGAGATGTCTTTCGCAAATATGAGCAAACGGAAGTGCGAGTGTATATATATAATTAAATAGCACATTGTATCGTTCTTATTGCGAATTTCTATATCCCCTGTTCGAATAAGGACCAAAAGGTTCTCAAATTACTTTGACTTATAAAACTTTACAATTGGTAAATTTATTCTACTAGATGTTAAGAAACTCCATGAATTTTTTCTTGACTAGAAATAATTATTTAACCTAAGAATTATTTCTAAATTATAAATGAAAAAATGGTATGGCAAAAATGTTGAAATCGAAAAATTAAATGGTCTATAAAAAATAATGTAGTTGAGATACCATGAAAATACCTGTATATATTTTTCTAGTTTACTAAAATGAATGATACAACAACTTATATATTAACTGAAATCTTACAAGCGATTTTTAAACACTTTTAATAAGTAAGAGGGCCGTTTGGTTCTGGTGGGGATGAAAGGGTTAATTAACACCCCTTTGTAACACAATATTAATATTGTAGTACAATTTATTGTGTTATTATATACTAAACAATATAAATAGAGTTACATTTTTAAATAACTTATCGCTTTATTTGTCTACATACTTTAATATTTTCTAACTATTTACATTAATATAAAATATTACTTTATTAATGCTTTGAAACTTTTTTGAATAGTATCTGATATGTTTATCATAAATAAGAACCAATTAAAAAATTTCTTATTTTTAATCATAATTTTATACTTTTTAAAACAATTTAAAAATGTTTCGAAGTTAAATTTTGTGTACAACACTATTAAGATTCTAACTTTTATTCATTACAAAAAATATTAACTTTATTTACACTATTATACCAACTGATTCACGCTGGATCAAATGAGAATCTTTCTTTATTTACTTTAATATTCAATCACGCACTTTAACCTCATATGATATAAAACACATAATACGATTGTATCTTTTATGAGCGTGTCTTCCTATAAAGAATTGATTTTATATAAAATTTGATAATAGTTATAATGTTTACAATAAACACGGAAATAAAAAATGTAATACCCCATAAAGTTGTATGATATAGCAATCTTTTTTATTCTTTCCTTTGGTAAAATCATGGTTTTCACGTCCACATCAATATCATCAATAAAATCCGCATGAATAAAAATTAGTTAATTTCGGTAATGCCGCAGTCCATTTTTGTCTCAAATTGTTAAGTTCAATTTGAAACGATTGCTCGAATTCCCATAATAACTGGAAGGTTAATAATATAATTAACGTTCATAGTAATAGTAATAATATAATTAAGGGGAACTGAGGCAATCGGGATAGCGGCTTCATGTTGTGCTCCAAGTGATGCCACATTTCGAATACATTTCAAATTTCTTCAATTTTAACCTCTAGCGTAATTTCGTTCGAATCTAGTCACTAGAACCTTTACAAAATTTAGGCACGTAGCCGCCTTGAAAGAAAAGTTATGGCATAATTATTTTAATAAAAGTTTTATACTTGAAACATTAGGTATCCTGATTTGCTCCAAGTCCCCCCTAAGTATGAGGATTTACATGAGAAGCACATACAATCTCCGATATTTTAAGTGCTGGATAACGTAGAAGATGATCACTAGTTGATTTACTGATTTTAATATGATTAAGTCGTTCAATTAATAGCGTGCTCAATTAATTAGTAATTATTAATGGCTTAGCACCCCGTTATACATGGCACTCACCAAAACCCGGCATTAACGGCATAATGGATTAACAATCAATAAGTTAAAATAATTTAAAATTTAGTTAAAGTAAAAAAAAATAGAAAATTAAAAATTTTTCTTTTTGTTTTTCGGTAATTGCAAAATTTTAACGTGCGAAATAAGTCGAGTACTCGAGCGCGAGGCGAGCGAAAATTGAGCACGAAGCTCAAACACACCGAAGTGTGTACAAGTGTATGCGAGAAGGCAAGCTGAGTGTGTTGAACACAATACACAGGAATGATAATATTTAAATCAACTTTTTGTTCTGACTTGCAACCTTAAGAAACAGAAAATTATAATAAACGATTATAATCGATAAAAAGGTCGAGCGAAATTACGAATAGTTATAAGAAGTCAGAGCTAAAAGCAGTCAATCATGGTAGTGAGATGTGTGTAATTTTAGTTCAGTCGCGGAGACACATGCGCCACGCTCAGCGATACTGTGGTCGACCGATCATCACGGTTAAGCAGCGTTAGACGCGGTCATCTCGGAGTGGCGAAAAAGTTTTTTTTGTTTTCTTTGAGATTGTTTATTGCAAAAATCGATTTTTTTTCATTTTTTGGTTGATTACTAAGGACCAATGAATAATTATCACGAAGAAAGGAATTTTATTGTTGAGTTTTGTGATTTTTTTTTGGATAAAGAAAATTTTACCTGAGAGTGTTAAGCAGCGTTGGTAGCAGTCAGTACTTGGATGGGTGACCACCCGGGAACACAACGCCTTATGATAATTTATTATCTATAAAGATTTGTTTTTCTTTGCAGTAGTATTGTTTATTAATTATTAATAAACAATAATTTTTGAAAATTATTTTTCTGCAAAATTATTGTTTATAAACACTAATAAGCAATTGGTTCAGAAAATCCGAGTTTTTTTGGATTTTTGAAATTTTTAAGAGGAATAAAATCCATTTTTGTTTTTCTTTGCTTTATTTTGAAAAGTTATTTTTCTGCAATATTGTTGTTTATCGAACACTAATGAACAACCGTTTCAAAAATATAGTTTTTTTTTGGATCTTTAGTATTATTTTTAAATTATTCAGTAAATCGAACTGTCCAATTGGGAAAATTGTTCTTCTTCGTAATTATTGTTTATTCAACAATTTTGGGATTTTCGTTTTTTTTTATTATTTCAGAAAATTGTTTTTCGATCAAAAGGGTTTATCGATAATAAACAATAAAATCGAAAAATTCAAAATCCGGATTATAACGTTTTTAATAAATACAACTGGTTAACCTAACTTGGAAAAATTTTGCAGAGAGAAAATTCCTAATAATTTTTGGTATTTTAGAAAATGGAAGAAATTTATTTATAAATAAATTGTTCTTTTTAAAAATTAGAAAATTTTTGAAAAGAATTAAATTTCTTCCGGAATACCATTTGGAACATAAAAATCCAATTATCCTCGAAAATAAAATATTAAAGCGCTCCTTTTCAGAATTTTTGAAAAACGAAACGAAAAAGAAGTCTACAGTATTTTTTGATTATTAAACAAATAATTTAATAAAAAACCGATAATTTTGGTTTGAAAAATCGAATATTTCCGAAAATTTAGTTTTCTTTTGGTAAATTAATTTTTCTGTTAATGAAGAAGTAGCTTGAATCAACTTTAGATTTTTTGATATAAAATAATCTTTTCAAATATTTTTTCGGGATAAAAATAATCATACCAGAAAAATTAAGAGAAACAAAGACTGAACTTATTTTTCGTTCTGAACAATTTACGAAAAATTTTCCACACACTTCGGAGTTACAAAACGAGATTTTAACTCAGAAGAGTTTAGTGACAAAAAAAATTATTTTTATTAATTTTTTTTTACGAAAAAAAATACCTGTGATTGATTGAACCGACAAAATGAATAGATAGCGAAAACTGCGAAATCAATAACGATCACCGTATTGTAATACCCTCGCACACACTAGCGATAAACAATTCGTGATCAACACTGTCGCTAGCAACACCGGAATTGGTGCAGTAGTA
Organism: Gastracanthus pulcherrimus; assembly: GCA_949152435.1. Classification (NCBI taxonomy): domain Eukaryota; kingdom Metazoa; phylum Arthropoda; class Insecta; order Hymenoptera; family Pteromalidae; genus Gastracanthus; species Gastracanthus pulcherrimus. The sequence continues at coordinate 49,427,484 of OX424572.1, forward strand.
GTCCAGGATACGAAAGAGGGAGAGCCGCTACTAGAAATTGCCAGCAGAACGTAAAATTCGACAGAATGGAATTACAGTGTACCCGAACGCGAATGTCTCGCAGTAGTATGGACCATTGAGAAATTCCGGCCATATATCGTGGGTTACCATTTTCGACTGGTAACAGACTACTTGAGTCTGGCCCGGCTATGCAATTTAAAAAACCCCACCGGCCGTCTGTCGAGGCGGGCTCTACGCCTACAAGGTCACGACTACGAAATAGTCTACAAGAAAGCTGCTCTAAATTACGTCCCAGACGCATTGTTCAGGATGTACGAGGAGATAGATACAAATAAGCTCTTTGAGTTGGTCAGAGGGTACAAAAGACCAATGGTACCTAACTACCCTCAACAAAACAATCACGAACCCTTAGAAAAACCCCAATTGGTAGCTCATTGGGGGAAACCTATACCACTACAGACCAGAGATAGAGATCAAGGACACTGTGGGCGACGAAGATGCTTGGAAGTTGGTAGTGCCAAAGGAACACCGGCACACCATACTACGATAAAACCACGACAGCCCGACCGCTGGACACCTCGGACGAGAAAAGACCTATGCCCGAGTGTGTCAGCAATACTTCTGGCTAGCGATGCTGAATTACGGCAGACAACGGACGCCCCCTGGCACCGTACGTAGAGAACAGGAAAGTTCCTCGTCGGAATCCGTACAGCAGGAATTGATGCAAGCCTGGAACGCCCCCATGCTAAGGTTGCGCGAGGCGCAGGAACAGTCCGCCTTGCGTTCCAAGGCCGAACGGATCAGAAAGGCGAAGTATTATGATGTTGGACGCATATAAGAAGAGTTTCCGCTAGGAGACATAGTCTGGCGGAAAAATAGAGTCTTGTCTTCGGCAACTGAGGGTGTCATCGCGAAATTGGAACCCAAGTACTCGTGGCCGTGCATCATAATAGGCGTGCGCGGGCCCAACTCATACAAGCTATTCGGCCCCACGGGACAAGTAGAAGAATTCGTCCAGGCCGAAGACTTGAAGAGGTTCGTATCAGGCGTGAATCCGGCAGAAGAGACATCGAAGACCCCTGAAGAAGAAGATGTGGGAGCGACCCAACCACTGACGGATACGATGGAGATGCGCGACCTACCTATACCCGACGAAGCTGCGCAAACCGTGACCCTAGCGGGGTTAATACCGCCGGAAATAGCATCGCGAGGCGCAACGAACCCGAAACGGGGACGACCACGATAAACAGCATACGTGGTCAGAAATGTAGAAGCCGGCCCGTCGACGAAAGGTCCACCGAAACCCGCGGAAATATTAGAGAAAAGACCACGCGGTCGGCCTAAAGGAGACGATAAATTCAGAGAGGAGGGTTCGCTGGGATGTTCATCTCCTCAGCGAACTCGAAGGAACCCAGTCCCATAAAAATCGGTTTTCCCCATGTTCGATGAATTTTGTTTCAAATGGTACCGACAAAGGACATCCTGGAAGAGGTGGCGGAGGCCCTCCTAGAACTCCGCCTAGGGCACATGGTAGACTGTGTAGTGGCGGCCGCCCTACACGTCTTCAGCGAGCGCCGGCAGCTCATTCGTATTTTGCTCTGATGAAGTGATATTGGATTTCAATGTGTTCGGTTCGCCTGTGAAATACAGGATTTTTAACGTTATAAAAGTTGAATCACACTTTGATTGTCGATATTTAAAACAGTCGGTTTACTACATGGATATCCAATATCATTTACTAACTGTCTCAACCATACCAATTCTCGTGTGGCTGTACTAGCTGAAACGCATTCAGCCTCAGTTCTTATTAGCGAGATAATCTCTTGCCTGTGAGCACACCAGAACGACGGACAATTACACAATTGAAAGAGATAGTCAGAAGTCGATTTTTTGGTTTGTACATTGCCAGCAAAATTGGAGTAGCAGTAATCAATTATTTCACAAGTACTCCCGCTGGCTTTATACATGATGCCATGGTTGGCTGTGCCCTTTAAATATCTTACAATTCTTTTCGCCGCTTTTCACTGACGTTGATTATGCTTGTCTAAAAATATACTCATTAAACTAACCTCATAAGACATATCGAAACGAGTTGCTGCGCATAAGAACATTGGTGATATCCACTCTCGATAAGCTAATATTTCCTTTTGAGAATCTTGTTTCTTCATCAAGGCTAGATCAGCTCCCTTCTCAACAGGAGTACAAGCTGGTTTGGCATCTATCATTTTAATTGTTATTTATTGAAAACCAGAAAGAGATACAGTTTATATACAAACTGCAAAACCCTGCAGAGGTAAACTTAGTTACCTATACGCAGGTCTGGTATTAAGACATAACACAAAAAAAAAATTATACAAAATATTAAAAAAAAAGAATATATATATATATATATATACTTAATACTAACTTAAAACTAAAACTGACTTAAATACTAAGCATATCAAATTTTAGTTTATTAACAATTTTCGTATTTTTATATATTTCAAAGCGATCAATTATTTTGCGTGCATAATCCGTTTGATGAATAAGTCATACCTACAAACACCCCAGGCTCACACACAGTGATCTTGAATCGCTCTTTCAACATAATTGACCAACTATATAATTTAAAATCTTACAATATTTGGTCATAGTCAGACCAACGTTGACAAACAACACCATATATACTGTCTTACTATTCACAACACCAACCTAAATAGAACATTCCCCATCACAAGACTTAAAATTATAATCAGTTATAAACTTTTTGAGCATAGTGTTCCAAAACCTAGAGGCCTGTTTTAGACCATACAGCACTTTCTTAAGCTAACACGCCACTTTTATTTTCACATTCCTTACACTAAGACCATCAGGAATCTTCATATATACTTCTTCATCAAGTACGCCATAGAAGAAGGCCGTCTTCAGATCGAATTGGATGATCTCGAGGTCTTCCTCGGTTTCAAAAGCGAGCATGTCCCTTAATGCGTTATACCTCACCACCGGTGCAAAGATCTCCTGGTAGATCATTACAAATTTTTGTCGAAAACTTCTAGCACAAAGGCGGGCCTTATAACGGCTCTCCTTCTGAACCTTCGCCTCTTGGATTTTAAAAACCCTTTTGGAGTCAATCGGAACATGGTCACTGCGTTTTGACACAATTTCCCAGGTGTCGTTCTTGTCGTGTGCCCAGAGCTCCTCAGAGATTGCAGCTCTCCAGCATTTAGCATTAGGACCTGATATGGCTTCCTGGTACGTCTGTGGCTCATGACATTCAACAAAGTTCATCTGATACCTGGCAGGTTTCTTAATACTGCTCCGATCTCTCAGCTGGTTAATGCTGGGGTTCGATGCTTCTATGTACTGCTGTTACTCTGAAATGACCTCGATTGTTTATGATGGAGGTGGTGGTGTTAGTTGCTCTGCAATCGCCTGTGGAGATGATGGTGCTGCCCGAGATTCGTCAGCTGCCTGTGGTAGAAGTAGTGCTGCATGATGCTCCTCAGCTGCTAGGGGTGAAGACGGTGCTGCTCGGTATCCTCCAGCTGCCTCCGGTGAGGACGGTGCTATTGGATGACCTTCAGCTATCTGCTCCGTAACTGCATTTTCTCTGTCTTTTTCAGACCAACTGTAGAGTATGGTTTGAAAACAATTCATCTGCTCATCAGGGCTTTCCAGCACCTCTCCAATCTGGCTTTCGACGAAAACAGCATTTCTGGATTCAATCACGTTTTTCGTAACTGGATTATAGAATCTGCAGTTTCTTGAATCTTCTTCGTACCCAACGAATATGACTTTTGTTGACTTCGGATTCGGCTTCTTTCGGAACTGCTCAGGAATGTGAACGAAAACTGGACATCCAAAAACTCTGAGGTGAGTGTAATCCGGCCTTCGACCTGTCCAAATCACGAAAGGCGTAGAGTCAGGTTTTCTAGAAGACGCAGTCATGTTAACCAGGTACACAATTGTGCTTACAGCTTCAGCCCATATGAACTTTGACGCATTTGCTAACAGCAGCATGGTGCGAGCACTCTCCAGAATGGTCCTATTTTCTCGTTCAGATTTTCCATTTTTTGTAGCGTGTGGGTGCGGACGTCTCAATCTGTATGCCTCTTTCTTCCAGCAATTTCTTTATTGGCGCATTGTAGTATTCCTTGCCATTATCACTCCAGAGGACATTAATAGGACGGCTAAACTTGTTATTAATAAGGAGTTTAAGACTTCGAATTTATCATAGACCTCTGATACTATAGAGCAATTCACCAGACTGCCACTCACGGTGCTCCTGGTTCTTCTTGAATGGTCGTAGGTGGGCCTTTCCAAGCTGGCATGCCTCGCAGGAGGTGTCTGGCTCGTCACTGATGTTGACTCCATGAACGACTACTTTCTTAATCATCGCTTGGAGTATTTTCTTACTCACATGTCCAGCCCGCTCGTGGCAAAGCTGGAGATTAATGGTCGATACATTTGCCTCATACTGATCTATGACTCTAAATAACATCCGATAGATTGCGATCTTTGGTTTGATTCCTTGCGTGACTTTTAGATTTCCTACGTAGAAGTTTACGCTCCTACCTTCGAAAAATGCTTTATAGCTTTTGGAGGTGTACACTCCAACAGAAAAAAGATTTTTCGTTAGCGGAGGCACGTAGAAGATGTTCTCAATTTTCTCATGAATCCACTTTCTATCGACAAACTTTTCGATCAAGATCATTCCGACTCCTTCGACTTAGCAAACTTCGTTGTCACCCAGAATGACACTTTCACCATGACATGATGAGATAACTTGGTACCAGTCCCGTCGGTATGTCAGGTGCTGTGATATTCTACTGACGGTAATCCAGATGTCCGCAGAATCAAGCTTCATCAGCTTCGCGATCTCCCGCTGGATTTCTACGCCATCAAATTGCGGTTGATCGCGACTGCTGGTCGATACAAACGCGACTGCCTACTAGCTTGCCTTATGCTCGGAAGTTTTTTATCTTTATAATACTGCTTCTTTCTATGGTAATTCCTCGCATAGTGTCCGGCTTTCTTATATAAATGGCAGGTCACTTCTGTTGATGTTTTTCCACCTTGAAACTGGTCGTCGCGTGGTCTTGTCTGTCGCTCGACGGCCTTTTCTCTTCCTTGGAATACATTATTTGATGCTACGAGCGCACTCATTGCGCCTTCGTACTCACTAAGCCGTCTCTCCTCTTTGATTAGATGCTCTTGAAGGTTGTTCAAGGTCTGTTGGGAAAGGTCGAGGCTATCCCAAGCCATTACAAAATTATTGAATTTTGATGGTAAACTGCCGAGAATTTTTTATATAATGCCTAGGTTTTAAATTTTTTCGTCTAAGTCTTGAAGCATTCGAGCTATATTCAAAATTCTCGTTGTGCACTGCACCACCGATTCATTGAACTGCATTCGGCATGCATAACATTTTTGGAGCAAAGTTGATTTATTTGCGGCCGATTTATGCTCGTGTACAAGTATTAACTTGCTTCACATTTCACCTACAGTTTCGCTAGTGAGGCAGTTCGCAAGCTGGCTTGGTATCATTGCCGATGCCAGTATGCACATGGCTTTTGCATTGTCGTTTATACATTGTGGACTTGTTACCACAGTTAGGTCGGCGGATGTTGCTCTCGTGCCAGTCACCATGTTATATATTTCATTTGCCACTAAAACTGCTCGCATCTGGTACTTCCATACTTGATAGTTTGTTCCATCAAACATATTTAGGTGAACTTGCGTATTAGCCGACATTTTTGACAAAGCGATACCTTAGCTTTATATTTACTACCTAAAAAACATAAAAGTTTACCATTCGGAGCAACAATGTAGTGTATTATGCGATGAGGATGAGGTGCGAGATGAATAAAAACTTGTGGAAGCTAATAGGTAAAAACGGCAGGCGGTAATGCGAAAATTCCGAACTTCTGAGGTTCCGCACGGCTAGATATCGAAAAGGTAGAGGTTAGGGCGGGTCAAACTTTGTTATGGACAACACAAGGATGATTTTGCGACCGGTTACGTCTCGATCGGCGATAAAATCCTGGGGAACTTCCTTTATTAGAGTGAAATGTTTTGAGTTTGTCGAATATAATCCACATACATAAAACTGTGTGTGAGGACTTATTAAGACACAATATTAAAATTTGTGTACATTTGTGTAAGTTTATCTATTCCCTTTCATCAATCAAAAGCTGCTTTCGAAACCCTGAATTTTAGTAAATTAGTGCTCCGTTCACAATATTGATGAAACTTATTAAAAGTGAATTTAAAGATACATTTTAATATAATTAAAAATAAAATTATCTTTTATTATTTATAGATTTTGAAAAGTATTTCATATGGTATAAGTTCCACACAGTTCTACGATGAAAAGTATTTCACATAGCTAGTACAAGTTTGAAACTGACTAGCGATGGATGCTTTCCAAACCCTGATTTATAGTAAAAGTAGTTCTTCGTATATAATATTGATGTAATTATTAAAAGTGAATTTAAAGATTCATTCGAATATTATTAACACTTAAATTAGTTTTTAATTGTTTGTATATTTTGAAAAGTATTTCATATGGTACAAGTTCCACACAGCTCTACGATAAAAAGTATTTGACATAGTACAAGTTTCAAACTGTTCAGCGATGGATGCCTTTGAAGCCCTGATTTTTATAGAAATTACTATAGTAGAAGTAGTTTATTTATTTATTAGACCAGAAAAAAAATTTTACATGGTTAACCAATAGACATAAAATTGAGTTACCTATACATTGATATTTACAAGTAAATCCTAAAGAGGTAAATAAAATTACTTGTATGTAGGCTGGCTTATATAACCTAGAGAAGAAACAAAACCACTTAAATAGTAATTTTAAATCTACCCTAAGAATAAAAAATAAAAATAACAAAATAACAAAATTAAAAATTTCTTGTTAACATAAGACAAAATTTCCACGCAAAGTGATCTAAGCTGATAGTTATATCTGAAATTATAGATTCATTACAAATCATTTTAATTTATTCTTTGTATTAACTTTATTGGTGGGTAATGATTTGAGATCATTTGTTAACTCGTTGAACACTTTTATAGCTACTATGTAGCTGTTTCTTTTTACCTATTGTTTTAGTTGCTTCCGATAATTGAATACTTTTATTTCTAGTATTGCTTGTTTTAAACTTATATATTTCTTTCAGTGTTTCATAATGAAATGAAATAGACTCTAAAAGGAATAATTGGCTAAACCCCCCTACGCAGAGAGCCGAATATACTCGTCCAAACCGCACGTCATTTTTGTATACATTTTGTATCACAAATTGAAATCTTTACTTTGTTGGGACATCTACAACCTCTCAAATTGAAGCTAAATAGTATAGCTATTATTTAGAAAATGTTACGAATTTGCAGAAAATATTGTTGCAGACTTACATTCGATCTAGTCCATATACACGAAAATAAACTTCTGCGCAGGAGGGTTAAAGAAACAGGGAGACATTGCTCCATTTTTAATATTTTGTTTTGAATTTTTTGTATTTGGTTTAGGGTATTACTATATGCTCCTCCCTAGGCAATTATTCCATAATTTATTAGAATTTAAAAAAATGTATAATAAATTATCATTAATGTCTTGAATACCATAATATTTTTAAATTTGGCACAAATAAATATTATATATCTAGTTCTTCTTACAATATAGTCGATATGTTTGTCTCATTTAATATTGAAGTCGAATAACAATCCTAGATACTTATAATATTCTACTCTTTTTATTGGTTGGTTACCTATTGTGACAGCCGGGAAAACCTATCATGGTAATCGAAATTGAATATAATGTATATTTTTAATAAAATCATGTTAGCATAAAGTGGGTAAAATTGTTAAAAGAGGGGAGTCAAGAAGTGACGCTAGTTGCGCATTGTAAGCGCGCTTAGCACAAACATACGCGAAAGACCAGCGGCGATTGCAAATCTGTGCGAAAGTCGAGCGAAGTGGAGGGGCGTGAGCTAGGAGAGAGTAGTGGGAACGGGGAGTGGCGTTAGAGGCGCGCGGCACGGCGCGGTGTGGGTATATAGAGACACGCGAGCTGCGAACTCGGGGTCATTCTTCTTGGAAACTCCGGGGACGTCGGTCTATCCAGACTAGCGCTACCTCGAGCAACACAAAATAGGAAACGGTGCCCGTGGCCAGAGCTAACGCGCTTAGGCTCACGATCCCGCGTAATCCGTAATTTGCTCACTCCTTCCCCTACCAACCAAATGTAACAAATCCAATTTTAAATAAATAATTAAACCTTATTTATGTTTATCTCACTCCCAATCCTATACCATCTTGGAAGCGTCGAACCCTCCTTGGTATCTATTGAAGAGGCCAACGCGCTCCTCAAATCCCTCTAAGAAGAGCGCACTCTAGAGCGGTCAGCGTACACACTGCTCGAGTGTATGCACTTCGAGGTTTTACCCGTAAAAAACACACACGTATTTTTTACGGTGTTTTTAAATAATCAAAAGACAAACAAAAACTACATTTACGGAGCTCCTAACTAGGTGGTTCCGGGGACGTAGTGGGGATTAGGAAGGGAAAAACCAGAACGAGAGGGTAAGAGACTTGTTTTTCTAGTCACTCGCCTCGGGTCAGCACGCGAACCGCGTACACAAAGTTAAAGCATTTTCTTTTTTATTAAATTCGGCTGAGACTGTCACACTAGATTAACATTTAATGTATCTGGCACACTATCACAGTAATTTCCATACGATATGTAAACAGTTTTACTTATATTCAAAGCTAATTTATTCAAAGTAAGCCATTTCGACACTTGATTTAGATATGGTTCCTTGTAGGAAGTTTCAATTTATCGGTGTCTAATTGTGTAATTTGCGCACTTAATTTAGCACCCACTTCAAAAAAGTAGTCATTCATAGAATTAGGAATATTAGTTTTATTTTAAATTTTTCCCAGTTAAGTGTTAATTATATTCCATAACTATTTTGAATTTCCAATATTCAATTTTACTTCTTCAGTTCTATATATGTATTTTGCATCTTTTATAACTTTACTCAATATTATATTATAATTGTTATAATCATTTTTTAGTAGTTGGCAAGTGGATTTTTTCCATAATCTATATAAATTCTCTTTTGTTTTACACGATACTATTATCGCGGTGGTAATCCAATTTTTTCTCGGTATTAAGTCTTTATTTTTTCCTATTATTGTTTATATGTAGTGGCTTTTTCAACAAATTCATTTATCATCTGTATTCGTGTCTACTGAACGATTTGAGTATTGCATAGACAAAATCAAATTATAGTCAGCGTTTCTGATCCACATTTAAAATCAAACGATAGTGGTTATTTAACGTAAAAGAATCAACTTTTATATTATTATTTTTAACAAAAAAGTTGTCGATGCAGGGCTTTGTTCTGTCTATTAAGCAGAGAGTATATTTATACTCCAAAAAGTTATTTATAAATTCTTGGCTAATAATATTATCATTTAATTATCCTTATACAATATTCATGAAACTTATGAAAAGAATATAAATTTCGTTTTTTATTTTAAGATGAACCTTTGAACCCACTTCGAATAAAATTTACCAAAATTGTACACAACGGACTACATTTACTGACTATCAAGATTTTTAAATAATCCATCAATGAATAGTTTGGGACTTATACTATATTGAATACTTTTCAAGATCTGTACTTATGAAACAATCAACATTCATAAAATTTAATGTTTTTCAAATCTGTAATGCAATTTATTAAATAACTAACAGAACTAAAGTTTAAGTCAAAGAATAATGTGAAATATTATTCTTTCATTTAGCTTTTTATAAATGGATCGTGGTTTCATATTATGAATTATGTTTATGTAACATAAGACTATGAATTATATGTCCTGAAGTCCGATTCATGTTGATGATTCCCCAATCTTCAGGCTGCAATGGTTGCAACAGCATTGTGTTGAAAGTAAAAATTCAGCTTCTGCACTGATAGATCCAAGAAAGAGTTTTTGATGATGGTGTAATAAGCTCAGCCTCTGAGCTCATATAAACGGCTATTACCGAGCCGGCAGCTCGCGCCTCGAGAGAGACGCCATATTAGTTATTGACACCTCGGTGTCTAGCTTTCAAGCGAGAATGTTGAGATCAATTCGCTTCTCGATCATTTATCCCGATATCTTGACTTTCCTTAAACGTCTTTCTGTCTTCCCCCCTGTCTCTCTCTCTCTCTCTCACTTTCTCTTTTCTTCTTATTTTTCTCAGTTTGTCATATTATCCATTACAAATGAAAATCCGAAAAGTCACCTAAATTTAAGCAATTTTTAATTAATAATTTCTATTAATAATTTGTACCAATAATTTTCGCAATAAACTTGTATATAATAAGTACTAAGACTTTCTTTTCCACCATTTTTAATTTTTTTCCACAATACAGAACATAATTTAATGATATGTACATAATTCACAATTCTTAAATAGAGGGGTTATGTTTAACAAAAATCCGCAGTAATACACTTACATAGTGGAAACTGCTGTGCCAAATACTGCGTTGACTAATAAAACTTAATAACAGGAATGAAGCTACTATTTACTCTTTTTTCCAATAAAATAAAGTCTACTTCATCGATTAATAACCCTACAATAAGTATATTACCGCCCGTGCGGAAATAAAAAAAGTAATAAAAGGTAAGAAAAAGTAAGAAAAAGTAAGAAAACGTAATAAAACGTATGATAACGTAAGATTCTGTTAGATTTCGGACATTCTTACGTTTCTTTACGGTATCCTACGGATTGTTATACTCTATTACGGTTTCGCACGTTTTATTACGTTTCGCAATTACATGAAAAAAAATATAGCTAGAATTTTACACAGATAGGTGGCGAGGCATATACAAACCAATTCACGTGTACAAAATAGAAACTTCAAGTTACTTAAGAAGCATTGGCACTTGGAAAATATTTTTCTGGAATATTGGACACTATGGAAGTCTTTTTAATGAGAATTTTCAATGTAAAATTGTAATGTAAAGTAAAAAAACGTAAGGAAACGTAACAAAACGTAATAAAATGTATGAAATCGTAATAAAACGTAAAATATGTCCGAAATCCAACAGTTTATTACGCCTTGTTACGTTTTCTTACTTTCTATTACGCTTTCTTATGATTACTCACACTAACTCAACGTTTTCTTACGTTTCCTTACGTTTTATTACATTTTATGATTTCCACATATAAAGTATTAACGTTTTTTGAGAAGGTATTTTCGAGCGCCATGCCAGGTAACTTATGCTTTCATGAAACTATTAATTTCAAATTATGATAGATAATTAAAAATAAGATTTTTATCAATTATTATCCAATACTCATGCATGATAAAGGTTAAAGAAATTTTAGAAATTATTTTCAGGAGATTATGCAATGCAGGAAGGTTTATATTATTCGTTTTACAAATATCCGCAGTAATCAGGGCATCCGCAATAATACACACATCTACCCTATGTTCAATGTGTTACTCATAAAAAAGTGCTAAGATTCTGAAAATTTTAGCTCCCAAGACCCGCATACACGGTGTAGATAGCTTTCCATCTTATTTTGCTTTTTCAAAGAGAAACCTTTGTGATGGTGAAAATTTCTTTTTGTCTTTTTTTGACGTATAAACACGTTTTATGCCTTGCGAGTCCGAATAGACTTTTTTTTCTTTAAATGGCATTTCAAACTCGAAAGTTCATCGCCTCATCTACGCATGCCTTCCACGTTTCCCTATTTTGTGCCAACCCCATCCATTTCGCGCCCTCCCGCCCTATTTCAGTTACATCTGCTTTTACGTTATCCTCCCATCTGCGTCTAGGTCTACCTAGAGGTCGCGTTGCTTTCGGTTTTTCTTTCATTATGCGCGCTGCCGTACGATCATCACCCGTTCTTGCCACGTACCGGTATATATTTTCCGCAGAACCTTATTTTCAAGTCCACGTTGCCTTGTGTATATCCTTGTGCTTGAAGCACGTGGTCTTGACTATAAGATCTTTTGAGGCCACGAAATTTATGACTCTAATACCGTTATCGTTGCTGGTTTCGTGCAGACTTTCTTTGCCTATAGTGGGCCTAAACATTTCCTCTCTCCCTATTTTAGCATTGAAATCCCCCACTACTATTTTGGTGTCGTAAGACGCGAATTGATCGATTAATTGCTTTAAAGTTTCATAATAAAGATCTTTAACTTCTTCCTCTTTGTCCTCCGTAGGACAGTGGATGTTAATAACCACGTAATTATACCATGCTCCTTCGATGATGATATACGAGAGTCGGTCATTCATGAAATTGCAACTTTTAACGGAATGTATGATGCTTTTGTTAACAAGAAATCCGGTGCCTAGGGAATGCCCGCTCGCGCCCCCATATAAAAAGGTGAAGTTACCGGATCGTAGCATCGCGTTATCTTTCCATCGGGTTTCTTGTATTGCTACCAAATCTAAATTATACCTCTTAGTTTCATTTATGATTTCCCGGAACGCGCCCGCTCTGTGTAGACTGCGTACATTCCAGGTTCCCATCCTTAAGTTCCTTTTGGTTTTGGTTTGGTTTTGTTTTCTTTGAGCCATGATAGTAAGTTAAACCCGCACGTTTTGGATCCTGTTCCGATCGCAGGTGAGTCCATCCGTCTAGGGGGGATAACCCTCATACCTCCCTAGAACTAAGTATGAGAGCTTTCCGACTTTGTCGAGGACATAGTCAACTCGTCGTCAGATACACTCGGTTTCATTCTCATATCCTAACGCCCCCCTGCAAGGCAGCGGGCCTTCGCTGGCTTCGCTGCCGTGTAAGACCAGGTGGCGAATCATTCTACACATCCCCTCTCAGGGCAGTTGTCATCGCTCCCGCATCCTCCACGACAGCAGGATTTTCGGCCCATTTTTAGTTTGAAATGTGTGGTAAAAGAGATAGATTACAGAGTAAGGTAGAAGAAGAAAGTAAGATAGGAGATTTAATCCGAATAGACTAGTCTTCAAAAATGTCTGTATGTAAAATGTGTGTGTGTGTGTGTGGGCGTGTGTATGTGTGTAAGTGTGTGTGTGTATGTATATGTGTGTGTGATTGTATGTGTGTGTATGTGTGTGAGTGTGTGTGCGTGCGTGCGCCCGTGCGTGCATGTGTGTGTATGTGTGTGTGTACGTATATGTGTGTGTGTGCCTGTGTGTGTGTGTGTGTGTGTATGGGTGTATGTGTGAGTGTGTGTGCGTGCGAGCGCCCGTGCGTGCGTATGTATATGTGTGTGTGTGTGTGTGTGTGTGTGTGTTTGTGTGACCGAATATTAGTGCGTGCGTGCATGTGTGTGTGTCTGTTAGTATATGGTATGACAATAATTTTAGCTATATTAGCCAATATTATTGCGCCGCACATGCAGGCTTTAACATTATATTTATACGAGGCTTTAAATAAATTACGACACAGGAATTTAGGATAAAAGTATGAACACTTGAGGTTTATTCAATTCTATATTACAATGTGTTGAGCGCCAGCTGCGCGAAATTGCAGCACGCTTTTACAAGTGTTCTATCGTCACATAGAATTGTTTATAAGTCTAAACTAACTACGGTGAGCACGGCGATACGGTGGGAAACGGTATATAATCGAGAGGGGAAGAAGTTAATACTCAGGGACGCGAATTCTACAGAATATACGGCGGTGAAATACAGGTATAAAGACGGCGCGTGACGCGATGCTCGACACGCACGCCATGCTAAATTTTCAATATATATGCAGTATGTCGCAGATAAAGCGGACACATTTTTTTGTTAAAATTTTCTCCAAAAATTGCGCATGGGTTATATTTCTGGATACCGTACAGGATACTTTTAGGGATACATTTCTGAATATTTTGCAGGTTACTTTTTAGGATACATTTTTGGATACTTTTAGGGATACATTTCTGGATACTGTACAGGATACTTTTAGGGTTACATTTCTGGATATCGTACAGGATACTTTTAGGGATATACTTCTGGATATTTTACAGGTTTACTTTTAAGTATACATTTTTCGATACTTTTAGGAATATATTTTGTAATACTTTCTAGTACTGTAATTAAAATTCGTGCGTAATCGAACCGAGCGACGAAATTGGCAAAGAAAACTTTCAGCGCATCTACAGGGTAGCTGCTGTTGTATACTTTATTAAAGAATAAGTTCTCCACACATAATTTCAAAATAATAATTGATGATTTTTAAGCGAAAGTAACAGTATTTGGCACAGTAGTTTGCTCTATGAAGTATATTACTGCGGATTTTTGTTGAACATAACCCCTCTATTTATGAATTGTTAATTGTGCATATATCATTAAGGTATGTTCCGTATTGTTGAAAATATAATTAAGAATGGTATCAAAAAAGTATTAGTACGTACTATATAAAAGTTTTTTACGGAAAAACGAGTTATATATAGAGATTATTAATTAAACAGTGCAACAAGTTTCAAACTGTTTAGCGATGGATGCTTTCAAAATGATTTTTAAAAAGTAAAAGTAATTTCCGCATATAATAGTGATGTAACTTATTGAAAGTGAGTTTAAAGATTCATCCTAATATTATTAAAAATGAAATTAGTTTTTAATTGTTTATACATTTCAAAAAAAATTTCATATAGTACAAGTTCTACACAGTTCTCCGCATACAATATTGACGAAATGTATTAAAAGTAAATTCGAAGATTTATTCTTATTAAAGAATATAAATTTTGTGTTAAGATGAACCTTTAAACCCGCTTCTAATAAAATTCTTCAAAATTGTATACAAACAACTACATTAACTAAACATGAAGGTTTTGAAATGATCCATCAATGAATAGTTTGAGATTTGTACTATATTAAATACTTTTCAAGGTCTGTACTTATAAAATTGAATGCATTTCAAATTCAAATCCGAAAAGCAAACACAAGTTAAAACAAACATTAACCCTTTAATGCCAAGACGGTCGCCCACGACCGCCCAGCTTCATGCTTCATAAAAAATCTATAATCGATAAAGTAACTATACACTTTGTGATATAGTTGAGCAATTGTCACCCTTAAAGCAGAAAAAAATGTTTTCTTTTATACCCAAAAAATTATATTGAATTGAAATGAAGTCTTACAGAAATATTACAAAAAAAGCCCTAGGGCGGGATGAAACTTTTTTCTCTGATTTAAATAAAATCATTTTAACTGAAATGTTTGTAAAAATAACTATAGCTATAAATAAATCAACACATTTTAAAGAAAAATGTACAACAAAATATTTTATGTAACTCAGGCACGATTTTCGCGTTATTTTTACCTATTAAGCAGGTCCTAAGTGACCGTTTATAGACCGGCGGGTCATAGAAACCGTCAACGAGCGGGAAAAATATTCAAGTTTTTTTAATTTTCAAAACTTTGGAAGCTTTTGAATTTTTAGAATTTTCAAGATTTGTAGAAGATTCTAATAAACGGGTGGTTGCCGAGTCAAAAAACGGTCACATTCGTCTTGCATAATCTGCAAAAAAACGCAATAATCAATACATGCGTCACATAAAATATGGTGTGCACCAAGACCTACGTGGGCTTTTTGACCTGGTGTGTATGCAGGACTCGGTCTATAAAAGCCTACTTACCGCCCTTGGTACGCAATATACTATTTTTAAATCCAAAATCGACCTTAACATTAACAGAAAGCCAAAGTTTGTGCAGTTTTTAATTAATAATTTCTGTATACAACTCGCTTTTCCGTAATAAACTTTTATGTTTTTTTCATAGCACGTGTTTGCCACCCACGCTTTTGGACCAATCGCTTTCTAAAGTCTAAAGTTCTAAATGACAATATAACTTCCGAATCTCAAATGACATAAAAATATAAATTAATATGTAAGGCTAAAATCAAATATTGAAAGTCGCTCTGTTAGATTTTAACATAGCGAATACAGCTCCGCTTGTCATATAATAGCAGGCCGAATATTTACGTCCAACAATACTTTTTTCGTGAAAACACCTCCGATTTTACGCCAATAGCAAGCCGTGAAATAAGTCTAAAAATACTTTAGGCCACCACGTTAATGTTAAAACTGCCATGGTTCTTTGATAAATGGATTAGTCCTGTTGAAAATACTTACGTATATCATGTAGTCTTCATATATCATTACGTATATCATCATTTACGTATAGGTAAATAATGTACGTAAATGATTTACATAAATGATTACGTGCAAAATTAGGAACTTTTTTACGCAAATCATTTGCATAAAAGATTTACGTACATGATTAAAGTTAACTTAATTAATAATATTTATAACTTTTCTTAATGCACAAGTATTTTTATTTAACTATTTTTTATAAAAAATTGTATGAAAGTTTTAATTTTTCTAATTATCATATACCACAATCTTCTATTAATTGCAATATTATATTTAAATATTCACTTGTAAAGAAGAAGCTTCTTTACATATTTATTTAACTTTATAAATTACTTAATTATTATTAACTAATTATTTATTATTAATTAATCAATTATTATTAATTAATTAATTATTATTAATTAATTAATTACTATTAATTAATTAATCGAGATTGACTTGCACAGTTTTACAATAATAATAATACAATATTTTTTTAAGGTATTAAATAAAATATATAGTATTTATTATGACTAAAATTACAATAGCTTGGGCTTGTCAACGTATTGCTTGCCATGATGAACAATTGTCGCAAGTATACCAGCCACCATTGTTGCTCATAAGAGCATGTAAAGTAGAATTTCTGTAGTATATGTTGAAGGCATGATCATATGAGCAACCAACATTGCTGATGCCAACAAAAGAACTAATAGGAACGTAGCATATCGCCAATTTCTTTCAGACTCTAGTGGACATAAAACCGTTAAGCAGTCACCATCTTGAACCATATATCGTCCCAAAAGTAGATATATAGAATCCTAAAATTAATTTTTGATATTCAATTGTTTGAAAGAATTTAAAATATTATTTAATTATTAATATTCTTGTTTACCCGTCGAAAATTATCAGCGAAATTATTTTTATAATATCTTGATATAATTGATCTACTCCCGGAGATCTGTTATTTTTTAGCTTTTTGATTGCCGCGTATATTTCGTTAAAAGTGGGTTGCTCGATGTGCGGTTCAGCAATGTGGATTTCGCTGAAGTCCGAGACGGATTGTTTTTCCTGAATAGCCGAAATTTTCTTATTTTCCCATTCCATCTTTTTCTTTCGGAAAACTCGTTTGGCCTGTTCTCTTATGCTACGGTATTGCCTAAGCGTTAGTTCTGTGTTCCTATTAAGATTAAGTGCTCTCGCTTTATTAAAAAAACACGGTTTATGGTTGTGCTTTTTCCGCTTCCGTAATACTATCTTAGCAGCTTGTTTAATTGATTTTTTAATATTGTTCCAGGTTGTCTCGATGTTATCCCTATCTTCCTTATTCTCTATACTATGTAGTCTGTATTTTAGTTCTGTATCTGGAGGAGGTGTCGTAATTTTGTAGTCTTTGTAAGTTAAACTTAGTTGTTAAGCAGGTTGTATTCTCATTTTGGTTAACTAGTATACGAGCCCTGATTTTGGCTACCATCAAAAAGTGGTCGGTGTCGCAATCTGTGCCACGATAAGTTCTGGCATCAAGGATGTTTGCATGGCGTCCTTTATCAATTAAGACGTGGTCAATTTGGTTAAGTGTCCTTTTATCTGGTGATATCCAGGTTGCTTTGTGTTGGTCCTTATGAATAAAGTAAGTACTTTTAACTATTAGATTTCTAGATGCAGCATAGTTAACTAATCTTATTCCATTGTCCTTACTGACGTCGTGCAACTTTCCTTCCCTATGGTCGGCCTATAACCCTCCTCTTTTCCGATTTTCGTGTTAATAAAAAAAAATTGCTCCTATAATTGTTATAAATTCGGTGATTTTTGACACCGTTTATGTTACCATTTTTATTTGTTAATAACTTTTCTTCGGATTAATATTTTTATATGCAAAACAGCTTAGATTACAGATCTTTCGCCTAGTTTTATTGTGTATTGGGGTAATTTTTTACTGTAATAACATGCAGAGTTACCTTCAGAAAAAGACATCATTTTTGTACCAAAATTATACGCCTCTAGGATATAATGACATATATTTCGATAAAAAAATCCCATTGGAAGAAACTAGGGGTGCTAGACTTCATTTTTAGGTACAAGAAAAACACCTCCTAAGGTTTCATCTAATTTCGTGATCTGGAGGGTGTGGACTCTCCTTGTTAGAGAAGTAATTGATATTTGACAATGGAATCCTGGAATAATTTATAAATCGTAATCTCGTAAAGAAGTAGTATAATATATACTAGAAACGAAAAGAATGTTACTCTCAACTCTTATTTTATAACCCGGCCTTATAAGAGGGGTACCACCGAAAAAGGTCTGAGATTTAAACAGAGCATCCTTGAAAATCTCTCCGATCGTAATTTTTAATAATAATTATGAAGTATACTCGAATCTTTCATTGTCACCCCCCTACTTAAATTTTTTAGCCGTTCCGATGGTTGACGTACCAATTTAAAAAGGTTTGTCTGTGACGAGTTTAGATGAATAATTTGTTTTATTTAATTTTTATATATAATAAATATTTAACGGTTGGAAAAAAATGATTTATATAACAGTTTTCCAACAAACATATTTCATAGAACCCTTACATCACCTCCCTCATATTGCATTTTTTAATGGTTGAAGGTCAAAATTAACATCGGCAATTGAAAGAGTATGTCGAAAAAACGCTAATGTAGAATTCTCAGAGCAAATGCTTTTTTGGATCACTCGGGTCGCATCTGTGTCCATGGTCCATTAAAATGAGGATTTGATCCATAACAATTTGCAAATAAAGCTAATTCTTTTTTTTTAAATCGTAGAGAAATGGTCTGAATACCATAACCTACTTAAAATCCACTAAAATATAGTCGCTGCAACATTAATTATTATTGCAAAATATGTTAAAAATTATAAACAAATTGAATTTTCTCATGGACGATTGATTATTTTTCAAAGAAAATATAGTCTAAAAAGTTTTTGAGATTGATGATTTAATAAAATATAGAGTAAATTTTGAAAATCAAAATGACGGATACAAAATAGACGATAAAATCTAGAAAAACTGTTTTATTTTGCACAAATGCTTCCATATAAAGATTTTTCAGGTAGCTGATTTAAAGTTTGACGATAAAACATTAAAAAATTAAAATATTTAAAATGCAAAAAAAATTTTAACAAAATTTCCATATTGCTAAAGTATAAATATCGTCGACTAGAGTAAGATGCTACAAAATACTCAAGATAATTTTATTTTTTATCCGATCTTAATTCTGAAGGTGTCATTATTTCTTCAAAGATTTCAGGGGGGCTTAACGATATAAAATATGCATAAAATCGACGAAATTGCAAATTACAGCTAATGACAATAGTTTACAAAAATACGAGTACCGACTTATAAATAATTGGCTGTAACTTTGCAGGTTCATCGATTTTTTATCAATATTTGAATTAAATTCAAGGAATTAAAATCGGATAGAAAATAAAAGAGTCTCCAGTATTTTTTCGCATCTTTCCTTAGTAGACGATATTTATACTTTACCAATATGGACATTTTGTTGAAAAAATTTTTATCGTCGCTTAAAGTCTTCTTCTTTTATATTATATCATTTTTCATATTGTAATATGAAAACAATTTATCATATACATTTTTATATTTTAGGTACATATTGATGCATGAACCACCTTAAGACCATAATTTTCAATCCGCCAAGTGGAATTTGAATGTTTTATCTTTATATTTGAAACCATCTTATTATATTATTCTGATAAACGAGATTATATAAGAGTATTCGTATGATATAAAACCATTTTTATTGTTTGTATCCGCCATTTTGGATCCGTCACTTTGAATTTGGATTTTTATCTTCATATCTGAAAGCAGCGTCTTGAAAAAGGTTACGTTTGACAGTACTTGTACTCTTGGCAACTAATTCTCAATCAGCATCTTACAGCCGAGAAGATATTCTTCCATGGGATTTTGGCTATGTGAAGAATAAAGCTAATAGATGTCGGTAAATGCAGGATAAAAATATTTTTTAAATTGAAAAACCTCTAGTGAATAACGCCTAATAGTTTATAAACTAAATCGATTCAAAAATATTCAATCAATAACATAGCATTTAACAAATATTCACTAAAATGCTCCAGGTGTTATAACAAGTATTACTCGAGTAAGCGGTCTCCAAAAATTACTTTTTGTCATATACGAACGATTTACACGTTTATCTTATCTATAAAACTGGTCTAAAGTGAACGTTTACGAACAGCAAAAAAAGTGGGCGCAAAAAACATTTTATTCCACACTCGACCGATATGGCCACTTTTTACCCCTAAAAATCGGGGCGAAAGTAGTACATATTTCCCGTAAATCCATTTGCGGGGCGAAAGTAAAATTTGCGGGGCAAAAGTAAAATTTGCGGGGAGAAAGTAAAATTAGCGGAGCGAAAGTAAAATTTGCTGGGTGAAAGTAAAATTAGCGGGGCGAAAGTAAATTTCGCGGGGAAAAAGTAAAATTTGCGGGGCGAAAGTAAAATTAGCGGGGCAAAAGTAAAATTTGCGGAGCGAAATTGAAATTTTTTTCTTTTACAATTTTTTTTTTACAATACTATTCGTTCTATAACAAATTCATATACATCTAATGGTTCTTTACAAAAAGTAAAGAAATTGTAATTACAAAATAAATAAAATCTTTATTTACATATTTTCTACTTGAGCGCGCACATACGAATTCTTCTAGATCAACCTAGGAAAATATAAAGAAACGCGTCGACTCTACTTTTCAGGGTCAATAAGTGGCCACGGTTGAGAGTGAAATAAAATACTATATGCAACACGGGACGAAAGTAGATTTTTCCCTCGGGTGATTACTGTCGTCGCATCGCTCGTGCAGTAAACACCCCCTCGGGATAAATCTTTTCGCTCGGGCAGTAAACTCACCCGTGGGAAAAATCTGCAACTTTCGCCCCTTGTTGCATAATGTATTATTGCGCCTGCAAATACCAAATAAGCAGCCGCTTTTTACGCCCACTTATAGAGCTTTTTAGCTCGCTGAGCCAGCAAGACAAGACTTTAGTCAAAAGGTGTTTAGGCCTCCTTAAACATGGGGTACCATCCGGATGATACCATGTGTTTAGGATTCATAAACACTTTAGTAGCTTGGTTTGTATAAAATAGGTTATACATATATGTTTTTAATTTTCTAATTTAACAGGTTCACGTTTGCACCGTATCGAAAAATGTCACACTTTAGTACCGCTCTATAGGTATAAGAAAAACGCTTAATCCAGACAAGATGTGTTACAAAAATTATGGTATCTACCACGGGCGAGTGGACCTTTTTAACCTCGTGTGTTTGCATTACTGGTCTCCGGCTCGCGGTACGCACTCACTTTTGGCTCGTGCTGGCTTGACAACGGCTCGTACTGCACACTCGGTTAAAAAAGACCCATTTTTCTCAGTAAATAATAAATCGTATGATTTGAAAATGTTCAGAAATATAGTTCTACATGAAACTAGTATTCAGTAATTAATAATAATTTTCATTTCATTATGTTACAGTTTTCAAGATGTAAAGGTTTCAAAAACATATTCAATCATACTGAATAACAAAAGAACAGCGACACATCACATATTTTCTGATCTCATAATGAAAGATGTTCTTTTTACTTTAGGTATATAAAACATGATTACTTCCCTGGTAGAAAATTATTTAGTTTTATCGAGGCCCTCGATTATTTCCTTGGCAAACTAGATAGTTCTACATAGTTCTAGATTCATTTTCTACCAGAGTTCATTCAAATATTTAAAAAAAATGTTTACTATAATAAAAAACTGTTGAAAATAGGAAAAAGTTTTGACCGAGAATGCAGAATGTACCCTTAATTTTTAGATTTTTAGAAAATATTCAATTTTTACTTCGCAAATACCTGAACTGTTTCAGGCGACCGTTTACGGAAATCGGATATAAGGTATTTTTAATGCGACTTAAAAGAGTACTCTCGGTACTCCGTAAGTCAAATGCGAGTTTGGTTGTTTTTGACTTGCGTGGTAGGCCAAATCGTGTGCGTAAATGGTTGAGTGAGCGGGAAAAATTGTATTCGTTTGCTTATATTAGCTCTCCAAATTGGTGAATCAACATTTGGATTTTTGCATTATATTTATGAGACATTAAATATATATGAGTGGATGAACAAAACCGGCTAATTCTATTTTATAAGAAAATGGATTTTATGCAGTTTTGATAACATTTGTTGATTTCTATCTATTCCTTCTGTTATTTTGAACTTAAAGTCTACCTTAAACTAGTAAAACATATCTACAAATATTTGGTTCATTCAAAACCAGATAATTCCATGAAAATTTTTTTCAGTTTTTAACAAATGGAAGGCATGACATTTAACAGTCGGAGATTACCACCAATAAGTAATGAGCACAGCTCAATTCATACAAGTACTTTATTTTTTGGAAAATACAAACTTTTGTACGACGTGTAATCGTTTATGTATAAGGGTGAAATAGTTTATTACATCGAAAAAAATAAAGAGAAATTTAATCCTCTGGCAAGTCGCACACGAACAGACGACCAAGCTCCAAAAAGATGTAGTTTTAATTCAAGTAACAAATCGTTGACATTTTATTGAATGAAGCTCATCAAAATTTAATAGTGAGTTTATATTCTCACAATTACATATGTTATTTTAAAAAATTTAATATTTTACTTTTTACTTTTTAGATTGTTATTTTTTGAAGTTGGCTCTATTATTTAAAATTTTTTAATTATTATATGTATATTATCCATAGGATCAAAACAACAAAATTAATGAAGTAATGATGAAAAATGTTGACTTGAAAATCCATACTTTGTTAGTATTATAAATAGTATCAGCCTATTCGCGCGCTAGCCGGCAAATCGCAAGAATTTAAATAAGAATTAACTTTGCTTATAAGCGCGGTACTAGCGTCGTGCGAAAGTGCAGCTTTAGGACACTTAAGCTAGATAGCCCGGAACACGTGTAGCGGGTGAAGGGATGCGGAGTCTGTAGGAGATTAAATAGGGTTACACTGAGATTAGTATTAAAACATCAATATAATAAAGCGCGCACTTGTGTCCTCTCTCGCAAGAAATCGTGCGAGCGAGCGCTTCAGTTCTCGCGCGAGAGGGAAACACAGTGCGCGCGAAAATATGAAATATAATAGCGCCGCTGCAAGTGCAAACGGCCCGAACACAGCCCAATACTGGTTCAAAGCAAATAAAAAAATATATCAAAACTTAAATGGCAATATCTGTTGATGAGTTATGTAAAAATTTATCACTTAAATTGTTGCATTCAGGTAGTACTAACGTTGTTGTACTGGTCCAGTATCGATATAAACTCCTAGGAGACCACTGCAGAACTACTATCTATGTTGAATACGAAAAGAATCGTCAAAATCGTTACGAATATTTCTAAATAATCTAAATGTCTAAATAGAGACAAAATAATTCACATAATACGGTTTTTGCATGTACTAGTTCAGTACTTGAAAATATTTATTTCGTTACCTCGGTAGAACGACATCAATATAAGCGAATTAAGTTTCATAAAAAATGCTCCAGTAGTCGTGATATTCGAGGAGGCACATACACACGCATGCTCGCATGTACACATACATACATACATACATACATACGTACATACGTACATACGTACATACGTACGTACATACATACATTCATACATACATACACACATACGCACACGTAAAACTGGGAACTACATTTTTTAAGTCGGTTAAAAATACATTGTTTAATGTAAAATAAATCACTCTTATAATAATTATTAAGCTTATGTTATTTGATCAAATTGTATTTATTAGTTATTTAGTCCCAATAAGATATTTCGTATTGAGTCTGTTCAAAACCAGATAATTTCACATGGTTCAATCAAAATCATATAATTCCATGAAACATATGACTGTTACTCTGCGGGCTTTAAATATATAACTACTAAAGGGTAATTAAAGTTAGTCCTAATAGTGATCTAATCGGATGGTGAAATTCTTTCTTCCTTTAAAAAACCTCTTCTCACAGTTTTTTTCCATTTACCCAAAAAGATAAAAAGTGGAATTATCCGGTTTTGTTCGCCCGCACCTCATGTATACATTAGGGCGAAATCTCGATCCCTCATAACCTCTAAAGGTTAAGATATGTATTTTGCTAAAGCAACCGCTAATACAGGGCGTCGGATAAAATGACTGGAGGGTATCGGTAGGCAATTTTCGTGCGCGATCGAATGTGCAAACTTGCGAGACGGCTTCTACTCTTCCCAGTTATAACTCGAGGCCGCAGCTTTGGACCATTAGCCATAGTGGGCGAAGTCTCGTGGGCACGACATTAGTGGCCGGGTGTAATACGAGTTGAGCAACGCGTATGCTTCGCTGCTGCAAGACCAACAATCGGTTTCGCCTCGCGGCTTTAAGATGCTCGCAGCGGCATGCTATAAAAACTATAGCTTGGGCGCCTCGAGAGGAGCTGATTCGATTGGACGCCTCGGCCATTATACTCAGCCTATTTTTGCTTTGTCAAAGAGAATGCTTTATAACGATAATAATTTTGTTATGTGAGATTTTGATGAATTTTAATGTCTTTGAGGAAGCTGCATCTGAAAAAGTAGATTTTTTAAAAATGTTTGTATGTATGTATGTATGTATGTATGTATGTATGTATGTATGTATGTATGTATGTATGTAGGTATGTATGGATGGATGTATGTATACATGTATATATGTGCATATCTATGTGTACGTGTGTATGTATGTGACAAAAAATTTGATCAACAGTAACTCTTTAAGGGGGTAAAAGGGTATCGAAATATCAAAATTTTTTAAAATGTTAGTGACTGTAAGTATTTAATGTTGTAAAATCATTATTTTTATTCATTTCTTTACAAAAGAAAATTAAAAAATAATTTTTTTCTTGGATCAAACTCAAAAATCTTTAGATTCTTTAGGTCACTGCAATGAATACAAATTATTTTTAGGTCAAAAGACTGAAAATTTGAAAAAATATCCTACGGTAACTGTGATAGTGTTAATTTCGGGAGCCACCTATGCAAACAATGGGCTGCCATAGGTTACCAAGGAGAATTATCTGCGAAGGTAGCCATATCTAAGTATTACAACTAAATGCATTGGAATATGGTTAAAGAAACATGATTTTAAAAAAAAATTGTTAGGATCCGACTAATAGGAGCCGAGATATTAACATTTCATCGTATAGGGTGATCAACCCAATTACTAACCGCCTAGCAATTACTGACACTACGTTATTTTCCTTTAAAAAACAAATAAATCTTGCAAATTATTATGTACGAATATTCTAACACAAAATTAGAACTGTTATTGGCAAGTTTCTTAACTAAACACATTACTATTTCTTCTAATAATTTTAATAAGTCTTCAATTGTACGGAGGTAGCAGTGAAAGCGATAAAAATGTCGTCGTCTGCTACGCGAGTGTAAGCTAACTTAATCACCTCTGTTGTTTTTATTAGTAAACGGTTATAAGTTACCATTTTCGTAATAAAAGTGCTCTTTAATTTTAGTTATTTATTTCGATAACTAGGTATACTAGATTATATTATTTGCTTTCAATACAAACTTCATAAATATCCTGGGTGTCAGTAATTGGGTGGTCAGTAATACGTCGAAAAAACTGCCGTATCAGTAACAGCATAACGAAGATGCATTTTATTTTCTTAAATCTCCGCTTGAAAATAAATATTTAAAAACTTACTGATATTTTTTTCATAAATTAGATATACTAAATATTGATAATATTGAAGACAAATTTATATTTTTACTGCATAATCAAAGTAATAAATAAAAGTCGGTTTTAAAGTGTCAGTAATTGGGTAAATCACTCTAAGTTATTACACGTAAACTAATTAATATTATTACTTGAAACTTGGCGTGGTAGTAGTAGACTATATACTCTAATAGCTGATATTTTTCCGATCATTTTGGCCAACCGGTTCGGTAGAAATGACCGTGAAAGAGAACAATGTCGCCCGGAGCAGCCAAATGAGCAGCCGGTGAATCAACTCGCCGCCGTCGTGCCTCTCCTCTCGCGCGACTGCGCGAACTCACCCTCCACCACCGGCATGCCATGACGCTGCGAAAGGGGAAGCACGACAACGGTGCACTGTATCAAAAATTAATTAAGGTTGAATTTTCAAAATTAGCTGAATTACAGTGTTTTGAAAAGTTATGTTATTGATTTTTTGAAAAACGGATTTTCAGGATGCAATTTTTAAAGGCGCATAAGAAATGAAATTTTGGTCTAAGCAAAATAAAAAAATACGTATATACTTATTTCAAGTGCACTATAACATATTACATTCCTAGACTGTTTGCAGAGGAGTCGTCCACAGGTCCCCTAGTGAAAATGAAAAAAGTATAAAACGTAAGAAAACGTAAGAAAATGTAAGAAAACGTAAATAAACGTAACAAACCATGAGAAACTATTAAAATTCTGACATTTTTACATTTTTTTACGTTTTTACACGTATTTTAAAGTTTTATTATGCTTCCTTACGTTTTATAATAGATATTACATAGTCTTTATGTTGGCTGTAGACGTGCTTGCATCATCGTCATTGACATCATAACCACTTGTTGGGACTATCCTTACTCGTATCATAACATCCTATTTCTCGTAGGTTAATTTTAATATTGTCCTCTCACCTTCGTCTCCGCTGGGGGGTCTTGCGCCTGTCGGCTTCCATAAAGCAATCTAAGTGCTGCTATTTCATTTATCACCCGAGCTACATGCCCAGCTCACCCTAGTCTTCAAGATTTAATCACTCTGGTAATGTTTGGGTTCCCGTATAGCTCGTGTATTTCTTGGTTATGTGAAATTCTCCAATCTCTAGTAATCTCATCTATTTTGACTCTGAATATCTTTCTAAGAACTCTATTCTCATACACTGTAAAACTATTTTGTTCCCGTTTGGTTAATGCCCACGTTTCGCATCCGTATAGAAGTACTGGCATTATGATTTTTCTATATATTTCTAATTTAATCTTTCGCAATAGTACTCGTGATTTTAGTAAATTATTTACCGAATATAGGCATGCATTTCCCCAATGCAACCGCTTCTTGATTTTTTATGAGTTTCATTTTTGTGGTCTATTACCGTACCAAGGTATTTATACTCGTCTACTTTTTTTAAAGTTCCCCAGAGACTTTCAAATCGGTATCAGCAATCTCGGTCTCTGTTGTGCTAGTGACCACGTACTGGGTTTTCTTTCCACTTATTTCTAGGCCTACTTCTTTAGCTGTTTTTATTAGTATTTTTACGTTTTTGCTTTCACAAAGAGAAAGTAGATAACGATGATTTTGTTGAAATCTGAGATTACAATGTATTTCGATGTTCTTGAGGTCACTGAATCGAAATATGTAGTTTTTAAAAAATGTCTGTCTGTATGTATGTATGTGCATGTGTGTATGTATGTGCATGGGTGTATGTATGTGCATGTGTGTATGTATGTGTATGTGTGTATGTATGTGCATGTGTGTATTTATGTGCATGTGTGGATGTATATATATGGTTACCATAAATTTTGAAGGCCACCGTATCTCGGGTTGAAATTTTACAGGTATATCAGATATTACCCAACATATAACTGGTTAAATTTTTACTTAAATTCTTACCTGACCTGACTATGCCCCGGATGTGCTCTAGGCAGATTCTGATTAAATTGACCAACTTAAATTGATGCGGAACATTGTACATCTTATTATTGAGTCATACGCTTTCTTGAAATCAGTGAATAATTGGTGTACCGTTTCCCAGTATTCCTGCTTCTTTACGAAGAACTGTTTAACCGTGAACATCTGGTCGTTTGTTGACCTGTTTATTCGAAATCTTCACTGGTAGTGAGAGGTGTGAGTCTATCTAGTAGTACATTAGAGAGAATTTTGTAGTACGTACAGATAAGAGGAATGCGTCTATAGTTATTACTGTTTGATTTATCTCCTTTTTTGTGTATTGAGACTATGATTAGGTCTCTCCATTTTTTGGGAATTGTTTTTTTCTTTCATATGGTACAAATAAAATTATGAACTATTTTCTTAAGTGCTCCCCCCCTCCTATTTAAATAGTTCGGCCCGTAAACGATCTATTCTTGGGGCTCTATTATTTTTTAACTTTTGATTGCGTTGCAGACCTCATGTAGACTACGCTGTTCAATTTATGGTTCAGTAGTGTGAATTTCATTTAGTCTAAAGCGGCTTGTTGTTCGTGTACGTTTAGGAGCTTGTTGAAATAGTTTTTCCACCTATTTAGTAGTACATCTGTATCCGATATAATATTCTCATGTTCGTCCCTTAGGAAGTTAGTTTTACTTCGGGATCCTTTCCTTATTAAGTTAATACCTGTATACATTTCCCGAATATTATTTCTACTACTGTTTTCTTGTATTGCTGAGACTTTATTATTTTCTCACTTTCGTTTTTATTCCAAAAAATTCGTTTGGATTGTTCGCTTATATTACGGTAATACGCGGAGGTGATCTCATTCGCGTTGTTAAGACTAGGCATTGTTGCTTTTTGCCTTTTTTCTTCCACTCCTCGCATTTCTCGTCAAACTACGGTTTTTGCTTGTTCTTTCTTTTAATTCAACAGTTTTAATACAGTTAAAAAATAATTAATAACTCTTAAACTTGAAGTAGGATCTCTTAACTGTTGGTCTTAAGAAAACGCGAATGTTGTCGCGCGAGCACCAGTTCCACTATTAAGTATATTTTTAGAGATATAAATGAAATAAATACTTGCATAAAAATTTAAATATATATTACACTTGATAGTTATAGAATGTGATGTAACAAGATTATTATGTGAGCGTTTGACCAACCCAAGATTGATTTATTCGCAAGTAGAATCAATTCTAAATGTCAATTATACGTTTCGTGTTTAAAGATCCTAATAGTATCGCAGTAGACGCATTTACAATATCATGGAGTAATTATTTGTTTACGCATTTCCTCCATTCGCAATGATATTAAAAATCTTACAAAAAATCAAAAGTGAAAGAGCAATCGGAATTGCAGTTATTTCGGATTGGTCATCACAGGCTTGGAATCCATTATATCGAAGCTTGTATTAGACTTTTTATCTCAAATTAAATAATATCCTTAGAAGGTTCGTCTTTCAAAACCGTAACATTATTAGCTTTAATTACAGGCCATCGTATTCAGACTTTGTCTCTTATTAAATTAATACTAGTTTTCATCACTAGGGTGTAAATTTAAACTAAATCAAATGTTTTTGTGAAGGCAGTTTTAAGAGATTAGTAATAATACTATAATAATAGCGCAATAATACTATAATTTTGTTAAGTACGATAAAGAAATTGTACGTTATTTTTTGTAAAATTAAATTTAAGTTACAATTTATATATTCTTTTTATAAACAGTAGTAGATAGGCTGTAGCCATACCGGCTCATGCGGGTTCCGTATCACCACCTCCCCTCTCAAACTGATCCAGTATCCATAGTGTGTATAAGCCCTATCCCTGTTTGTCCCCTTCTCCAATTTCAGCATTCATTTGTATGTTTTAAGCCCCTCCCCTGGATTTACCCCTCTCAAAGTGATCCAGAATTCGTAGTGTGTATAATGCCTATGCCTGATCTATTCCTTCTCCAATTTTTCCCGAATTCGTATTGTGTAGTCCCGTATAAGTAGGCGTTTTAATCCCACTTGGTGTTGAAAATCCATTGGCTATATTTTTTTTAGGAGAGAGGGAAAGAAGCAGCCTCTTTGCTCCTCTTTTCGAAGAAACAGATGGCATGCGTAGGAAATGGAAAGTAGCCGAAAATGAATGAAATAAAGGGTCAGTCTTTTTTCCCTCTGGTTTTAAAAATAGATAGAACGTGGCTCACTGACTTTGCTAGCAATAAACGTCTTCATCGCAGGTATGTGCTGTAGGTGCACGCAGGTAGCAGGAAAATTTATTTTTCTTCAGGCTGATACGCTGCCAGTTTTTTTCCGCTAGAAACGAATTTATTACAGTAAGGCATAGCGCAAGTTTAAAGGTCCTCGCGCAGGTGGTAGTAAATTACTTTCCAGCAATAAACAACCTTTTGAGAAAGGCATACTGAGCGCATGGATTCGAAAAGTCTATTTTCGGGCCAAAACGCTGTCAGTTTTTCTCTGTAATAATCGCTATATTACAGTAAGGCATAGTGCGTGTTGAAGGTCCTTACACGGGTAGTAGTAAATTGTCCCCAGCAATAAACGACCTTAAGCGAAACTCTCACTGTGCACAGACATACGAAAATTTATTTTTCTTCAGGCTGATACGCTGCCAGATTTTTTCCACTGGAAACGAATTTATTACAGAAAAGCTTGGTGCACGATGAAGTTTCTCGCGCAGGTGGTAGTAATTTGTTTCCATCAATAAATAACCTTAGAGATAGGCTTACTACTCGCAAGTACTTGTAAATTTTCTTTTCTGGTCAATACGCTGTCGGCCTTTTGCTACAAAAGCTTTATTACAGTAAAGCATGGTGTACATTGAAGAGCCTCGTGCTTCGTTTTTCAGTAATTATCGCTGTGTTATAGACAATATGACGCCAGCTTCTAGAGATGCACATTCTCGACATCAAGATTGTAAAAACTTTCACGAAAAAAATGTGTAGGCATGGATGTGACCGACAGGGAGGTGGTTCTTAAAAAAATTCTGGGAGGAAAATTTCTGCAAAGCAGGCGTTTTTGTAAATTAAGGGAGGAGAATCTTTTAACCAATCGCAGAATTTCTTGAAAAAGTGAAAGAAAGGGTCAGCTTTTCTGTCGATATAAATACTAGGGCGCAAACTAGGATCAGTCAGTAAATTTTCAAATTTCAAAAAATGCATCAACTTGAAATTCGAAAGAAAAATTCGAGATTGCATCAAATAGCAAGACTAATTTGCAAATGATGCAAGAAAGTATTTGGTGGCCTATTTCTAACGGGCCCATATTGCTCATGTGTCATGGGCAATGGATGCGATTCAATCATGTAAGTTGAATTTTATAGAATTTAATTAAAAATAATTAAAATAATATTTATGTTAAATGTTGATTTATATTTTTCAGTACCACCACTACCCTCTATTGCTGATGTGCACCAGTTGTAAGAAGGAATAAGACTGAGGTCGAGCTTGAGATCTAATTCGAGTTCCAGCTCGAGTTCCAGATCGAGCTCTAGTTCCAGCTCTAGCTCGAGCTCACGTTCAAGGACCAGATTAAAGGCGGCGAAAGAAAAGAGTATTCACGACGTTGGTCGTATACCAAAAATTACATCGCCAAGCAGCAGCAGCAGCAACAACAACAACGAGTGAAAGAGGAAAGCTGAAAGTAACTTTCTTTTATTCATTTTTTTATGCTAAAATTAAATAATAAATAATAATTTTTTTCAAACAATAATCTAATAATTTGTTTTTTCTTTTCTTTTATAGATGAAGCTGAAAACCAGCCGAGGCCGAAAACACCTTCCACGCCACCTCATTTGCGTAAGATGAAGTCACCTTCCAAGTCTACAAAGATTGGTAAGCAGTACAAAAATTTTAAATTTCATTATTTTTTAATATTTATATTATATTATATTTTAAAAATTCGTTTTGCAATTTTTATTTTTTTCAGAACAAGTGAAGGATGATAAAGCTTCGCTTCAAAGTAAGCTGCAAGCGAAACGTGATTGGCTGCGAATGCATAGCCGAGTGCAGGATAAACCAGCTCAACCAAAGGTAGCATCAGCACCACCACCACCATCACCTCCACCACCACCACCACCGCGATCATCATTAGCAAAACCTCGCATCTTAGAAGATGTTACATTCATATATATACATTGATTGCTCTATGCAAAACGAATCTCTTGAACAAGCAGCTGTAGATGTTCGTCATGAGTTTGATACTAAAACAATTAATTATACAAATTTTAAAAGCAATGCTCTATAATTATATATATATATATATATATATATATATATATATATATATATATATATATATATATATATATTTATATATATATATATATATATATATATATATATATATATATATATATATATATATATATATATATATATATATATATATATATTTATATATATATATATATATATATATATATATATATATATATATATATATATATATATATTAATTATAACTCCAGGAACTCCGGCAACGGAGCTAGCTGGAGAGAAACTCCAGGAAGAGACGGGCTTGAACCGACATATGAGGATGCTCAAAGGAGGAAAGAAGAGGGCCAACGCACTCGCTCAACCTTCAACTCCTGTCCCTGCAACCTCGAGGGGCAAACGGATGGCATCTTCCAGCCTGGAGGCACCGGAGCAGGCTCCGAGACTGCTTAAGCGTCCAAAGGAGAGTGCGAGCTTCGCGGAGGCGGCGGCATCAAACCTGGAGGGTCACCCTCACTTGTGGGGAGTACCTTGGAAGGGAGATGCCTACTGACGTGATAGGAAAGTTCAAGGAGGCGGTTGTCAACCAAGTCCTGAAGATGGAAGAGAAGGACTTTGTACCCCGATTCAAGGAAACTTTCCCCAGAAAAGGCACCCTTGTCTTCGTTTGCGAGGGCAAGTAACAGCGACCTGGATAGAAGGGGAGGCAGAGAAACTGGACCTAGGGGACCCGAACCTGAAGGCCAGAGTGGTAAGGGCGGACGAGCTGAGGATCACCAAGGTAATGATTCGACTCCCCGAGGGGGTTAAAACTGCACCGGACTTCCTGAAGCTGGTCCCGCGTCAAAATGGGGGAGTGGACACGTCCAGTGAGCAGTCCTGAAGCAGACGCTGGAAGGCTATCTGATTCTGGGCCTAGATGAACCATCGGCCGCTACACTGAAGAGTCGAAGTTACAGACTCACGGTGGGCGTCGGTTCAGTGACCTTCAAGCTACTGAACTGCGAGAGTACCGCCGAGGGGCAAATTACAACGTCTCAAGAGGAAGTGCAGCCTCAGGTGGTAGAGGAATAATAGCGGCCACCAAGATACGCTTGTCTCAGATTAACTTGTACCATAGCAAAAGCGCCTCTGCAGTTTTAGCAAGGAGCATAGCAAAGGTGCATATAAACACAGCCCTAATAACATTAATACAGGAACGTTGGGTATGGAGGGGATGTATTAGGGGGCTAAATACAATCGGAGAACTGTTTGGTCCTACAAATGATGAAAATGCACGCGCGTGCATCTGCATCAAGGGTATTAACCCCTTTATGTTACAGGAACTGAGCTTTAGGGATTGCATGACCTTCAGAGTGGATATCAAGGACGAGGAAGGCTGAGGGAGAACTGATCACTTCAGCATACCTTCCTTACGACGAGGAAATACGAACAATAGGTATGAGGAAAGTAATAGAATACCGCAGAGATAAAAAAACTCGGCTTGATCATCGGCTGCGACGCCAATGCTCACCATGAAGTATGGGGCAGTATAGATATCAACGAGAGGGGTGAAACTCTGCTGGAATATATTACTAATACACAAATGGACATAATGAATCAAGGTGATGAGCAGGCAAACCTGTGGGTTTCGTGGAGCCTCCTTAGGTCCAACGCGGGGGATAGGGATACAAAGGTGAAAACTAAGTGTCCCTGAGGTACTAAGTACCCCGGCACCTTTTAATAATAATAATAATAATAATAATAATAACATTTTCGTGACAAAGAAAGTTAAATAAGTGCGTCCTAAGCAAGGTTAAATGTCAGTAATAGTCAAAAACCTATGTCAGTGGTGGACAAAAAAAACTTGTCCCATAAAACAAAAAAGGAATCATAAATAATTACGAATTTAGTTTTATTTAATTATTAGGGGAAACTGGGGTTAAGTGAACACACGGGTAAAGCGAATCATGCTTATTATTTCTTCAATAAATTATTATTGTTATATCATACTTAATAAGTATATAACTGTATTTCAAAATTATTTTATAAATGGAAAACACGCATGTTTTTAAAACTTTTATTCTCTAACTGTCATGAATGAGGCTTTAGGTTAGTGCTCGTGTATCTTAGCTAGGCCGCATGAGTCAAGTGTAACCGGATGCACAGGTGTTTAGGAACCATATCGACCCTCTTTTTCGACCACGAAATGTATCTTCTAAGTGCAGCATTTTCCGAACGGAAAAATACAGGCTGAAATATTATTTTGAAAGCAGATAGCATAGCGTATAAGATAATAACTTTTTACATGTATAACATCGTAATATAGTTTTATAATTCAAATAAGAATGTTATGCGAAAGAATCAAGTCGATAGCTTAATTCTAATTGTAGTTTTAAATATTCTGTTGTAATAATAATATTTACATATAATACGATAGTTTTAAGTACTGAAATATAAATGTTTATTCACTAATTACATTTTAGAATCTAGAAATTTTTATACTAGACTGAAACCTTTTTATGGAAACTTTAAATATATGTGCTTTCATATGTAAAAAAAATTGATTACTCAACATGTTTTGTACTATGAATAAAATTTATTGAAAAAAATCACGTTTTTTGGAGTAACCTGGCCTTAAGTAAACATAAATTAATATTAACTTTACATTTATCACTTATTCTCATTATTATTATTAATTAATCTTATACTATTTTAACCGTGTGTACACTTTAATAAATTACTATAATTATCGTTTGATTTTTAACAAATATCGCAGCTATATCATATAAATATGTATATATAAAGTATATATTTTCACAATACTATCATTAATGTTTTTTTATGAAATAACTACTATATTTTAAGATCATTTAATAAATAAAAATATAATAAACATTTATATTTTAGGTTAAATAATAAAAAAATCAAATGTAAAATGCGAAATATAGAGAAGGAGCAAGAGAGAAAGCGAGAGAGAAGATCTATCTCCCTTCTCTATCTAGAAAAAGCTCGAACCACCAAAAAGGCCCGAGCATAAAACATAGCTGTGCGTGCTTCTTTAGCGACGCCCATATGAGGACCTTTTTACCCTCACCGTCTCTTCTTTCTTCTCTGTCTTAAGCATTAGCCTAATGAGAGGAAAAGCGCGTAGGAGGAGAAAAGAGAGGAAACGTTGTTTGCTATTCGTCCTTTCTCACCCTCAGCCCGCTCGCTCGACCCTTCAGCATAAGCGAGATACGGCGGAAAACTGTTTAAAAGATACCGGTCCACGAGGTCTCACTAGCATTAGCTCACCCGACCCCGGGCAAGCTACTCGCTCACTGGCATTCGCTAGACAAGCATCTCCGGAGCACTATCTGCTGTAGTACAGCTTTGCGTTTGACTCTCACTTGCTTAAGCAACTCTTGATCACTCACACTGGTTCAGTACAGCTAGGCTCGTGTTATAGGGTAACCTTTAGTTTTGCTACAAGCACCTCCGGAACACTATCTGTTTTAGTACAGCTTAAGCTTACGTTACACTCCTAGTAAAAAGACTAGCTTGTCCGAGCAACTCTCGATTACTTACACTGATTGAGTGCAGCAAGGCCTGCTACAGATCTTTGTAGAGAAGTTGTATAGCCAAATCGTTCAAATACATACTTTAATATCAGGGTAGACAGTTTTAGTCGAGGACCCACGCATCATAATTATTCAAATACGATTTGTCTTACAATAAACAATTCATCAGATAATCAAAAGTAATTATATTTCATTTATATTGTATCAATTAGTTAAAGGCTATTTCTTGTGTACAATTGGAATAAACGAATTATTTGAATAAACAAAAAAAATATAAATAAAAATATTCTCAATTTTTATAAACCAAAATAAAAACACATACATATACGTATATACTATACATGTATATAATAAACCCACCTCGTCCCTACTATCTATGAGCGCTACTATCTATGAGCGTACAGCGTTTATTATAATATTAACGTATTAACAAATGCACCTCGTCCCGACTATCTAGGAGCGTACAGTATTTATTATAACATTAACATATTAAAAAAAATACGATTGCACTAACTTATACGCGGCCAGATGGAAAATTTAACAAAATATTGATCAAGGTGAGTGTTAGTATAGTACCTCGTAACCTCTATATTTAACTATTCGGTATTTTACAGTATTTTTAAGGTTTTAATATGTCATTTAAGTTTTATTGTTATCTAAATTAACGTTCTTATCTATTCCTGTACAAAAACTAGTAAAATATTTTTAAAATATTTAATTCTATCCTCTAGTTCACTTTACCCCGTACTGATAGGCCTGGGTACAGTGAACCGGTATTTTTCAAAAATAACTAAATAATATTAAACTTAATAAAATACTTTTTCTTAAGTTGCTAGTAGGTTTATTAATGTAAGAAGTTTCTTGTGCAACTTACGAAGTAATGTTTTAAGTCTGAAAAATACATTATTTTTTACTACCATTTTACTTTTAAGTCATTTTTCTCAATTATTCTTTTCCTAAATTCCAGTTGCGTTTTGCACGCCAGATTTTATTTTTATGTTTCAAATGTATGGTAATCTACTTTTTAAATAAATTTTTTATAAATCTATGTTGAGACCTATTGATAAAAGTTAATATACAAATTTTGGCTCTGCAATAATTATAATAAAATACATGTGTTTTGTGAAAATAATAAATTAAAAACTTAATTTAGCTATAGAATTTTTTTTTAAACAAAAATAAAATAATATTGCAACATAGGTTGCTAATCAAAATTCACCGATTCCTGTTGCGCAAAAAGATACTTAACATAATGTCCTTTTTTGAAGGTTTTCTGGCTGTTTTGATATTTTATAAGCGGTTTAGGCTAGAAACATTGACCAACTATTTGTCATATAATTCCTAATTTTATGGTGTGTGGTCAATTTGTGGCCTATATTATGCTTAACAACTCAGCTTATGGCCGACGGTTTCTGGCCAAAAGATGGTGTAATTTATAGAATTATTTATACATAAAATTTAATAAAAATAAATAATATATATATATATATATATATATATATATAATATAATAATGCGTTGGACTATATCGATCATCACTAAAAAAATTATGAAGGTAGCTTATATCAGTACAAAAGAAACTGATATAGTCTCAATACCGTAATAAAGCTGCATTTCTTGCTTAAAATATAGATAATGGTCAAATTATCCTAAAGAATTATTAAAGCGTACACTTTAATAATTCTTTAGGATAATTTGAACCATTATCTCTATTTTTATAGGATTTTATAATGGATTATTGTTTATTATATTTATTTTATAGTTATACATAATCATTGTGTATAATAATATATAATTGTATATAAATATGTATGATTATATATGGTTATACATAAGTTAATTGTATATAATTATATGTACTTATACAGAGACAAAACTTATATATAACCACACATAATCCTATATATTTATATATATTTATGTGGGGTTAGATATAATTTTATATAATCATATATAATATATATATATATATATATATATATATATATATATATATATATATATATATATATATATATATATATATATATATATATTATATATAACCATACATAATTGCATATAGTTATACTATACGTGACTCATTATTACCTGGGTAGTTTTATTCTGGGTATGCGACATCATCTAACTCTGTACTCATTTTGAAAACTATATCCTACTCGTACATTAAAATTTAGTACATAATGCATTTATACTATTAATAAAAGAGACAAAATAAGCGAATAGAATTAAATTTAACAAATGAGTTATTTTCTTAAAATATCTCACAATTCAGTCTAAAATTTTGTTGGTACATTCCTACATATTTATTCTGTAATATTGTCGTTCGCAAGGAAATATAGTAGTTGGTACCGCACTCCCATTTTATAGACATACTTACTTTAGGAAAGTTTTGAAGTTCGCAACCAAATCTAGTAATAAATAGTCTAGTAATAAATGGACGTTAATTTTGTATAAAAAAAGGGCTCGTTCAACCTTAATTAAGTAAGATACCGTCTACGCTGTGCCATAATCTTAGATCGAGCTCTTAAATAAACAGCATTTTTATGAATTTCAATTGTACACCGAAACAAGTTTATCAGCTCATGTTATAATGTTCAGGATATAGAAATAAATACATAACGAGTTTACAACCTAAAACATTCGTTTGAATCAGCTTTCTAATTTTAATAATAAATTCATTTGTATAATATTGTTTAATAGCAATTAAACCATTTTTATCTTTAATTTTCAGTTTGATCATATTTTGTAGGATGCTTAAGGAATATTTTAGCGTGTTAATTAATTACAAAATTTATTATGCGTAGTTATGCAAGTGTGTAGTTTATACTGATCGTAAATAGAATCATAAGAAAGAAATTTTGTATTTAACTTCGATTTTCTATTTAAAAATAAATTTAATGTTTCGAAAACAAATTCAGTGTGCGTACAGTGTTTCAATCTTTCTGGTAGGTTTATAATTTGAATATCTAGATAAGGGCCGGATGCAATAACGGTATTAGCACATTTTTTAATGATTTATATATCAAATAATAATTCTTAGATAAAGAAACAAAAAATGTAGTGTTGTTAAACTCGCTCATTTTGTCAACAATATATTTTTTGTTTCTTTATCTGAGCATTAGTATGTGAGATAAAAATCACCAAAAGAAGTATTAGTACCGCCGTTGTATACGATCCTACAATTATGCGTCTAATCAGGTAGCTCCACTTTAATTTCATACCTAATTTTTTTGCATAATTTGTTTATTTCAAGTACTTCGAATCTGTTGAATAACCCGGATTAAGCAAATCACCTGACTCGACTGGATAACCTGATTTTTCGATCGCAAAATCTGGATCTGCCGGATACCCCGAATTGACCGGGTAACCTGATTCGAACGGGTAATCCGACTGGATCGGTAATCCGATTCCGACAGGTAACCGGACTTGATCGGGTAACTTGATTTTAACGGGTAACCTGGTTATAATTCGGGTACTCGAAATAACGAATACCCAATACCCTCCCGGGAAACACATCGATCCGATTCGATCCTGATTTTTCGGGTATCTGCACACCCCAACTGTTTTTCGCTATTACGAAGCTTCCTCCATGAGGAACCCAATTAAATCACATGGAGCAATTTTTGAAAAATTAATCGAGGACAAACCTGAAGAATGGAACTTTTTAAGGAACTTTTGGGAATAACTAAACAGAGTATTATAGGTACGAAACAAATAATCCCATCCTTTTATGAAATGTCTGACATATAGTTGTGCCTTATTAAGGTAACGTTAAAGCCACCTGTCACCGACAAATACGAGGAGCCATTTTTCTCATTTCATTTTCAATTTTGAGTAAATATCTCTATAAAATGTTGTTGTTCTAACCAAAAAGAACAACTTTTCATAGAGATATTTTCTTAAAATTGAAAAATGAATCAAGAAAGTGGTTCCCCGTATTTACCAGTATCACGGGGTTTAACATTACCTTAATACCAATTTAAATCATGATGAGTGGAAGTTAAAATTGTATGAGTGTTAAGAGAGAACTATTGGTACTTCGTGAGTCAAATGCATGTTTGGTCGTTTTTTACTTCCGTGGTAGGCCAAATTGCGTGCATAAATGGTTGAGTGTGCGTGAATATTTTTATTTGTTTGCTTATATTGGCTCTCCAATTTGGTGAATCAACGTTTGAATTTTTGCATTATATTTATAGGATATTAAATATATATTTCTCAAAGTTTCGTCGAAATCAAAACAGCAGTTTTAATGAATTCCGTGATCGCAACTGTCGGAATCGTGAGTTCCATAAGGCTACGTGTTAAAAACGTAACGAACGTAAATATAAAATGCTTAATAGCTTTTTTCTGGGTTAGTGTAGCTTTCTAAAAATTTATACGAGTAAGTTTGAGGTCAAACCGTACTATTATACCAAAATGCATATTTTTCAAGAGTAAAACTAAAATTAAACTAAAGACGTAGAAATAAATTGCACGTCAATAATGTATAGGAAGTTGTATGCTGAAAGTAAAGTGGTTCGAGTACTGAAAAATGCCTGATTAGATCACGTTTATTGCTCCATATACCCGGGCAGCCGCAGACGGCGGCGCAGAGCCGATATTAAGAGCCGGTTATTGCAACCAAGGTCGTCGAGCATTAGGCTAGGTCAACGTGCTTTGCTTGCGTGTTGCGTAATCGCGCGCACCTCCGCAATCCGCAGTCGTTCTTGTCGCGTCGCGTGCAGCGTACAACACTCACGACTCACGGGTCACGATGAGGCTCTATCCGAGAATAGTATCACCCCTGCCCGCGCCGTTGCCCTCGTCATGTCGTCTCAGTGTTCAAATCTGTATTCTGCCTACATTCGAGTCGCCACCAACCGGCGAACTTGATTTATTTATATGTAATTATATATAACTTTTGTCTCTATATAATCATGTATAATTATAGGTTATGTATTATAATACATGATTATATATAGGGAAGACTGGGGTATAACGAGCCACTAGCCATATTTACTGTAGAAGAGGGACGAAATTCTTTGTTCCGCGTTTTAATCTACTTGCGGTCATAATGTGAGTTAATTTTCTTTGTATGGATATAATAATAATAATATTTATAGAATTGACCGTTTGCCAATTCTCTAAGGAAATAAATTTTTACAGCGCACTGAAGGTTTAAAGTGCAAAATCAGGTTATATGAAATACGACAAAAACTTTTCAAATTGCCAACCGTGTATGTTTTTAATTGATTTATATAATCAGACAATGTTCCTTTTTAGGATATGTTTCAAGATTCAATTTGGTTTTGGTAACTTTTTATTTCATTAAGATTACAAAAAGTTATGATACGAAACGTTAATTATTGCAAATGGGGCATAACGGGCTACTTTTGTTGGGGTATAATGAGCCACCATTGTTAGTACATAAAACGTTTTTTTAACATACGCACGATTTATGCGGATTTTGTACCTGAATAGCAAGACTAAAGTGCTTGTTTTCTGACCAGCGGGCAAAAAAAATACAACCGGAAAAAAGTAGCTTTTTTCTACCCGCTGTTGATTTATTTGCTTATTTGTACTTTTCGAGACATTTCCGCGAATATCCATACACGTGTGACAAAAAATATGGTGTGCACCAAAGGCTAGTGGGCTTCTTAAAATCTTATATAGTTATACATAATAATATATGATTGTATATAATTATATATAAGTATATATAAAAGCATACATAATTATATACAATTATATATAATTATATATAATCATATATAATTATATATAACTATAGAGCTCCAAAAGAAAGAGGTTGACATGTTTATTTATAAAAAGAAAACATGTTTTGAAGAATTGAAAGTGTAATAGCTATAAAACAGGAATTTTAAGTCATCAGGCCCATTACACCCCAATGGGGGGCGTTATACCCCAGCTATTTCCTAAATCGCTATTTTCGATGTGATTTTCAATTATATAGATAAGTAAATGCTATTTTATTTTGTTTTTAAATATGCTTTTTATAATTTCTATGGGTCATTGTATTTTATTGGCCCGTATGGGCCTGGTGGAAATTATCGATACCACTCTAAACTCAAAATCACAACTTTGATATGATTTTTCGGCACTCATGGTATAAAAAACGGTTTGAAACTAGTGCGTAAGTAGATTATTTACCTCATGTGACTTAAATTACAAAAAATTACAAAAAATTACAGCAAATTACAGTAGATTACAAAAAGTAATAGAAAATTACAGAAAATTACAGAAATATTTTATATTAGTTTTATTATTTACTTAAAAAAAGTTAAAAACTTTATTACAAAATTCAAAATTAATGGCTTAGTAATAAAATTCCGTTTTAATGAAATCCGACTTATATTTCGTATGATAAATCATTCATCGAACGGCAGTTTAGGTACTTTCAGCATATAGAAATCTTTATACTTTTAAGTTAATTGTACTCAAAAGCGCAACTGGAAAAGGGTTAGGAATATCGATATATATAGGAGAAAATCCACAAAACATTTCATTTCAACTATTAAAAACAAAAATGTAAAAAAATTGTGCGCACAGTATTGCCGCTTAACATACGTAATTATATATACCCTTTAGAAGTAATAATTCGTGATTGTGCAACAGTTTATTTGATGCCGTCAAAGTTAAGAGGTTAAGTGTACCTAAAGTCAAAAAATAAGAAA
The DNA here is from genome assembly GCA_949152435.1 of Gastracanthus pulcherrimus. Classification (NCBI taxonomy): domain Eukaryota; kingdom Metazoa; phylum Arthropoda; class Insecta; order Hymenoptera; family Pteromalidae; genus Gastracanthus; species Gastracanthus pulcherrimus. Next base: position 49,469,705 of record OX424572.1, read on the forward strand.
TAACAATTTTCTTTTGATATCTTAACATTTTTTTAAACTATATATACAGCTCGGAAATTCACTATATATGTTTACCAATATCCGGAAAAATCTTGGAAAATAATGTAAAAATTTTATATTTTCCAAAATGGAAAATAATGTAAAAATTTTATGTTTTCCAAAATTTAAAATAATGTAAAAATTTTATATTTTCCAAAATTTAAAATAATGTAAAAATTTTATATTTTCCAAAATTTGAATTAAAAATTTTGGAAAACATAAAATTTTTACATTATTTTCCGAGATTTTTAGGAGCGGGAGGGAATAGCACCCGAGGGAAAAATCGACTTTTTTCTCTAGTTACATATATTAATTTATACCCTTCTCAACTGTGGCCACTTTTTGACTTGGAAAACAGGACTAATGGACTGTCAAAAGACAGTTAAATATTGTTAAAAGACGATCGAAAATCAAGGTTATTGGTAAATCTTGATGAAATAAAGGAATTTGGACTATTTTCTAGTGAAGTCACCTTTTTCCCGCTAATCATTTTTGCGGACAAAAAGTGTAATTTTGGTTTCGCTTTTCAGGGCAAAAAGTGGCCATTTTCGTTGAGATGGGCATAAAAGAAGTTTTATTACAGACATTATACCAATAAATATACTAAACAATTTCGATTAATTAATTTGTATTCAAATTTTGATATAAGTTGGAATTGAACATTTTATCATATATAGGCCAGGTGTGCTTGTCGCTGGCATACTTTGCCATCGGTTCACTACCGTGCCCGTTGAACTTACATACGTGTTGATAGTATCATGTGTGAAGATAATCAGCGGTTGGTGCGACTTCAACTCTGATCATCTCAGACTCTCTTCATCTCTGATATACGATGAGGCTGTTTCGTTATGTAAGAAAAAAATAATAACTATGACTATCTTATTGACTGACTCATCAGTCTTAAAGGGACAGATATACTTTTAAAATTTAAATGATTGATTCTAAAAATGAATTGATAACTAAGTCACTTATTGTATATTACCTAGTATTTTTCGATAAATTTGAATATTTTATCAAAATATAAATAAAATTTTTGTTTTATTTTTATAGATCGTTAGGTCCCTTTGATTGGATATAATGAAAACCTCTATATTTATTGGGCTACCGTAAGGTTTAGAGAGCCAATGTGATCGATTTACGCTTTCAAGGTTTTATTATATTTGTATCTAAAAACTATTGACCAAAGCTATAGTCTATTTAAGCCATATTCCATAATAAAATTTTAAAAAATCGCAGATTTTTCGTTTAAATAGACTATAACTATGGCCTATAATTTTTATATACAAATTTCCATACTCATATCATACCTATATGTATTTTGAACATAATAAAACCTTGAAAGCGTTAATTCGATTACATTGGCTATCTAAACCTTACGGTAGCCCAATAAATACAAAGGTTTTCATTATAGCAAATCAAAGGAACGTAACGATCATCAAAAAATTTAAGAAAAAATTTTTAGTTAAATTTTGATAAAATGTTCAAATTTACCGAAAAAATATAGGTAATATATGATGAGTGACTTATTTTTACCTTAAAATATAGTATCAATTAATTTAAAATTTAAAGGTGTATCTGTCCCCTTAATTAATTTCGGTAAGATTGTTCAGTACAAATTTAATGATTATACGGTCAAACCATGGTTTTGTTTCATTTTAATTAAATTATTACTCAAAATCATTGCAATTTCAGTTCAAAACTCTGTTTTTTGACTTACAATAGCAAACTTTGCCCCCGTACTTGGCTAAAAAAAAGTTTAATGAGTTTACCCGAGATTAAAATCAATCAACGGTCAAACTGACTTCTATCACGAACTTGTTCTTTTCTTCTTGAAGCAGCAGGGAGTTGATTATCCACGCACTGTTTGCACGATCAGCTGATACACTATAGCAAACTGTAAGCGCACGAAGCGCACTTTTCCCTGGTAATAATTACGTTCGATTAAGCATGTACATTGCCTTGATAATATAAGTGCCGATGAAGTAGGCAAATCTAAAGTGACGTTGCCGTGTGCTCCGCATATTGATCAAACTACCCTGGTAGAAAATTATCTAGTTTTATCCAGGCCCTCGATTATTTCCTTGGCAAACTAGATAGATCTACATAGTTCTAGATTAATTTTCTACCAGGGTATCCACATATCGATTTTAATTTTGCATAATGCAAGCACTTGATATCTTTTTTTTTTGTCATGTATATATATATATATATATATATATATATATCCAGACACATAACGTTGTATCAATATAGTAATTAATACAAAGAACACGCACTGTACAGGGGACATAAAAGAATTATCTAAAAATATCACAGTTCTCTGGTATATGACGTCTTTTCAATTGTACTTACAATTTTGTTACATGTAACTATGAAATTTTTTGACACGTGACTTTAAATGTATTTATATGTTATTGTGTATCGGCAATTATATTTATATATAGTAGTATGCAATCACATTAGCATACGTTTCACCCTTAGAGCTTAAAAAAAAGATAATTTTTAAGTATAATACTGATTTACTATATATGTTTACCAATATATATATTTACATATCAAGGGGCGCAGTAGCGCCTGATGGCAAGTATAATTAACTACGGTTACGAAACGAAGCTGAGGGCCGGACCGTCGCCCTAATATACGTCGATTTTTGCTTATCGAACCTCTTCAAAATTTTCAAATATTAATATCGAAGCGCTGATTAATTTATGTGCAATCTCTTGGTACTTGTTATGAGATAATAATTCGGTATTTCACATAAGAAAAGTTTGTGTAAAAAGGTATCATCTTTTTAACGAAATAAAGCAGAGTGAATATTTGCTGGGTTTCATTCATTTCATTTCTTCTTCGCACTTTCGTTCTGTACTCTCTATCTCTCTCTCTCTCTCTCTCTCTCACTCTCTCTCTCTCTCGCTCTCTCTCTTTAAAATATATAAAATAAATATATCAAATATAAATACATTGCTAGCAGGCTCTACAGCTGGTACAATCGGTTTGCCGTCGGGGCTTTCGGAGTGAAGAAGAAAGGTCGAACAGCAGCCAACGGCTCAGCGTGAACTTAAGTTATTCATGTGTATAATCTTGTGTTTTGATCAAGTTTGTTGTGATTTTGTATTAGGAAAATTGAAGTGATTATAATAATAAAAACTGAAGTGAACCTCAATAAACAGTGATATGTGCATAAGAGCAATAATTGTGTAATTAAAAAGTGTGAATATATTTAAAGTTTAAAAAATGCGAGAAGTGTTGTTAATCATTTGAAGAGTTTATTTACAATATTGTTGACGCTGACCATTATCTAAGGATTTATTCCAGCTTGATAAATTATTGACTAATGTAAATATCTTAACATAAATTCAGATGCATAATTAATAGAGTAGATCATTTAAATTCTATTTTAATTTTAAGATAATATGTCAACATTGTATAATGGTGCAATATAAATATTATTAGCTTTTGTCATATCATAAGACTACGAAATTATTTTTCATAACTCTTTGTCTCTTTCTAAACGGGAAAATCGAGGCCCTATCTTGATGCTTAGTCTATATACTTTATACGCAAAGTAAAGGTTTTCATACCAGCTTTCATAAGAAATTGTACACATACCTATGGCGTATGTTACCCAAAGTAAAGTACGTCAAACTATAAGAGTAGATGATCTAGGGGATACGGGCTCACTTCATGTTCCTACTTTACCGACCAAGGGTTGGTGTCCGGGCCAACCCAAATATCTACTTTACCGACTGGGTAACCCAAGTACCGACCTCGGGAGGTAACCTAGAACTGTACCTTACCGACCAAGTAGCGGGAAATTTTTATTTTCATATTTAAAATTCGAATTCGTGGCGGTAGATGGCGCTGAATTATGGCAGGAAATTCAAACTGTTATTCGTATTGGTAATCCAACAGTGTATCTCAAAAGTTAACCGAGAATTCTACCTTACCGAGCGTGTGACGGGAAATTTAAATTTTGAAATTCGAATTCGTGGCGGTATATGGCGCTGCAATATGACAGGAAATTCAAATTATCATTTATATTGATAACGCAACAGTCTATCTCAAAAGTTAATCCTGAATTCTACCTTACCGACTGAGTGGCGTTTCAAGATGGCGGAAAATTCAAATATCGACTACGTTGGTATTCCTGTACTGAATACCCGAGGGTGCTCCAGCGGGAAATTCAAATTTTGAAATTTAAATTTTAGTTTATAATTTATTATAATTTTGATTATCGACTGGATGTTAGTAACCCTATATTAATAACCTACCACCATAGGTCATGCGGTGGAAATATCAAAATTTAAATATTACAATTTTAATTACCAACACGAAAAGAATAGAATGGCGTTAAATTTAAATTATCCAACTGATGTATAAGCAAAAAATGAATTCCTAACCTCAAAATATTTTTTTTTCTTCTTTCTGTATGTACAGGGACCCAAAGTAGTACTGCCATACAAGGGGGTCAAAATTTTATCCATATTACCTGAAACCCTTTCCTTTGTCGAGCTTCAAGCGAAAAACGAATTCCTTACCTCAATATTTATTTATTTCTTCTGCCTATATGTAGAGAAAGCCAAAGTAGTACTCCCATACAAGGGGGTCAACATTTTATCCATTTTACCTGAAATCCTTTCCTTTGTCGAGCTTCGAGCGAAAAACGAATTTGTAACCTCAAAATTTGTTTTCTTCTTCTGTCTATATATAGAGGGAGTCAAAGTAGTACCCTCATACACGGGGGTCAAAATTTTATCCATATTACCTGAAACCCTTTCCTTTGTCGAGTTTCGAGCCAAAAATGAATTCCTAACCTCAAGATATTTTTTTTCTTCTGCCTATATGTAGAGGGAGTCAAAGTAGTACCCCCACGCAAGGGGGTTTAAATTTCATTCATTTTACCTAAAACCCTTTCCTTTGTCCAGTTTGGTTTGGTTTGGTTGAGATGCAGCCTTATGCTCGAGAGAAGAAAAGTTCAGATACATGCTCACCATCATAGATGTGTTTTCCAAGTATGCATGAGCTGTACCGGTCAATCGAAAAACTGGAGAGGAAGTTGCATGAGCGTTGAAATCTGTATTGCGTCAAGGTTGTGTACCGAAAGTTTTGCATACAGACTGAGATATTTACTGTGAATAGAATCGCAACCACGAATCCTGTGACTTACCACCTGTCAGACTATCAAAACCAACCCCAAACTGGTGGATTCTACGAGCAATAACTTTTAAATGCTAAGTATCCTGATGTATATCTAGTGGAGAAAGTTCTCAAGAATCGTGGAAACCAAATATACGTCAAATGGTTGGAATTCGACAGTTCCCACAACAGTTGGATTGATAAAGGTGAAATATAATCAGATTTTACTGTTAAATCACAGAGTAACGCTTTCATGTCATAGAGTAACACTTTCATGTCATAGAGTAACACTTTTATGTCATAGAGTAACACTTTCCTGTCATAGAGTAACACTTTCATATCATAGAGTAACACTTTCATGTCATAGAGTAACACTTTCATGTCATAGAGTAACACTTTCATGTCGCAGAGTAACACTTTCATGTCATAGAGTAACACTTTCTTGTCATAGAGTAACACTTTCATGTCATTGTATTTATGCTAACACGTTGATTTTGCTATAAATATAACGCGTGCTTTTAAATAAATATCATTCTACTGAGAGCTGTGAAAGCGACAACATGGAAAACCTACGAAAGGATATTCTTCGTAAATCGCGATAGGATATCATGAGCAAATACAAATCTCAAAGACAGAGTACTGCAAGTTTAAAAGCAGATTCTTTGGGTCATAACATCGATCCGCCAGAAAATCTCACTACCGATAGAGGAACCTAATATACGATGTCTCAGGATCTCAATTATTCGTCTGATGAGCGTGTTAAATTTTCAGATATAGACAATTCAGTTCGAGATCTTTCATTCAGCAATGAGAAGACTGATGCTCTCATTCATAAGTATCTCTGGAAACTCAATCAAAATTATAAAAGATACCATGATCCTGTGTATGGAGTTTATAAGCAAGGAAATAAGCTTATGTTGGGTAAAATTGTAATATTTAAATTTTGATTTTTCCACCGCATGACCTCTGGTGGTAGGTTATTAATATAGGGATACCAACTTCCAGTCGGTAATCAAAATTATGATAATTTATACATTCAAATTTTAAATTTCTAAATTTGAATTTCCCGCCGCAGCACCGTATGGTATTTAGTACAGGAATAACAACGTAGTCGATATTTGAATTTACTGCCATATTGAAACGTCCTCTAGCGTTGGTAATCAGAGATATAAATATTTAACATTTGAATTTCCCGCCACTCGGCCGGTAAGGTAGAATTCTGGGTTAACTTTTAAGATAGACTGTTGGTTTATCAATATAAATGATAATTTGAATTTCCTGCCAAATTTCACACCACTCGCTCAGTAAGGTAGAGTTCTCGGTTAACTTTTGAGATAGACTGTTGGATTACCAATACAAATAACAGTTTGAATTTCCCACCATATTGCAGCGACATCTACCACCACTAAGTCGAATTTTGAATTTCATTATTCAAATTTCTCGCCACTCGGTCGGTAAAGTAGAGTTCTGGGTTACTTTTGAGGTAGACTGTTGGGTTATCAATACGAATAACAGCTTAAATTGCACGCCATATTGCAGCGCCATCTACCCCACGAATTCGAATTTTGAATGTCAAAATTCAAATGTCCCGCCACTCGGTCGATAGAGTTCGGGGTTACCTACTGAGGTCGGTACTTGGATGACCCAGTCGGTAAGGTGGATTCCTGGGTTAGCCCTGACACGAACCCTTGGTCGGTAAGGTAGGAACCTGAAGTGAGCCAGGATCCCCCTAGCTCATCGACTTATAAGAAATCCCATTTAAAATGTTAGTAAAGCGATGCATTGCAGAGACTGCTATAACTTCCATATTTTGATATCCTATGGTGTGCTATTTGTCTGTTGATAATATTTAGATCAAAGACTCAAAATGATTTGGGGTTTTCAGAAACAATCATCGAAGATTAATTTATTAAAAACGTTTAAACCTAGCCGGTTTTAAGTCAACATTTTGACTTACACTACTGTTATCTCGAAGACAATTTTTTTTAGCCTGATATAGCGCAACTGATTTTCAATTCTAGTAGTATAATTAATTGCCAAAACTTTTTTTAGCATGAATAATTAAGTTTACTTACTTTATTAAAATGACATAAGTGCGCATTAAAAAACCTTAATTCGAGATAGCCACCTTTAAATGTTGACATTAAGCACCCGGTTTGCAGGAAACTTATATTTTTGACATATACTAACTTTTTAGAGGCTTACTTTTGATATTTGAAAACTTTTGGGAATTTTGCACCACCCTAATGTATATTTATACTATATATGTTTAAGGAAACTGATTTAGAAATAGAAATGCAACAATATACTTGACATATTAATTGATTTAACTACTTTTTTAGCCTTCATTCGTGATTCACTTGTATAAAGATATATATTGTAGTAGAAATCTTTGACTATATAAAATTTGCAGTAGTTTTTTTCAAGTTTATTTGTAAATATTTGCTATTAAATATTTGCTATTAATATATTTAAAAAAAATATTTATTTCAATTTATAGATGGGGAATAAGAATAGAATATTACGCATCTGGGGAGGTAAAGAATTGGCAAAGGTTTTTCTTTCGGTGTAGGTGTGGGGAAAAACTTAAGTTCGCCAACATTTTACTTTTTCTAAAAGTTCTTTCTAGAGATCATTCTATATGTTTTCATGTAAACTTATACCATTAAACATTACTATATGTCCATTCTACGTTATTTTCAAGCTTTTAGTTGACATGTGCTCTAAAGTGATTACATACAATTGCATATAAATATATTTGAAGAAACAAGATCTATATATTTATATATGTAAAAGACATGTCCGGCCTGACTCATCAACGGTGGATGGTATATGTTTTTATATTGTAAGCATCAAAAGAAAAGTTTCACGTTTTTAGTTGTTTACTGAGGGACAATAAACAATTATCAGGAGAGAAAAGATTTTTTTTTTTGAGTTTTGAGATTTTTTTGGAAAAAGAATATTTTACCTGAGAGTGTTATAGAAACTTAAGCAGCGTTGGTAGCAGTATATACTTGTATGGGTGACCGCCTGGGAACACTACGCCTTATGACAATTTATTATATATCAAGATTGGTTTTTCTTTGCAATAGTATTGTTTATTAATTATTTTATAAACAATATTTTCGGAAAATTGAATATTTTTTGGATTTGTAAAATGTCTTTAAGAGGAATAAAAATCATTTTCGATTTTCCTTTCTTTATTTTGGAAAATTATTTTTCTGCAAAATTATTGTTTATAGAACACTAATATAAGCAATAGGTTTAAAAAATATACAATTTTTTGGATTTTTAGTATTTTTTTAAAATAATTCAGTATATTGAACTGTTCAATTGGAAAAATTATTCTTCTTCGTAATTATTGTTTATTCAACAATTTTGGCATTTTTGTTTTTTTATCTTTTTAGAAAATTATTTTTCGGTAAAATGGGTGTTCATCGATAATAAACAATAAAATCGAAAAATTCAAAATCCGTATTATACCTTTTTTAATAAATACAACTGGTTAAACCAACTTTGAAAAATTTTGTAGAATGAAAATTACTAATAATTTTTGATATTTTAGAAAATGGGAGAAATTTATTAATAAATAAAATGTTTTTTTTTATATTAGAAAGTTTTTGAAAAAAATAATATTTCTATCGGAATATCATTTGGAACATAAAAATCCAATTTTTCTCGAAAATAAAATATTAAACGAAAAAGAAGTGACAGATTTTATTTATTATTAAACAAATAATTTAAGAAAAAAACGATAATTTTGGTTTGGAAAATGGTTCCGATAATTTAGATTTCTTATGGAAAATTGATTTTTCTGTTATTGAAGAAGTAGCTCGATTCAACTTTAGTGGATTCGGGGATATAGAAGCCCTAAGAGGTCATCAAACTCCAGACAACAAAGCAAATCTCCTCCAAGGAAAGAGGGAGAGCAACACAGGTCGGAGCACCCCGGCGCGCCGCCGGGGCGACCCAAGCAATGGTTTGATCCAACCCAACCATTAAAGTGTTATGGCTGTGGAGAATTGGGCTTGATGAAGAGGTATGGCCCCAAATGCTCGGGAAACGAAAAGAGGAATGGCGATTAAGGATCGCAGCCATTCCTAAATCCATTACGGTCCCCGCAGCGACGATCCCCATCGACACTTAAGCAGCGATGGGGGATGCGGACATGAACAAGTCCCAAATTGGTGAAGTCGATTTGGGGGGGGGGGGGGGAGGGGGGTTGGAGCGCTATCTTTTCAAGAGAAGGAGAGGAAAGAGCTCTAACAAAGAGACTCACGACTGATCCAGAAGGATGCACGGTCTCTATGGCCCCAACCCCAGTTGGCCCGGAAGTGCCAAAGGGGAGAACCGATGTCCAAACACGTCCAGGTGAATCCTCACTTGAAGGCAACATCGTACCAGACGGGCAAATAATCTCAAATCTCTCGGCAGAGAGGAAAGAGAACCAAAGTCAGCGAAGGAGAGGATAATTCAAAAGGAACGTCTGTGGCAGGACAAGTAACCGAAGCTGAAGCGACGGCGATAGACTCTGACACACGACCACAAACCCCCAGGTCTTATTCCGAAGATGAGACCAACGAGGCTGGGTCATCCCTTCCAGGTTATAAGTCCACCGAAGTGGAACCCGAGCCCATGCAACTGCAGAAGCCGGCATATAGGGAGGAAGATGAAACTCACTGGTGGCTACAGATAGAAATCGGAGATTTCACGATTCGAGCCCTGTACGACAATGGTGCGTCCAGCACTATAATGGGGGCAGTTGGCTTACAGATAGCCAGCGCATTTGGAAAAGATCTCTCGACCAAGTATGCGGGAAGAGTGAAACTACCGGATGCATCGTTCCACCCACTGGTAGGTCACGTGCCACTCCCCATAACAGTCGCAGGAGAAACGCGGGACGTACGCGTGGGTATCGTCTCGCCGATGTCACGGATTCGCAACGCCAAGAGCTAGAGAGTCTCCTAGACGAATTCCTGCAAGGCCAAAGAGACACTTGTGGCTTAACGTGTGACATCGAGGATCATATAGCTATTGAATCAGCCAAGCCCATAAAGCAAAAGTATTACCCGGTCTCAGAGAAAATAGAACAGGAAACGCACCGGCACGTAAATGAGATGCTAGATCAAGGGATAATCGAACCATCTAATAGTGGTTGGTCGAGCCCGGTGCTGATAGTAAAGAAAAAGAATGGCACCTACAGGTTCTGCGTTGACTACCGCTAGGTTAACGTGCAGACGAAGCTCGATGTGTATCCTCTGCCCTTCATGCATGCTATATTACGGAAATTGAGAAGGGCAAAATAAAGGGCTGTTCCACTTTCTAATAAGGCCGCTCGGTTTATCTTACGGGGGCGCAACGCTTCAAAGATTGATTAATATGGTAATTGGACCAGATTTAGAACCCTATGTTCTGGCATATCTGGCTGATATTATCATAATCTCGGAAACGTTCGAAGAACACAAACGCCTGCTAAAATTGGTCATTGCGAAGTTGAAAGCCGCAGTACTAATTGTCAACCGAGAGAAATGCGTGTTCTGCAAACCAGAAGCCAAATATTTGGGAGTCTTGGTGAATTGGGATGGTATCAGACCAGACCCAGAAAAGATTGAACCAGTAATGAATTACCCGGCTCCGAAAAATTTGAAACAATTCAGACGTGTTCTGGGTATGTCTTCATGGTATAGAAGATTCATGAAGGACTGCGTAATGTTGCCCTTATATATATATCGAGGGTTACCACTGTCGAGTGGTAACAGACCACTTGAGCCTGGCTTGGCTATGCAATTTGAAAAACCCCACCGGCCGTCTGGCGAGGTGGGTACTACGTCTACAATGTCACAACTATGCAATAGTCCACAAGAAAGATGCTCTAAATTACGTCGCAGACGTATTGTCCAGAATGTACGAGGAGATAGAGACACAAATAAGCTCTTTGAGTTGGTCAGAGGGTACAAAAGACCAATGGTACCTAACTAGCCGCAACAAAACAATCACGAACCCGCGAGAAAACCCCAATTGGAAGGTCATTGGAGGAAACCTATACCACTACAGACCAGAGATAGAGATCAAGGACACTGTGGGCGACGAAGATGCTTGGAAGTTGCTAGTGCCAAAGGAACACCGGCATACCATACTACGAGAAAACCATGATAGCCCGACCGCTGGGCACCTCGGACGAGAAAAGACCTATGCCCGAGTGTGTCAGCAATACTTTTGGCCACACATGTACGCAGACGTACAAGAATACGTCCGTGGGTGCATGGTTTACCAACAATGTAAAGTGGTCCAGAAGCCACCTATAGGGAGAATGGGTTTGCGAACAGAGGGTACAAATATATCTTGGTGTTCCAAGATTTATTCACCAGATGGGTGGAATGTATCCCCATCCGGAAAGCAAACGCCCGGACCGTCATTAAACAGTTTCACAAGAGGATCGTGATGCTGTTCGGAGCACCTGAGATTCCATTCGGATAACGGCACAAAATTTAAATATAAGGCTGTCGATGAATATCTCTTGCAACAAGGTATCTACCATACCACAACCTCCCGTACTGCCCGAGAGCAAATCCAGTGGAAAGGGAAAATAGGACCCTCAAGACGATGACTGCGTCATAGCTAACCGAGAACCACAAGACTTGGGACGAACATCTACCCGAGCTCGTCTTCGCTATGAAGACGGCTAAGCATAGCTCCACCGGTTTAGCCCAGCGATGCTGAATTATGACAGACAACCGCTGTCCCCTGGCACCGAACGTAGAGAACAGGAAAGTTCCTTGTCGGAATCCGTACAGCAAGAATGGATGCAAGCCATTGTCCGCCTTGCGTTCTAAGGCCGAACGGATCAGACAGGCGAAGTATTATGATGTTGGACGCAGAGAAGAAGAGTTTCCGCTAGGAGACATAGTCTGGCGGAAAAATAGAGTCCTGTCTTTGGCAACCGTGGGTGTCACCGCGAAATTGGCACCCAAGTACTTGGGACCGTAAATCATAATAGGAGTGCACGGGCCCAACTCATAAAAGCTCTTCGGCCCCACGAGACAAGTAGAAGAACTCGTCCAGGCCGAAGACATAAAGAGGATCGTACCAGGCGTGAATCCGGCAGAAGAGACATCGAAGACCACTGAAGAAGAAGACTTGGGAGCGACCCAACCACCGAGGGATGCGATGGAGACGCGTGACCCTCCTACACCCAACGAAGCCGCGCGAACCGCGACCTCAGCGTGGGTAATACCGCCGGAATTAGCATCGCGAGGCGCAACCTAACCGATACAGCGACGACCGCGAAAAACAACATACGTCGTCAGAAATGTAGGAGCCGGCCCGTCGACGAAAGGTCCACCGAAACCCGCGGAAACATTAGAGAAAAGACCACGCGGTCGGCCTAAAGGAGGCGATAAATTCAGAGTAGAGGGTTCGCCTGGATGACCATCCCCTCGGCGAACTCGAAGGAACCCGCTCCCATAAAAATCGGTTTTCCTCATGTTCGATGCATTTTGTTTCAGATGGCACCGACAAAGTACATCCTGGAAGAGGTGGCGGAGGCCCTCCTAGAGCTCCGCCTAGGGCGCATGGTAGATGGTGTAGTGGCGGCCGCCCTACACGTCTTCAGCGAGCGCCGGCGGTTCGAGGAGGAAGAGGGGAGCCACCAGCTTCAGGCCCAAAGCCCGGTCGTCATCGAGGAATGGGAGGAGGATTCAGTGGCTGGGCGATGTGGCTCACCGTGGGTACCCAAGGCCGAGGGCTTTTTCGAGTCTTCGATGGGGACCCGTCGAACGGGAGCCCCATTCCCTTGTAACCTTCAATTTAAGAGATGGCGACCCAGACTGATCCGTCTGAGGAGAGGCCGGTTGGGAACGACTCAAGGTCTGAAGCGAGGGAAGGTAATGGCGCGCCAAAAGTTCCGCACGTCCAACGCGCGTGGGAGCGGACGGAGATGACGCACCAGACGACCAAGACATCTTGGTCACACTATCGCCGTTCCATGCGCGAGGCCATTGCGGCATGGGACGCATTCAGCGTCCAATACCGTGACGCGTCCAACTATACGGGAGGATGGGTGACCCCCTTTCAGAGGCAACGGGAATTGTTCGAGTATATTCCCATATGGTTGGAGGAACGCAAGAAGAGGCTGCAACAAGCCGTGTTCAGCGACGGTGGAGCTGGACACGCAAGCGAAGCTCGACCTACGCGATTTTTATTCGTGATTACCAACTCAGTTTTTATATGTAAAGTAATTGTAAGATATTTATTTATTATCGTTCTAGAATATAGCTTCTATTGTTTTGTTAAAATCAGTGTGCGTCAATTAACCCGATCCCGCCTGCTCCTCGCACCGAGTTAGGCCAAAGCAAGACTACATCGCTGTTTGCGTTACAGTAGCATTAGTCTCCGCGTTTTCGCGCTCCTTACAGGCCGCGAAAACCAGTGTGTTGAGGTAACTCCGCACGAAGCCGAATCCTCGCAGATTCGGTGTATACGCGGGTAGAGCATTCACAGCTACACCGGATTAGGCTACGGCGGCGAGTCGCCGCAGGCCGCCTTGAAGGTAAGAGCTGCAGTAAGCCTCGCCCACGCGCTGCGTGTGGCGCACGCCTGCCGGTCGCTAGCATGCTCAATTAATTAGTAATTATTAATGGCTGAGCACCCCGTTATGACTTACTTTACGCTTTTTCTCTAAAGGTAAATTTTGAAAAATAACATCCCTAAAATGCTTAAGGAGGTTCAGGAGTTACAAAACGACCAATTGTTATTCATATTTATTTCTATTTTGTTAAAACTTGTTAGTTTTGTGAAAACGTTGACCTTATGTGAAAATTTTGATATTTAGTGAAAATTTTGAAATTCTGTAAAAATTTTGGAATTTAGTGTGATTTTTTAAAATTTTATAAAAATTATGAAATTTTGTTAAAATATTATCATTTTGTAAAAATTTTGTAAAAATATTGTCGTTTTATGGAAATTTTGTAAAAATTTTGACGTTTTATGGAAATTTTGTAAAAATTTTGACGTTTTATGGAGATTATGTAATTTTGAAAAGTCTTCAAATTCTGTCAAAATTGTGAAATTTTTAACTATTGAAATTTTGTGGTAACTTTGAAATTTCTTTATAAATTGTAAAAATATTGAATTTTGTAAAAATATTGAATTTTGTAAAAATATTGAATTTTGTAAAAATATTGAATTTTGTAAAAATATTAAATTTTGTAAGAGTTTTGAATGTTGTAGAAATTTTGATTTTTGTAAAAATTTTGAAATTCGTAAAAATTTTGAATTTTGTAAAAATTTTGAATTTTGTAAATATTTTGAATATTGTAAAAATTTTGATTTTTGTAAAAATTTTAAATTCGTAAAAATTTTGAATTTTGTAAAAATTTTGAATTTTGTAAAAATTTCACATTTTGTAAAAATTTTGAATTTAGTAAAAATTTTGAATTTTGTAAAAATTTTGAAATTTTTAACTATTGAAATTTTGTGGTAACTTTGAAATTTCTTTATAAATTGTAAGAATTTTGAAACTTTGTAAAAATATTGAATTTTGTAAAAATATTGAATTTTGTCAAAATATTGAATTTTGTCAAAATATTAAATTTTGTAAAAATTTTGAATGTTGTAAAAATATGAATTTTGTAAAAATTTTGTAAAAATTTTAAATTTTGTAAAAATGTTGTAAAAATTTTGAATTTTGTAAAAAATTTGAATTTTGTAAAAATTTTGAATTTTGTAAAAATTTTGAATTTTGTAAAAATATTGAATTTAGTAAAAATTTTTAATTTTGTAAAAATTTTGAATTTTGAAAAAAAATTAAATTTTGTAAAAATTTTAAATTTTATAAAAAATTTGAATTTTTGTAAAAATTTGGAATTTTGTAAAAATTTGGAATTTTGTAAAAATTTGGAATTTTGTAAAAATTTGGAATTTTGTAAAAATTTTGAATTTTGTAAAAATTTGGAATTTTGTAAAAATTTGGAAATTTGTAAAAATTTGGAATTTTGTAAAAATTTGGAATTTTGTAAAAAATTCTAATTTTGTAAAAATTTTGAATTTGGTAATAATCTTGAATTTTGTAAAAATCTTGAATTTTGTAAAAATCTTGAATTTTGTAAAAAATTTGAATTTTGTAAAAATTTTGAATTTTATAAAAAATTAAATTTTGTAAAAATTTTAAATTTTATAAAAAATTTGAATTTTTGTAAAAATTTGGAATTTTGTAAAAATTTGGAATTTTGTATAAATTTGGAATTTTGTAAAAATTTGGAATTTTGTAAAAATTTTGAATTTTGTAAAAATTTGGAATTTTGTAAAAATTTGGAAATTTGTAAAAATTTGGAATTTTGTAAAAATTTGGAATTTTGTAAAAAATTCTAATTTTGTAAAAATTTTGAATTTGGTAATAATCTTGAATTTTGTAAAAATCTTGAATTTTGTAAAAATCTTGAATTTTGTAAAAAATTTGAATTTTGTAAAAATTTTGAATTTTATAAAAATTTGGAATTTTGTAAAAATTTTGAATTTTGTAAAAATATTGAATTTTGTAAAAATATTGAATTTTGTAAAAAACATTAAAATTTTGAAATTGTAAAAATTTTGAATTTTGTAAAAATCTTGAATTTTGTAAAAATTTTGAATTTTGAAAAAATTTTGAATTTTGTAAAAATTTTGAATTTTGTAAAAATCTTGAATTTTGTAAAAATTTTGAATTTTGAAAAAATTTTAAATTTTGTAAAAATTTTGAATTTTGTAAAAATTTTAAATTTTGTAAAAAAATTAAATTTTGTAAAAAATTTGAATTTTGTAAAAATTTTGAATTTTGTAAAAATTTTGAATTTTGTAAAAAAATTAAATTTTGTAAAGTTAGTTACAGTTTTTTCATAAACAATTGCTGAATAGGTTCATTGTCCGAAATTCAATCCCTATCTTCTATATATATATAGATAATATATATATATATATATATATATATATATATATATATATATATATATATATATATATATATATATATATATATATATATATATATATATATATATATATATATATATATATATATATATATATATATATATATATATATATATATATATATATATATATATATATATATATATATATATATGTATATATATAAAATCGTGCCCTGATTAACGGTCTGACTGATTTAGTGACTGAGTGACTAACTGAATGACTGACTGATTGACTCGTCAACGTCGAGCCAAAAACCATTAACCCTATCATATATTGTTTTTATATTGTAGGCAATGAAGAAGAAGGGGTTTTAGAAGACTAACTCTAAGGGGGAAATTTATAAATTTTAATTTTTATTGGGTTAAAAGCTGTAAAATGTGTTTTCACGGAATCATTTCAAATCTTCAAGACCCGATGAGATATCTGTTTCTTATAATTTAAAAGGGTTTGTAATACTACTTTCTAGAGAGTAATTTTTGCGTTTTTCACTAATCGATCGCTGAGTGAATAAATCTTTCTAATTTCAAATAAAAAATTCAAACCATATCTTCTTCCTTTTATATATATAAAAGGACCTGTCTCGAGTGACTGATTGACTGACTGACTGACTGACTGGCGACTTGAAATTTGGACAGTATATATACAAAAAATCAGTCTTGATACGATACTTTGTGAAAATCGTGAAGAAAAATTAATTTTTTGCAAGAGTTGGCCTAAAGCTTACTTTTTCGGATACTTTGCATAAAATCGAAAATCGTGCACTAATGTGATCAGAAGTTTTCACTCGAGGACAGCTTCGACAGCCTTAGTGAGCAACGATCAGTAGTTGAACATTATGCGCAGTGTGCTACCTTAGTGTATTTTATGCTTACTATTACCGAAAAAAATGTTTACCTCGGACGTAGAACTTATATGCCGTAAAGTTCTACTTTACGTCCTTGGTACGGAAAGTACTATTTTATTTTAGAAAAATCAGTCTGTTTTATTTTGGCTATGTAAGATGTTTTACAATCAAATCTATTCGCAGTTATTTTTAGAATTGTCACTGGTATAAAAGATAAAATAGACTAAAAAGAGTAGATAAAGAAGATATAACAAATGTATTTTATTTTATACTTATGGGCTATATTAAGAAAAATATATATTTGTAGTCAATTAGACTTACTAAAATTATTCGTTTCATAGATTTAAACTATTTTTAGATAAACTATAAACTAATTTTATAACGGATGAAGTTCTGTTGTTAAAAACTTGGATAACACGAACCAATATTCTGGTCCATCCAAATTTGTATTATCGAGGGTTTACTACATTACTTTCTTAACTTCTTCTTATAAGACAAGACAACGCAATGTCAATACTTTCTGCTACGGCTACAGCTGCTCTTTCTCGCGCACCTCATTGTTTATATCACGTCAGCTGATTCTCGCATACACTAACCTTATTATGATGACGTATAAGATAATGTCCTTATACTTTGTATGATCAGTCAACCGTTGTACAAGGGGGTTGTTAAATATTCGGAAAGGTAAAATTGCATGAAAGTAAAATTCGGAAATATATTTTATGGAAAATGGAAAATTCTGTGAAGTTAAATTTGGAATAAAAAAATTAGTATCGAATATAGAAATATTGTAAGAAAAAATAAATCGTAAGGGTGAAAATATGGAAAATAAAATTTCGGCAAGCCAAAATATTGAAAATCAATAATTTTATAGATTAAAATATTCAAAATTTAATATGCAAGCAGCTAACTTGGTAATGGCAGTAGTACCCGTGTATTTAAAAAAAAACAAATTAACAATTTCCAATATTTTAATCTATGAAAATTATTGATTTTCAATATTTTGGCTTTACGAATTTTTATATTCCATATTTTCACCTTTACGAATTTTTTTCTATTAATAAGAGTTTTTTAAATTAATAAATATTATAAATATTTTTTATTTATAATGTTTTTTAAGTTATGCTTTTTCTTGCTTCTGTTACGTATGAATGTGCGCTATTGCGTCACGCTTTGTGACACAGTTATTATTTATTTCAATAATAGTATATTATGTAACAAGGGAATAAAGTCGAAGATTATGCCAGAGGGTGGGTTTACTGCCCGAGAGAAGCGAGATCAGTAATCACCCGAGGGAATATTCGACTTTATTCCCGTGTTGCATATAGAACTTTATTCCGGACTAACTGTGGCCACTTTATTGACTTAAAAAGACAGACTTCTGGTAAGAACTAGAATTTAATCAAATGTATATTAATATAGAGAGAAATATAAATAAAAAAATGCTTTTCCGGGAAAAATGTAAATTTGCGGGAAAAAGTAGATTTGCAGGAATCATATGCTACTTTTGTCCCGCATTTAAGGTCAATAAAGTGGCCATTATGGTTGAGTCGGGAATAAAATAATGATTATTTAGCATTTAAGTGTTTTTAAGAGTATAAGTTGTGCATGACTTGACATTATAAGATATAAAGGTAAATAAATATAAATTTTGTTTCTTTGCTTTTCATATGCACAAAATATCGCATTTCGCCGGGATCCTATAATACAAGAGCCATGAACAGGCGTGGCATCAGTAGCAGTGGTCGCAGCCTCCGCCGCGCAACAGATAAATGCACTTGGCCGTTAATTTCTTTGCGCTATCGCATCTCTGACTAAATAATGCTAGAGCTCGCGTCATTGTTAATACCTCGAGACATTACGCAAGTCTGCGCGCGCCTATGTGTATTTGCGACTCTTTCCCCGTTGCAGAAGCGCAGAGCTGCTCTCTGTTTTATCAGGGTGCGCGAGATTTCGCCGACATTTCCAGAATCTTCATCGATCCGGTGGCTGCTGCTGCAGGGCTGCATGAGCTCTCGTCCGTAGGGTACATACGGTAGGAAATGCTTCTCTATTACCCCTGTTTCCCTTCGCATTTTTCTCGGGCTTTTACACAGTTAAAGATATTTTCTTTTACAATTATTGGGTCATTACTCCATGTGTATGTCTTTTGCTTTACTCGATTATTGATTATGAAGATACGAGCTGATATTTTTCACATAAAACAATTCAATAGAGATAAATTTTTATAAATATTTCTACACTACAAGAGTTTATTTAAAATTTGTTTTCATTCTTCTTATTTTGATATCGTCTTAATTCAAGTTATTGTACGAACTTTTAAAAAATTTCGTTAAGTAAACAATTGTTATACGAATTTAATAGGCATTAAAATAAATTAAGTGATAGACAATCATCAATGAAATTTTTTCCTAAAATAATGTATAGAAAAATGAGTAGAAAGCGGAATCATCATTAGCTTCAATTCGATGAAAAGTTCACCTGTTTGCGGCGAATGCGAGCTGACCAGTCTCGCGGCAGCCTCCCCCAACTTCTGCTGCACATCCGTCATGCTTGCAAATTCTCTCGACTCCTTATGCGCTGTATCTTCCCCAGGAAGCTGATACTCTGGAGAAAATAAAAATAAAGCGCAGCACAGTAGTAAATGACAAGCCGATTTGAGAACTACACTATAGAAAAATACGCACGCACGCACAGGATAACACTTCAATACAGAGAAAGAAAGAGAGAGAGAGAGAAAGAGAGAGAAAATTCGGAGAGTATCACTGATGGGGAAGTTACGGGCTGCGCACTGCGAGGTATCCGACGCGTTTCAGCCGACTGACTACTATGCTGCTGCTGTCGCTGGCGGCTCTCAGCTACCTACGCCGAGCTTAACCAGCCGACGCGCGCCTCTCGCTTGCTCTTCTCTTCTCTCTCTATCACTCTAGATATCTATACCTTTCCACCTCTTCGCCGCGTGTGTCGCTCTCGCTATCTCTCTTGCTTCTGTCGGCTAGGCTAGTGCTCATCGAGTATTTTACGTGACTTTTGTACGCGATCTTGTAAACGAAGTATTTTACGCCAGTTGTCGCTTTTATTTTAAAATTGCATTCTACGGTATTATGAGCTAAAGTTTAGTTTAAGAATATAGATATTTCAGATTCGGTCTAGATCAATTCAAATTTTGTATTTATCTAGGCCAGATTACTCCAGTATGAACACCTATAGCTGTTTTGGGTGCCACTTTTCATTGTCGTATGATATGTACGAACCTTTTTAATAAATTCAGGAGTTGCGTGTAACAGCGGCTTAAGGGATTTTTTCTTTATTAAGAAATTTTACATTTAAAATTGTATCGATTATTTACGTATTATATAATAAAATATTAGACCACAACCGCAAATTTTATGAATATTGCATGGTAGAATGAACTCGAGAGTAAAGTCGTTACCTATAATTACTAATGTTACCCGAGTAAAAAAATCTTACATATCATCATATATAATCATATATAAGTAACTTACGTACGATTGTATATTGAATAACGTTATATATAATCATATATGATTATATATAATTGTATATAATTGTATATGATTATATATAATTATATATAATTGTATATAAATTTTAAATTAAATACATTAATAATATAATAATTAATTTATGCAAATTTAATATAGAAAATAGTTTTTGTTGAATATTAGCAATGTTTTAAGCATTTCTTATTACAAAAAGTTATTAAATCGAAAAAAAATTAGCACCGTGCGGGATTTGAACCTAAAACTTTGAGTTATGAAGCCATTACCTTAACTACTACCCCAACAGCTCTTGTTGTAAACGTAGTATCCGAAGTGTATTATAAGGTATATTGGTGGCAGCACATATATAGTCGTATATACTTATATACAATTATATAGAAATAGACTTAGAAAATGTTACTTCACAAAATTAAAATAGACTTGGTACGAGTAGTAAAAAGTAATATATTGTTTTACAGTCAAAGTTCAGGCACTGTTGAAAGACGGGACTGAGCGTAACGCGCTTAGTCTTGGCGATTATGGTGGCTGATGACGAGGTCCAGGTAGTGTGTTCCGTAGTTTTGGTGTCTACCTATAACTACTGGTCAGAGACGGTGTAGGATATAGGTGCCGATGACGAGGTCAAGGTAGCGCGTTCCGTAGTTTTTTATGTCCGTACATGGTACTGGTCGGAGAAGGCGTTCAGTTGGTCATAATCGTCGATGACAAGGTCTAGGTAACGCGCTGCGTAGTTTTTGGTGTCTAGCTATAACTACTGGTCAGAGATGGTGTCCTGGTGGTTATGGTGGCCGATAACGAGGACTAGATAATGCACTGCATAGTTCTTTATGTCTACATATATGAACTGGTCGAAGATGGTGTTCAGGTGATTATGGTGGCCGATGACGACGTCTAGGTGACGCGCTCCGTAGTTTTTTGTATATAGATGTAGGTGCTGGTTGGAGATGACATCTATTAGGTGGTTATAATAGCCGATGACGAGGTCTAGGTAGTGCACTTTGTAGTTTTTAATGTCTGTATATATGAACTTGTCGGAGGAGGTGTCCAGGTGATTTGGTTGCCGATGACGAGTCTGGTTAGCGCGCTCTGTAGCTTTTTGTATGTACTCGTATATGAATATACTTCTTGAAGAAGGTGTCGAATTAATTATGCATTAAAATATAATTTAAGAACACTTGAAAATTCAATATGTATTTATATATAAATATATATTATCGTATATAACTATATAAAGACCAATCGTAAAAGTAAAATGTTTTATATGTAACTGTATACGAACTGTATATGTATATGTATATGTAACTGTATATGATTGCATATTAATGTATATAACTATATATATTTATATACAAACTGTTATATACAACTATATATAACTATATACAATTATGTATAAACTTTTTTCTAGAATTGCAATCGGTTTGATGAACTGTATATGTAATTATATATGATTATATATGTTCGTATACAGTTACATATAAAACATTTTACTTTTACGATTGGTCTTTATATATATATATATATATATATATATATATATATATATATATATATATATATATATATATATATATATATATATGTAACTGTATATGATTGCATATATATATATATATATATATATAGCTATATATAAAATCTTCACGATTCATGAATTTCAACTTGTATATAGTTGCTTTCATGTTGTATTTCAACTGTTATATATGTGCTTATATATAAGTATATATTATTATATATATTCATATACAATTTATATATAATCTTAATCCATATATAACTGTATACAACTATATATAATCATATATAGTCATATATAATCATGTATGATTTTTATATATAACCATATATATTTATATACAAAATCATTTTTACTCGGGTAATCAAAAGATTAAGATTTTGAGTTCTTAAAATAATAAGTAGACTTATTTACAAAATATAACCTATTATAAAAAAATATATTAATTTTCCTGTATAGCAAATTAAGAACGTTAGGTAATATTGGTAATATAGGTATATATAGTGATTTATTAAAATTATTTATGCCAATCTGAATGAAAATGGTCACTTTTTTCCCTGAAAAGCGAGACCAAAAATGATTAGCGGGAAAAAAGTTACTTTTTAACACACCCCGCCATAAAGTGCGTACTTTTTCCCCGCCGAGCCGTACATATTAACTCCCTAACCGCACTCTAGGCCCCGCCGCGCCACGCGCTGTGTTTTTGGTACATATGTTAAGAAATTGTATATTGCACGAGTGAATAAAGTGAGCCAGCGATTGCCAGCGGTGTGACGCCCTCGGTGGCCGAACCATACGCACGCATTTACTGGCTCACTTTATTCTATACGTGCATAATATACTATTATTACCACACCCCACTAGAAAGCCCACGTTTTGCCCCTGATAAGCGGGGCAAAAGTGGCATATTTTTCCCGAAAACTAGTTTTGCGGGGCGAAAGTAAAATTAGCGGGGCAAAAGTAAAATTAGCGGGACAAAAGTAAAATTAGCGGGGCAAAAGTAAAATTAGCAGGACATTTTCCAAAATGTTCCAAAATTTTCCAAAATTTTCCAAAATTTTCCAAAATTTTCCAAAATTTTCCAAAATTTTCCAAAATTTTCCAAAATTTTCCAAAATTTTCCAAAATTTTCAAAAATTTTCCAAAATTTTCCAAAATTTTCCAAAATTTCAAAAATTTCAAAAATTTTCCAAAATTTCAAAAATTTTCCAAAATTTCAAAAATTTTCCAAAATTTCAAAAATTTTCCAAAATTTCAAAAATTTTCCAAAATTTCAAAAATTTTCCAAAATTTCAAAAATTTTCCAAAATTTCAAAAATTTTCCAAAATTTCAAAAATTTTCCAAAATTTCAAAAATTTTCCAAAATTTCAAAAATTTTCCAAAAATTCAAAAATTTTCCAAAATTTAAAAATTTTTCCAAAATTTAAAATTTTTACAAAATTTAAAATTTTTTAAAAATTTCAAAAATTTTCCAATATTTCAAAAATTTTCCAAAATTTCAAAATTTTCCAAAATTTCAAAATTTTCCAAAATTTCAAAATTTTCCAAAATTTCAAAATTTTCCAAAATTTCAAAATTTTCCAAAATTTCAAAATTTTCCAAAATTTCAAAAATTTCAAAATTTTCAAAAATTTTCAAAAATTTCAAAAAATTAAAAATTTAAAGACGAAAAGTGGCCTTCCAGTGGAGAGTGAAATAAAATACTATATGCAACACGAGGCAAAAGTAGATTTTTCCCTTGGGTGATTGTACAGCCCTTACGAGAATATTTTTCCCGCGGGAAAAATCTTCCACTTTTGCCCCTTGTTACATAATGTACTATTTTTCCCGCAAATCCGGGAGAAAAGTAATGTTTTAAAGTTCTAGCAATAACCCTGATTTTCGATTGTCTTTTAACATTCCATTAGTCCCGCTTTCCAAGTCAAAAAGTGGCCACAGTTGAGATGGGCATAAAGTACTATATGTAACTCGAGAAAAACGTCGATTTTTCCCTCGGGTGATACTGCCCACGATTCGCTTCGCTTTGCTCGCTCGGGCAGTAAACTCACGCGCGGGAAAAATATTCGACTTTTAGCCTTTATTACAAGCAGACGTTCGTATGTTGATTTGCTGAATATTTTTCTTGATATTCCGAATCGTCACAAATTTTTTCAAAGTATTTCCATCATTGTTTTTCGAGATATAAATCGTTAAGAGACATTTTCGTGTATAACGAAATGAAGAAAATAGCTTAACCAAAATGTTGGGTCATACAAGATAGATAATTTTATGCTATTTCAAATGCATTTACACTGAATGGATCATATTATATCTAACATACCAAAAAAGAAACACGAAAAACTGAAACTCAAAAGTAAAAAAAAATTGCTCAAACAACGAAAAAGAATCCACCAATAAATAAAAAATACGAACATTCTAAAAATAGTATATTTTTATCCCAAATGTTCCAAAATATGTGTCTAATATGTTTTTTTCGGAATTTGTAGAAGTAGTCACTACAAGCTTATGAATCTTTGAAATTCCTTTTGATTTCGAATCTTTATCATAGAAGAAAAATAAATCAGCTTTGTTTGACCAAAAACGATAGAGTCGTTATCGAAATATAAGTAATAAAAAAAAAGAAAAAATGAAATAAATACATAACCTCAAATATCTCGACAAAATATGAGACAGCATAATCTGTGCAAACATTGGAGTCGTGAGATAGTACAAAGCTACCATTTTGAAAAGTTTCAGATAAATTACTGCCGCTTTATTACCAGTTAAGGTTGATGTACCAGTAATTGGCCATTGCCCAGTATCTGGCCACTAAAGGCCACAATTTTATTTTTTAATTAGCTTTATAGATAAAATTAGTAACATATATCTAGTAATTACTCTTATTTATCTGTTTAGATTCTTGTATAAAAAATTTTGTTTATCATTGTTAAATTCGACAATATAACAATATGTTATTTTTCGGCTAAAGACAAATAGGGTAAGCGTACCGATTACTATGCCATGTTATTGCAGTCTAGAGAGTTCGCTGATTTAGAATACTTGAATAACAGTCCATATATTTTTAAAGCTTCTAATTCACCATTCACACTTCGAGACTTCTTTTATGGAAAACAATTTTTTTAGATGTAGTACCCCTGTGGACATCATAAAAAGTAATAAAACATAAGGAAACTTAATAAAACGTAGAAAAGTGTGAGTAATCATGAGAAAACGTAATATAAAGTAAAAATCCGTAACAAAGAGTAAGAAACTGTTGGATTTTCGACATATTTTACGTTTTATACATTTTCTTATGTTTTTATACGTTTCTTTGCGTTTTCTTACGTATTATTACTTTAGATTACATTTTCACATTGAGAATTGCGCTCATTAAAAAGACGTTTATAGTGTCCAATATTCCAGAAAAATGTTTTCTAAGTGCCAATGCTTGTTAAGTAACTTAAAGTTTCTATTTTGTACACGTGAATTGGTTTGTATATGCCTCGTCACCTATCGGTGGAAAATTCTAGCTATATTTTCTTTAATGTAATTGCGATACGTAATAAAATGCACGAAAGCGTGATAGAGTATAAAAATCCGTAGGAGACCGTAGAGAAAAGTAAGAATGTCCGAAATCCAACAGAATCTTACGTTTTCTTACGTTTTCTTACGGTTTCTTACTTTTTCTTACGTTTTATTACTTTTTTTATTTCCACAGGGGTAAATATTGAATATTTTTAAAATATTAATGGAAACAAGAAAAAAAGTTTGTGGGTTAGTTACTGTGCCCTAACAAACCCCAAAAATCAATTACTGTGTCTCAGTTACTGTGCACCCCCACCAAATACTGTGCTCCAAATATGGTGCATCCGAAAATTAATATGGCAGATTACAATTTTATGTGAAATTGCTATAATTAAGTAAGAAAAATTAACTACGATAAGTTATTTTAATATAGGTAGAAATTTATTTGAAACATTTATTTAAAAATAATTTATTACTTACTACGTTTTTTATCTTTCTCCATCTTTGTTACCTCAATCGGAAAGTACACAAGATAATTTACATATGTTTGTTCGCTTTTATAAGCAGATTTACGTTCGGTTAAGAGAGTTTTTTATTTGGGTTGTAAAGTGGAGGTTATGGTCGACGAAGGCGCGTTGTCATCGGGCGGCACAGTAACTTACCCATCACGAAAAACTTGTCCAATTACTGTGCACAATAAGTGACAGAAGCTTTGAATTCGTTTGAATTACTGGACTTATTTATTATAAAAAAAATATTAAAATAAATGTTCAAAATAATGCTTTATCCTAATCTATACTAGTTTTATTTATATAATATATTTGTTTCATGTTACAAAACAATTTCATTTATTCTGTATCACCTTTCATTCATTGAGCGTTTTCTTAAGCTTTTTGCTAAGATTTGCCAGAAAAAGAGAAAAATCGTATAGCACAAATTTCAAATGATCATTTTAGTATTTAAAGAAAGAAAACAATATACAATCGGTTCATATACATAAAGTCTCGCATAAAAGAGCACTTGAAGATTAAGTAAAAAATATAATACGATCTTTCTCATGAAAGGATAATTAGTTATACGGTAAACTAAGCCTAGGCCACAGGAATTGGCTACCCCACAGTAATCGGCACACCTACCATATTAAGACTCAAAAATTGTATTGAACATTCTTCTATATTTTATGAAGAGCCTCAACTCTATTAATTAAAAGATTTTCTGTCATATATTTCAAATAACAAAGGAAATAATTTATTCAAACTTGCAGGTCGGAAAAGTTAGGTAAATGTAGGACCTTTCAAATGCACTTTTAACGGATCGATGATTTTATTTCTAATGTACCCAAAAACCCGAAAAACTGAAACCTACCTACACGCACGCACGTAAGCACGCACGCACACACATATAACAAGCACGGGGGTGGAGTTGTCTTGTATGTACATAATTCACTTAAAGCTACGGTATTATCACGGTCAAACACTCTACAAAGAAAAAAAAATGAAAGGATCCTCCGGGTATCTCGGAGTACCTCATGTGTAGTGTGCAACAAGTCGACTCGGCCATGGTACTTGTAGAAGTCATATATAGACCACCGTATACTCCCTTTCTTAAGGACTCGGACCTAGTGGAGCAATTAACATCAAGAACGTATCACTACAGTCACAAGATTATCATGGAAGATTTCAACGCCAACCTGTTATCAACTTCGGACGATGCAAAATTTGTGAAGAATTTAACTAATAATCTATCTCTTAAAATAATTGAACACGGTGCGACTCCTCATCATACTAATGAATCTCGCACATGGATTGACATCATACTAGTAGACGAAAATGATGAGGTGCTGAGTGCTGGCAATTGAGTGCCGACTTTTTCTAGCCGCCATAATCTAATTGATGTTACTATGAAAATTCACTTAAACGAAACTCAAAAACTTCAATATCACATAAACTCTAAAGACTTAAACACAGACAGGCTAAACCAAAAACATAGGTAATCTATAAGGTAATATAAATAGGTCTGTGCATAAGATTCTAAAGCTTATGGGGTATTGAGGTTACGTTTGGCATATCTGGGTAAAATATTATGGATGTTATGGGGTATTGACAAGTATGTGTATAGGCGTTGAAATATTATAGGTTATCTAGGGTTTTGGTTTAGCCTATTGGTGTATAATGGCTTAGAGTTTGTGGCATGTTAAAATTTTGTTTGGTCTGCCTACGTATAAGAATTTGGAATTATGGGGTATTCAGGTTTAGGGTTTGGCTTATCTATGTATAAGAATATGGAGGTTATGGGGTACTGACCCTGGTAACAAAATCATCGCAATTTCACCGCAATTCTGCTGCAATCACAAAAATTGTAGTAGCCGACGTGCGGTCTGCTTCACAATTCGACTCGGTTTCAGCTGCACGGCGATTGCGGAAGACGAGTGCGATAGGATTGCAGCAGAGGTGCAGCCGACAAGTGCGACTAAGCGGGATGAAATAAAGCAACCGCGAGAGCAGCAAAGTTGCACCCAAATTGTGTACGACGATTGCGTCAAACGAGTGCGTCAGGATTGCAGCAGACGTGCAGCCGACAAGTGCAATTAAGAGGGATAAAATAATGCACTCGCGAGCGCATCAGTTTTGGGCTCACTCGACTAGTTTGGCGTGGTAGATACTATAAGAGACCGCGCACAAGCCGTCTGGAAGATAAAACTTGTTGGAGCTCTTATTTTTGTTACCATTCTCGATGTTCTGAGGATTTTCGTTACGAGGTGTGTGATTGTTTTTGAAGTATATCTTAACGCACTCGCAAATGCGTTACATCATCTCCCTTAATCACACTTATCAACTGCACGTCTTCTGCAACCCTGCCGCACTCGTCTGCCGCAATCGTCGTACGCAGTTCGGGTGCAATTCTGCCGCACTCGCGAGTGTATTATTTCATCCCCCTTAGTCGCACTTGTCGACTGTACTTGTGCTGCAATCCTGCCGCACTCGTCTGCCGCAATCGTCGTGCAGCAGAAACCTAGTCAAAGTGTGAAGCAGACCGTGCACTTTCGGCGCAATCGCGAGTGCGCCAGACTGTGTTACCAGGGGAGCTATAAACTTGATCTGTTTGTATTTGAGTGTTTGGAGGTTATGGGGTATTGAAGTTTAGTTTGACCTGTCTGTGTATAAGAATTTCGAGGTTATGAGGTATTGAGTTTTAAACATGGCCTGTCTGTGCATCGGAGTTTGAAAATTATACGTTACCTAGGGTTTCGGTTTAGCCGGTCTGTGTGTAAGAGTTTGAACATTATAGTTTATCTAAGGTTTTGGCTTAGCCTGTTTATGTATGAGTATTTAGAGGTTAAGGGATACTAAGCTTTAGTTTGGCATGTTAGTGTATAAGAATTTAGAGATTATGGGTATTAACCTTTACATTTGGTCCGTTTGTGTATAATAATTTGGAGGTTATGGGGTATTTAGCTGTAAACTTTCACTGTCCGTATATAAGAGTTTGGAGGTTAGGGAGTATTGAGGTTTTAGGTTTGGCCTGGCTGCGTATAGAAATTTTGAGGTTATGTGGTATTGAGTTTTAAACTATAGGCCTGTCTGTGTATAAGAATTTGAAGTTTATGGGGCATTGAGTTTTAGGTTTGGCATGTCTGTGTATAAGAGTTTGGAGGTTATGGGGTATTGATATTTTAGGTTTGACCTGTCTGTGTATAAAATTTTGGAGGTTATGAACATTAACATTAAATTCTTTGCCCATTTGTGTATAAGAATTTTGAGGTTATGCGTACTGAGCTTCAAACTTGGTATTGGGGTATTGTGGTTTTGGATTTAGCCGGTTTGTGTATAATAATTTGCCAATCTCTTCACTCCTCACTTCACTTATAATAATGTTCATCGTGAAGAAAAAGGTGCATCCAATTTGACTCTGATTTTACTCCTATATTTAAACGAAACGTCTCCTATGAGTACATTTTCTAATTTTGTTATGAATACATTTTTCAGTTTATTCCTTATAAAAAATTAGTCTACTTAATTTACTTCTTTAAAATGTCAGGCGGACATTATTTACTATTAAAAAGTAGAAATTTTGGTGTTCAGACTTTCGGTAAAGATTAAAATCATTAATATATTCTTTTATAAGTTATAATGCCATTTTCCTCTTTTGAAAAGTATAAATTTTGATGTTTAATCTATCAACGAATAAACTGCACACTTTCTAGTTTTTTAAAAGATTAAACTACTTACGAGGGGAGACTACGGAGTCCGGGTCACCGATTTTGATTAAACTTTATGGATCGTTTTCTGGTACCTAAACAAGAAACCCGATACTCGTGATTTTATCCCATGGGCCTTTGTACAATAGATCCGGCGTCTTTCATTAACGTTGATAGTATATTAATATATATTTATTAAAACTACGAATACCAGGCTCTATTTTTAAGTTCCAAAAGTGGATCCCGAAAGTTTCATAAACATCGAAGACCCGGATTCCATGGTCTCCCCTTGTTAGTTCAATCTTTTTTGCGTCAATTTGTATTTGTTTAGGTTTAGAGTGTACAAAACTTAGTAACTGTGATTGGTTGACGCTCGATTGTGCTGGAGAAGCTGTTGATACACGATTATCATGTCTTAGCGAAAATATCATGAAGGTCATCAACGACCTGGCACCATTGAAATATTTTACTCCAAAAAATAAAGTACGGCCTCCATAGGTAGACGCTGAGTTTTCTCAAACTTACATCAAACGTGACAGCATACGGAGTCGATACAGAAGGACGAAGGAAGACACTCTGAGGAATGAGTAGATGATATTAGCAACAAAAGCAGAACAACGCACTAAAGAGGCACGTGATTCTTTCTTACAAAATAAAATATTTCAGGCTATAAATAATAAGAAAGATATCTGAAAAGAATTACGCTCTCTCGAATTCCTGCAAAAGACTAGAGAAAACCTTCACGTTTTAAAGCAAATGTACTTAACACTCACTTTGTGAGGGTCTCAATCAATCAGAGCAAATGTGAAGCAGATTTAAACGATGTCATGGCAACGGCCTGCAAGGAGGGCTTAACTTTTAAAGAAGTCTCCTTTTCAGATGTTGTCATCGCTGTCTCTCATTTCTCTTCACAAGCAACGAGAGAAGACGGAATTCCGTAAAGTTGGAATTGACTAAAGCTCTTGACAATTCATATTTATGTGGATGTATCTTCCTGGGTGCTTGGAAGAAATCACATCTTGTACCGGTAAAATGAACGTAATAACGTTAAAAAAGATCTTCCGTCTCGATTCCAGACCAATAGCGCTCCTCAGCTTTCTATCCAAAGTATTGGAGAAGATTATCCACACACAAATGACAGAGTTTGTAACTTCTAAACTGATTCTTGATCCCTACCATACTGGCTTCAGACAGTATCATAGCACTCAGACTGCCTTACTTAAGTCGACGGAAGGCATTAGGGATGGGATCGACAGCAAGAAAAAGCTTTTGACCATCTCGTTATTATTCGACTTTAGTATAGCTTTCGACACCATTTCTTCGACTAGACTTCTCAAGAGGTTGATTAGCATGGGGTTGAGTTTTCCCGTAGCATAGTCTTGTGGATTTAATCCTATAATATAGGGCGTGTGAAAAGAGTAACTACAAAATCTAATGATCAGTCAGATTGCTTCACCATCAATCTTACGTAGTGTCTCGATGTCTCGGGCTCGGTTTTGGGTCTCTGCTTTTCAACATCTAATTTAATGATTAAGCCAGCGTCTTAAGTTATGAATGTGTCCGTCGTTTTTTCTATGCTGACGTCTTCCAAATTGATGTCCGTGTAACAAAAGAAGAACTGCAGTCTGAGTAGCCGGTGGGGCCGGTCTTCGCCTTAAGGCAGGTTTGCGGTGGATTTTTTTGAAAAAATCATTTTTTTGGAAAAATCATTTTTTTGGAAAAATCATCTTTTTGGAAAAATCATCTTTTTGGAAAAATCATCTTTTTGGAAACAACATCTTTTTGGAAAAATCATCTTTTTGGAAAAATCATTTTTTTGGAAAAATCATCTTTTTGGAAAAATCATTTTTTTGGAAAAATCATCTTTTTGGAAAAATCATTTTTTTGAAAAAATCATTTTTTTTTTATTTAATTTTTTTTTTATTTCATTATTCGATAGCAATACTGTCTAGAAATATTTTAAAACTCATACAATTAGTTCCTACGGCCGGGAACAGGCAGAAAAGAGGCAGCACCTACCGCGTTTGAGCGCGCGCGCTCGGCTGCTCCTGCAGCGGCCGGCGTTGCGCTGCCGCTGCCCCCCTCTCCATCTTTAATCCTAGTCCTGCTCCTATCCCCCTTCGTAAATAGCAGTTTTGGCGGCCATTTACCTAATTCAGTGCCCGCTCAGTCATCCCAAGCGTCGCGTCGTTGTGAAATTGAACCGTTGTGAAAAAGTAGTATTTTTACTATGTGTGATCGAAAGGAAAATGAAACGGGCATGGCAAGTTACGTAGTAAGTATCTTGAGAGTTGTTTGTAATTGATCATTATATAACGTAACTTTAAGTTAAGTAAGCCCTTGATTGAACACAACAATATTTTTTCTTTATTATGATTAAATATAATAAACTTGACTTTGTTTGATTGATCTCAGTTCTTTTTTATCTGTAAGTTCGTTGCTAAATTATTTATAATTATTTATGTATTTAAAACTTGACTATTTTCCATTGATCTCATTACTTTTTTAATCTATGGCTTACCTTATCAAATAGATTATTGTATTGCTCCATGATAATTTTGCGGAATACATCAAACTCTTCTAACCTTTCACTTTTTTTAAAGTTAATTCTTCTACAAGTTTTAAAAATATCCATTAACTTGAGTTATGCCAAAAACTTTTTGAAGTAAAAAAAATATGTTTCTAGAAATAAGCGTTTAAAGTTTTTATTTCGATTTTTTCGCAAAAAATAACTGGAGTTCCATACAAAAAATTCCTTAAATAATTCAGTAAGAATCTTATTATTTTTTCTTGATAAGATTTTTACGCCTGGTACACTTAAAAGTAATATAAGCATTTTTAGCATCTTTCGGCCATGGCTTTTTTGTAAGATATATAATAACGTATCGTTTCGTTATACCCCAATTGAGTGCTCCATTATACCCCAATGATTTTGAACATCAAGATTTTTTATGTATTCGGATAATAATTTTTAACTACTGTTATATTACATTAATTTCAGCAGTATCGTAGGAAAATATTCTTTGCATAGCAATAAACTGAAAGAAATCTTTTCTTATTGAATTGCATCATGTTTACGTTATTTATAGCACATTTCATTTTAGTGCACCGTAATACCTCAGTCTTCCCTATATTTTTAGCAATAATAAAAGAAATAAATAATGTAGAAATGTGTATTTATTGCAAATAATGCAATGTTATTTACATACAAAAAACTTTCAGATTGACCTTTAATAAAGGATTTATGTGGGGTAATATTTTAAAGTCTTTATTTGTCAGTGAATTAAGGTAAAATTAGAATAAATTATGTTAAAAAAGGTTGAACGTTATTTAATTTATTATTTATTGCTATGTATAATTTTTGAGTATTTTATTTTATTTTTTGAAGTGATGGTTTTTGTGTATTTAATTTGTTTGACGTTTAATATATATTGCATGACGGTGATGTTTTCTAGGAAATATTTTTCAGAAATTTTTCTGTGTTAAAGAGAAAGCTTTGAAACGATGTAAATTTTTTAATCAAATATTTCAATAAATTTCGGGGTTCCTGAGTCAGAAAAATCGTGTTTTAAAAAATGTCTATATATGTATGTGTATATATAGGGGAGACCGGGGCATTTCGTCCATGGAGCTGATTCGTAATAGCAAATATTTTTAACTCAAATGCTTAAATTCTGAAATGTTGTTTAGAAATATTAATATGTATACAAAGAGAAGTTTTATACATAGGTTTGAACAGTATATCGTACTATTTTTATCCGATATTTTTAAGTTTTTTTTCAAGTATTTGAAATTTTTTTTATTTTATTACTTTCTTTTACTTCTAATGGCGTTTGCATATTAAGATGAAAATCCAGTGATTTTAAAAAAAGTTGACCTGTTAATCCATACACTAACATTTTGAGGACTAATTATTGGTCATAATATAAACTAAAATGTTAATTTTGAGCCCTATTTATAAATATCATATCAATTTATAAAATAAATCTGAATAATTATTAATAAAGACAGGGTTTTTAAAAAAGTTCCTTGCGCAAACCAGTTTAACCAAACACGTTAAAATAATTTAAGAACATTTTTCAACTGTTATTGGAAAAAGTATTTTTTTCGGCAGTATATATTTAATTCGTGATTAATAAAATTTAATAAAACATTCCCTGGTGGAAAATTAATCTAGAACTATGTAGATCTATCTAGTTTACCATGGGAATAATCGAGGGCCTCTATAAAACTAGATAATTTTCTACCAGGGTTTTTTAAACTTTAAAAATATATAAAACCAAGTAATTCAACACAAAAAATTGGCGAATAAAATATTTAATATCCGCGCATTTCAAAATAAAATATTACCCTCTTTTTTAAATACTTTAAGGTTTTTGTTGACCGGAAAATAGGGCTTTAAGTCTGATTTCAATTAACCAAGGCCATTTTATTCCTTACAAAATTTCACCGCAAGGAAATTGTATAATTAGTTAGCACATCGTAAAATCTAATTGTTTATAAAAAATTACACAATTTCACGCGAATTTCGATAAACAATTAGACTTTATATTGTACTCATTGATTATACAACAATTTCCTTACGGCGACTCCACCCTGAAATTTTATAAGGAACAAAATAAGCCTTGGTTCATTGAAATCGAACGAAAAATAATAAAGTTACACGTCTCGACTAAAATTGTTTTAATTCTCAAATTAAATTGTTAATATCTGCGCTACCAATGTGTCTTTTTGTTTCCTACTTAGTATAATACAACTCTTTCAGTTATACTTGAGTTGGGTGTATCAAATGGAAAGAACAATAAATAAAAATTCATTGCTAAAAGTTCTATTTTCAGGTCGACAACTACCTTAATTGATATTTTCTACAAGTTTTAAAAATATCCATTAACTTGAGTTGGGCCAGAAACTTTTTGAAGTAAAAAAAATATGTTTCTAGAAATACGCGTTTAAAGTTTTTATTTCGATTTTTTGGCAAAAAATAACTGGAGTTCCATACAAAAAATTCCTTAAATAATTCAGTAAGAATCAAGACTTATTATTTTTTCTTGATACGATTTTTACGCCTGGTACACTTAAAAAAGTGTAAAATTGCTTAAGTTACAAATAAAGGAAGATTTCCGTTGACAGATCAGCCCCGAGCAACTGTAGTCTAACAACTATAGCAAATTTATAAATAAGTCTGAAAAAAATTTTTTAGTTAAAATTATAAAGTTTATATGTACGTTAAACAGGATTTAGATTTTGGAAAATTATTAGAATAGGCAATCGCAAAACATATCGATGAATTAGCCCCGGTCGGCCCTATGTATGTGTACGCATGTATGGACCAAAATTTGTGTTCACTACAACATTTTAAGGGATACTACGCGCTCATTTTTGCAGACATATTACATATGTTTGAACTTATAACTGATTACATTTTGAAGCTGAATGGATAATACTTAATTGTTTAATAAAAATATTAATTTAGTAAAATTTATAAAAATTGAAACAACTTTTGTTTTCATTTTATACGTTAAACTTGTCAATAATATGTGTCAACAATAACTATTAAGTGATTTTTGCAAAAAAAATGTTCTTTATTTTTGCAATTGTTATCGTCATTTTATACGTTGAATTTGCCAAAAATATATACATTTTCATAAAGTAGGCGTAATTTTCTTTTGATTGATATATCTGACAATAACTTTAGAATTACTCTTGTG
Organism: Gastracanthus pulcherrimus; assembly: GCA_949152435.1. Lineage (NCBI taxonomy): Eukaryota > Metazoa > Arthropoda > Insecta > Hymenoptera > Pteromalidae > Gastracanthus > Gastracanthus pulcherrimus. The sequence continues at coordinate 49,505,143 of OX424572.1, forward strand.
AAATAATAACAAAATATTAGCTTCAAGTTTTTTAATACTTTAAATATGTAAAAAATATGTACATTTCTTTAAATATTTAACAATTAGTTTAAAGCTATTTTAGTGGAAGTAGGTATCACAACTTTGAATTTTAAATACACATTTTTCAAAAAAATTTTAATCTGGGTACTGCAAATATATAGAATATATTGTACAATTTGATTTAAAATTAATAAATAACTTTTAAATAGATATATTTGTTTATTATTTCGAATTAAAAATAAAGATACTTAATGTAGATAACCTATAATTATGTGCTCAAGACATGACTTATATAACAAACTTCTTTAAGAGAAAAAAAAATTTCCTTCAATTTTAATTAAATAATAAATTCTTATACCATACATTAAGCACATCAAAAAGTTAATTTGAAGAATATAAGGAAAATTTTGTATAATTCGTGAGTTACTTAGACAACTGTTAATTAATCATTTTTAAATCAAGTAAATACCTATATTCTTCTTAAAATTATGAAAAAAAAATTATTTAATAACAAAAGGCAATATGAAAATTAAATATGATATAAAAATGAATTTTATTTATTTATTTATTTACTTATTTATTTATTATTATCTTAGATTTATCGAAACTGTAATACTAATTTATTATTACTTTCAGTTAATTTGTACCCAAGTCATTTAAATACATAAAAATTTATATATGCTTTTAAAATTATCAAATCTTAACTCTAAACATTTTTATTAATATCTTAATTGAAGCGCAAGAATAAAGTCCGCCCGTAAGCTCTAGAAAATTTAAAACCGGAACGGCGCGCAGGTGCGAGAGAAACAGCACCATAGGAAAATAACGGCTGGCGCCTTCTCGCGGAGACTATTCAACTACTGCTTTTGAGAACCAACCGCTCCATAATAATCGTTCTTCTATATAGGTCTATATTCGTTGGCAATATACAGCCGTATGTGCGGCCAACTTAACGGTCCTTTCACTTATATATTTGTTGCGGCTAACTTCACGGTCCTTTTACTTTTCGGGCTGGAGAAAGAAAGTTGATATATTTTCAGCATTTGAGAATTACATACTCGTTTATTATGACATAAAATAACTTTTTGGCTAATATTTTTGTTGGAAATCATAGTTTAGCACGAAAACATGCTATTAAGTCGAAATAACTTGGTAATAATAGTAATAAGTACTTGTTATCGTATAAAGAAAAATCCGAACACCAATATAGAAGTAAATAGTAGCGCGGGCGCTGCGGCTTCGTCTGCTTCTCAAACTCGCCTTCGTAACGCTACCGCGCCACTTGATTTTTGTGTGTATCTCGTTTTTCGTTGTTAATAAGAAAAACGTTGAGCATCAATCGGTAGCAAATCATATAATGAAACGTTTGCCTGAAATGTTATTCATGAAAATACAAGTCATGAATTAAATAAGTTGATAAAAACTTTTAAAATCTCCAGAAAATTGATACTTGTAAACGTTGAAGGTATTTTTTGTATCTAGAAATAAATTTTTTCAAAAATCTTAAACAACATAAATTGTAGATAAGATGACTTGCTATCGAATATCATTTTTTAATAAAATTTTTTTCTAGTATTTATGCGCAAAAAAAACAGAAAGACAAAAATCAATAAAAGTGAATTAATATTGAAACAGCATTTTGCTAGAACGATTTTTGTATAGAACAAAATTTTTTAAACTGAATATAGAGTTTTAACATACATTTTATATCTCTACACTAGACTTTTTCTAGACATTATTTTTGTTTTTCTATTTTTTATTTTTTTTTCATTGTCTAGACAATGCCTAGTGCAGAAATATATTAAATAAGGGGGGTGCATTTAATGTGGCCACATTAAGCAACTTTCTATTCCCAGGAGATATATATCGGATTTTGGAGCTTTGGAAACTATTGAGACATGTTATTTGAACCTATAACTCTAATTAAACGTAACTTTAATCTCATGAGTTTTTTTGCAGAAATATTTACTCTCTGAATTCTAACTAAAGAAGTTCTAAATAGTTATAAATTGGCCACTTTACCAACAATGTTGGTAAAGTGGACATCTACCAGTTATTATGGTCGTATAGTAAGTGCTCAAAAAGTCAAGAATATCCTAGCAGAAACTTTCTTATGTGTTATTTAACTACATGGTACCGTAGCATACGCCTTGGTGTCCATATTTCCGGATTTGTAGGCCTAGGAATTTTGAAGAAGCAGCCGCCGTTTCTATTAGCGTCGATTGCCTTTTGCCTAGTAATACATTCGTATGGCCACTTTATCAACCAATAAACGTCAACGAAAGTTGCAATTTTCGCATCGAAAATAAATTCTACAACAAAAACTGGCGCATGCATTTTAAACTCTTAAAGTACGTAAAAAAAACTACAACTTATGTACCGTACGATTTCTTTTTCGATCATCTCACGCTGACACTGCTAAAAAATCAGAGATTTTATGCTTCCACGCGTAAACATGACACTATCTTATAAATAGAGGGCCCTAGCACCGCGCCTCTCAACATCATTTGTCACAATACATATACTGTAGGAGTTACGGCGCCCAGGAATATCGCATACAGCGAAATCTCGTGTAGGTGACCACACTACCTACATGGTCACATTAGCTGTACCCATCTTATAAGTATTGGTTATACTTTTGAAATGTTGTAATATTAAAAAACGCTGCCAACTGATTTGGTACTTAGCTTTCTCAAAGTGGTATGAAGATGTCATATAGTATTTATATTGCTTGAGCAGTTCATATGCAATATGTCGGGACTATTCTGATTGGTGTAAATTAGACCTAACCTCCAAAACTTACATCACAAAAATAAAAATTTCTAGGCATTTGTAGTATAAAAATATCGTTGTCCACTATTCTTTACATAATAATAAATGATTATCAAGGTCGCTATGTACGATTTGTTATGAAATCTCGACGTATAACGAAAAATACGACGCGAGGTGAAGCCGTTTATGAGGTTAAGAAACGGTAAGATGACCGTCATTTGGACCATTTTCTATTGGTTAATTATAATAATATTTCATAACTTATGAATCTATTAAAAAACTAAACCGCTGTTGTCTTCTGTTCTTTGCACAATAACAAATCATTATCACCCTCGATTTTGATGTTACTATGTAAATTTTAGACGTATAGCGAAAAATACGGCGCGAGGTGGAGGTCACAATGGTAAAATTCGCTCCGACCTCCCCATAAGTGTAATTGTTAAATAAAAATGTAGTTTTTGCACACAGATTGAATCGATTATTTTAAATGATGTTTGAGCCCAGATGAACTACATATATAGACATAAACACAACGCATGCCCGCGTGTGTATGCGTGCGTGCGTGCGTGCGTGCGTGCGTGTGTGTGTGTGTGTGTGTGTGTGTGTATGTATGTGTGTGTGTGTGTATGTGTTTGTGTGAGGGTGTCGCTCATCCGCGTTTGAATATTCCGCAGTAAAACCTAACGAAATTTTACATCCTTGCTTGTTATCTATACGTAGGAAGGGCTTGAAAATGTCAGCAATTATGCTCGACTTATTTTGATTTTATAGCCATTTTTAGAAACATAAAAAAGTATGTAATTTTAGAATGATTTGACGTAGAAATGTTTTTTTGGGGAGTGAATTTTTTTCACAATAAAGTACTCATAAAATCCTTTATTTTAAGACCGGAAACGATTCAAAATGTACCATTTCCATTTGATATATCGTTTGTTTTGAAACTTTTTATAACCACTATAACTCGAAAATTTAAAGATAAAATTGAATAAAATTTTTACTAAATATGAGTTTTAGATAGAACTATAATCCTGCAAATTTTCTAGTCATAAGCTCATTGCTTGTACAGAAACAAAAATAGAATGTTAATAGAATGCATTTTGTTGGACAACGATATCTAAAAAGGTTTTTTTTTTATTTTCCCTTCAAAGTTACAGTGATAATTAGTTAAATATTTTTTGCATTTTCTTTTACGTAAAACCAGAATATATAACGGGGAGTGAAATGGTATTCTCAGAAAAATTACAGTTTGATATATGTATGTATGTATTTATTTATGTGTGTGTGTGTGTGTGTGTGTGTGTGTGTGTGTGTGTGTGTATGTGTGTACGTGCATGTGTATATGTTGTATTTATGAGTACATCTGTAGCTCATCTGGACTCAAACATCATTTAATATAATCTAATCAATATGAGTACAAAAACTTAATTTTCATTTAACATTTAAACTTAATGTATTTTTATTGCTTATTATGAACTTCTCTAGCAGTATAAACTATACTATATACTATATGACATGATTGACACCTCTTTGAGAAAGCTAATTGCCAAATCAGTTCGCAGCGTTTTAACATTTCAAAACTCGAACAAATACATATAGTTAATATATTTCTACACTAGACATTGTCTAGATAATGAAGAAAAGTAAAAAACAGACAAACAAAAAATCTAGTCTAAAAATGTAGAAATATATAAAATATATGTATTTGTTATACTTTTAAAATGTCGTAATATTAAAATATATTTTTAAACTGTTAATATGTTATATTCTGTTTTAATTTGTTTTGTTTTGTTTGTAATTTTATTGGTTTTTTTTTATCTGTTTTTTTTTTCTTTTTACATAAATACTAAAAAAAATCTATTAAGAAATCATGTTCGATAGCGAGCCATCTGATATATACATTGTGTCTATTAAGATTATTGAAAGAATTTATTTTTAGATAAAAAAATAGCTGTAACGCTTACAGGTGGTGATTTTTTGAGATTTTAAAATCTTTTATCAATTTTTTTAATTAATGACTTAAAACATGTTGAAAGTTTCAATTTTGTATGTTATCTAATGTAAATTGTTTTACTTAAATGCGTACAACTTTATTAAAACATCCAGTTTTAATATCTAATAGGTTTCAAAACATTCTTACAATTAAAATGTTTAACAAAATTCAATAAAATTGTTTTTTATATTTTGGCCAAAAAACACCAGAGTCCTACCTTAATGTTAGAAAAAGTAAAGCAATCATTTTTGAATCTACATATTACATTAATTCTTTGGAGGATCGAGGCCTGCCAGGCATTGAGGTGGAAAACGGTGCGTACGTACCCTTCTCAGACATTGTAACTAACCTCGGTATTGTAATGGATTCAAAATTATCACCGAAGCCGCACATAGATTATTACGTTATTTAACGAGTAAATCTAGCTGCGCGATTTGCGACCTGCGGCTCTCTTTAAAAAAGACCGCTGCCAATTCATTGGTACTTAGCTTCCTCAAACTAAATAAATTGTTCCAATATCAATTTCTTTATTCTAATACATTTTTTAATACATTTTTCTAATACATTTTTATTCTCTTTCAAATTCATTTACACTGAACCGATCATATTCTTTCTACAAACCGATGAATCTTAAAATTCCGAATCCTCATTCAGAAATGAAAAAGAAAACTCTGCCATTTGATTTGGCACTCTGCTTTTTTAAAGAGATCTATTTAATTTTTTTTTGTAGTAGTTCGAAAACGTTTTTGCATTAATTTTTTTTATATAAAGCAACGTTGAGAATAGAATTTCCAACCTATTTTTGAAACGTACAGTAAACTCCAAAATATCTACCTTTCTTGACAAATATTCATTGAGAAATTGTGGAACAACTTGATATATAAAATTGCTATAAAATATAAAAAAAAATTGATAAATTATAAAAAATATATGTACCACTTTGGCAGGGAAGACGGACCATTTTGGTTGTTCCATTTGGATCGTACCATAATTGGTACCTATATTTTATTCAAAGTGGTATTTTAATAATTATTTTTATAATAATTAATAAATGTTAACAATTTTATTTTAAATTTATTTTGCTTTCCAAATTACTCTTGTTAAAATGTTGTTTAAACGTTTTTCTTTTCGAGTTTTGACATTTTTTTTACAAAAAATAATTATTTTAAAATCACAAAGATATTTTTTTGATCGCTTATATCTCGAGATGCCATGGTCACTTTTTACCAAACAGAGCTATTTTTTTTCGTTTTTTAATGAAAATTCGAAATTGAAAATAAATTTAAAGATTAATTGACTCGTCTCTTCTATAACAATTTTCCGATTTTTGGATTCTTGAATTTAGTTTTTCGAGTTTTTCCGTATGTTAGCAATATTATGCTAAAATTAGTGTAAATGCATGAAATAGAGCATAAAATTACCTATTTTTTATGGCCGCAAATTTTACATAGACTCTTTCACTTCTTTTATTATAAACGAAAAGTGTCATATTTAGTTTAAACGGTTATATCTCGAAAATCTACGATGGCATACAGTTAATTAAAATATATAAATAAATTTAATATATTACGTACATAGAAACAATTGCTGTGATAAGGATTACTACCTATCGTTCTGTAATTTTAATGAAAATTATCTTTTGTCAAATCATCAATGATAGAAAAGCATACCCTTATTGAGGTATTATTTAGAAAGAGATATAAAAATTTAAAATTATTTTATTAGAACAAAGAATTTCATATTGGAAAAATTAATTTAGTTTGAGAAATCTAAGTGCCAATGAATTGGCAGCGGTTTTTTTTCTATTACAAAGCTTCTTTTAGGAGGAAGCAAAACAGCTGCCAATACATTGGCACTAAGCTTCCTCAAACTAAATAAACTGTTCGATTGTGAAATTTTTTATTTTAATAAATTATTTTAAAATGCTATATCTTTTGCTAATTAAGGTGGCTCTCCGGTGATTTTCTCGAAAAATTTCGGTTTTTGTTAATCTTTTAAAAGTTGGTTCAACTCTTCCTTAATAGGTAGCAACAGCAACATACTGACATTTTACATTTTGAACTAATAAGTTTCATAGTTTAGTCAACGCTACTTATTGCAATTTCACGTTATTTGGTCTATTTTCGATCGTTTAACGTCTGTGAAAATTAAATAAAAGAAAGTCTTTTTTAGTTTATTTAGATTAGAAATTATCTATACTTCCTTTTAATAGTTTTTTATTTATCTTTATAAATACAATAAAGTTTGGTAAATTTGTATTAACGTATTATAAAATAATGCTACATTTTTCATTATTTTTCATCAATTGCTGTGTTTTCATTTTTTAAGTTTTCAATATTCAAAATGTTGTTGGCGCATATAAAACTAACCAATCTTAATGAATCGTTTAGTAAACGTTCTTTGAAGTATTCTTAACATGATGATGATTCTATTAACAAATTTGCACTTTTTTTAACAATTCTTAAGCATCAAACATATATTATATTAAAAAACAGTCGAGTAAAGTTGGTTCAGTTAACTTATTTATACTTTGTCAAAAACACTATCAAATTTTTTGGGTAACAAATGTCATTGTAGTGTGCGCCAACAACTTTTACCGTACAACCTAATTATACTTAAAATAAGCCTATTATTCTCAATAACTTCAATACTATTTTATAATTTTTTTTTAAATTGTGTATCAGTTGTTAATATCATTATAAACATGCCGTGTAAATATTATTTTGTTAGCTTTAAAGCTACGGAAGTTTTATTTTTCTCCGAAGAGCTCCTCTCTCAATAGTTCAAAAAAGATATTCTATTTCACGGATGTAATAGATTTTTTTATCTAAGTTCCCTATTGCAGTATCGATTTCAAAATATTGCAAAATAAAAAAATCGTTATAAAACAAAAATCAGTTGACAAAACTTTAATTTTCAATGTTTTCAAGATATAAGCAATCAATATAGTATAGTATAGTGGGCAGGTAACTCACTGTTTTTTGTTGTTCCTTTACCACGTAGCAGCTACTCTCTTTAGCAGCTCGGGTAGCACGGAGAGTAACTCTGCGTCGGTTAGAATGCAATGCAAGTGGGTCAGTCCGTCTTCGTGACTCTTTCAAGACAGACAGGAAGTCGTGTGGGACTTCAAACTGTCTGCCCGACCGAGAGTATAGACTCATGTTCTCTATGTGTTGTGCGGCATTCACATTCATTCCGGCGTCTGGCGCTCTGATATCGTGCAGTCAGGTTGACTGGCTCATACTTCTGGCCGTTGACTACTGACTCGATGCCGGGTGGTAGTGGCCGCTGTTGTGCCAGTTGCTGCTCTTGCAGCTGCTGCTGTTGCAACATGTAGACACATTGGCGCTGCAACTCATAGGCCTGTTATTGTTGCAGCTCGCGTTCACGTTGGCGTTGCATTTCTAAATGCTGCAGCTATTGCTGTTGAAGTAGTTGCTCTTGCTGTTGTTGCAATTGCTGTTGGTACAATTGTTGTTGTTGCCATCGCTGTTGCTTGATTGCATCGTCAGGTAATGTCGGCGATGGGCTGCCTTTAGTCTGTCTATCGCTGGGCCCTGATATAAGCTCTTGGTGGTATGTGGCCTTCGAGAGGTTCCTTATTCGGACCTGTGCATCTGCTCTAGATACAGGGTGCAGGGCATCTGGATCGACGTTTTCGTCAAAGATTGTCGATTTTGTGCGCTCATTATGCACTCTGTCTATATACGCCAGGTGCAGCTCCTCGTGCCTAGTTCGAGCTGCCGCAGATTTCAGATCGAGGCTCTGCTGAAAGTCCTCTTCATATTAATTTTCCAGGAGCTATTTTTGCAGCAGCCATCTATTTTAAGCGGAGACCTCCCCGCTTTAGTTGCAATTCGTGCAACGTCTCATCGATCTCCTATAGTTCTAGCGAGAAGTACCAGCTATCGAGTGCTTTGACTATTGCTGCCAACATGTTTTCCGCTGAATACCTCGAGCACGGCTACGCCGTGCGATTTTTCTTCGCGCGTGACTCTATTCCTCACGAATAGTTGATCGCGCGCTATGCTGCTCACGAATATTTCCTAGGACACACGTTTTATAAGGGCGCCATATAATGGATTAGTTGCTTCAGTGGGGACGAATATTAATTAACAATATTCACTGGAGTTCAGGGTATCCTCACGCCGTCAACTCAGTTGGGATCTCACTATCAGTGGTCTGCACTATCCGCTAATGAAGGTGCTTACCTGCTTTTAGCCAGCGCTGTACTTGTGCGCCGGCTCCGTGTGCCTGGCTAATCCCAGCCTCCCTGGATCCTACGTAACTAGGGGGTAAGAGGGAATACAGAATTGCGACGGAGGGCACCATGCGAAATAATAACGCGCGCGTACTAATAACTTAATATATATATTGTGACAATCAAAATGTATTCAGAGTGAGCGGCCTCAGGAATCGCCAACGAGAGGACGTATCAATCGAAAGGCGCTGCTCGCCCTTTAAGGTGGCTTTCCGGTGATTTTTTCGAAAAATGTATAAATGTTTTTAATTTTTTCAAAGTAGGTTCAACTCTTCTGTAACAAGTAGAAAGAAGAATATAATTATGTTTTACGTTTTAAACTAAAAAATTTCACAGTTTAGTAAAAGTCAGTTATTGTATTTACACGTTATTGTTCCTAATTTTGATCGTTTAAAGACTGTGGAAATTAAATAAAGGATAGTCTTTTTTCCATTTTAGGTAAAAATTATTTATACTTTCTTTTAAAAGCTTTTTATTTATTGTTATAAATATAAGAAAGTTTGGTAAATTTTTATTTACGTATTATAAAATAAAGCTGCATTTTTTCATTATTTTTCACCAATTGCTGTTTTCTGATTATTTAAGTTTTCAATCTTCAAAATGTTGTTGGCGCATACCAAAATAATCAATCTTGAGAAAACTTTTAAGATACGTTCTTTGAAGCATTATCAACATTAGTTAGCAGAAATATTTTGTAAATATCCATAACAAAGCTCATGTTATATGATTCTATTAACAAATTTGCACCGATTTTAACAATTTATAAACAACAAATATTTATTAATTTTTAAAATAACATAGTTAAGTAAAAATTGGTGGTTTCAGCTAACTTATTTTTATTTTAGTGTCAAAAACACTATCAAATTTTTTGATTCATTAATGTCATAGTGGTGTTCATCAAAATCCTTTACAGTACAGCCTAATTTTACTGAAAATTAACCTATTAGTCTCAATAACTTCAATATTATTTGATATAATTTTTTAAAAATGTGTGTATCAATTAATAATATCATTATAAACATGCCATATAAATATTATTTTGTTAGACTTAAAACTACGAAAGTTCTATTTTTCACCGGAGAGCCCCCTTAACGCACATATAAGGTGTGCAAAAACAGGTGGCACGCTGTGCCGAGGTCCCGTGAATATCCTCTAACTATCTTGAGAAAGACTGTTAGAGAAATAAACACTTCGCCAGAATGGAAAACTCGCCAACTATCCTGAAAAGGACTGTTGGGTAGGAACCCGAAGAAAAATGTGAATATCCTCTAACTATCCTGAGAAAGACTGTCAGAGAAATAAACACTTTACCAGATTGGAAATCTCGCCAACTATCCTGAAAAGGACTGTTGGGAAAGCAGCAAAGGAAGAAAGAATATATTATGTTCAAGTTAATTCGACCCTTATCACATTGCAAAAAATGAATAATTTCTTCAACCATTATTTCAAAAGTAAATATACAAAATTGAATCCAATTCGGTTGACATTTGAAAAAAATGTCCGCCATATTGGATCCGCCATCTTGAATTTTTCAAATCTGATTTCAAATTCATCATCAGCGATCTCGAGAACCTCAGTATTCAAAATTTGGTATAAATTAGAAAATTTTTGAAAAAAATATGAAGTTTCCGATTATTTCATGATGTCACAGGCACCATCTTGGAAAATTTTTCGGGAAAATTTGGAAACATTAAATGTTTGAACAATAATATCATTTGCAACATGAATCCATATCAAGATCTTCGTTGAACCAGTTTTATTCTAAACAAGCATGTCAAAATGTTATAAAATGTATTTCTGATTTTTCATCAAATTCAAACCGCCATTTTGAATTTTTCAACAGAAATATCAAAATTTTGACTTTAGAATCGAAAAGCGCGGACAATTTTACTTCAGAAAAGTGCTATTGGTTATTATTATTTTTTTTTTCGTCAATTTTTTAGGCAAAAAACCAATTGACTATAAAATGGCCGCTTGGGAAGAAATGGGTTAACGCACATATAAGGTGTGCAAAAACAGGTGGCACGCTGTGCCGAGGTCCCGGTCGATGATCTCGCGTCCCTCTCTTTCTCTCATTTACTCTTTCTCTCTCTCTTTATCTGCCGATATATATATATCTCGTATATATATATATATATATATATATATATATATATATATATATATATATATATATATATTAGTATAAAACTGATATTTTATTATGTAGTGTATGGTGACAACGGGATGTCACAAGCGTTTAAATCAAAATTACGTTTCCGTGTATAACAAAAGAAGGGAATTACCTTATCAAAAATTTCGTATCGGGGAAGATACATAACTTTATTCTCTCAAATGCATTTATACTGAAACGATCATATTATTTCTTCATACCAAATTATTTTACTTCATTGGTTTCAGAATAACGGAAAATAGAAAAATCATTGTAAAACAAAAATGAGTAGATGAATCTTAAAATTTTTTAAGTTCCCCATAGGAAATCCGGGAATAATCGGCTGGGATATTATCGACCAGCATCAAGGCTGGAATCCAGAGCTTAAAGCTCAACGGCTTACTCGTACCGTTCCTATCGTACGAAAAAGTGACAGTGCTGCTGAGAGTAAAAATGGTGATTAGTGCGCGTATCAGGGCTAACGACGTAAAAGTAGGGTGGGTCCCATTAATTGATCTACATCCTGATCTACTTTTTGGAAATTTCGTTGCCGAAAATAACAACGGCCAAGTCTATACAGAATGCATAAACATACGTGAAAAGGAAGTAACAATTGCCAGTCCAGTAGTTGACCTACAGTTATGTGAAAGGTTGCAGAGAACCCGCTATATCAAACCGAAGGGGTCGGCTCAGCTAAGAAGGCCGCACAATTCTCGGCATACTTAAGACACTTGTACGACACAAATAAGCAGGCGGAAAAATATAGATAGGTGCTCAACTTGAACGAAATGTTGCAGAACAACGTCCCTGCCAGAGAAGAAAGGGTCAACAAAATTATGGAGTTGGCGAACTTAAAGGGCTTCAATGAAGAGGAAATTGGTTACGTAAGGGAAATAGTGCACAAGTACGCGGGAGTTTTCGGACTCGAGGGCGAGCCACTGCCCGTGACTCACTTAATTCAACATAAAATCGTCTGGAAGTCAAATAAGCTGATACGTAACCATAGGTTCAGATTTTCTGCAGCCCTTAAGGACCACATGATAAGGGAACTCGACAAGCTACGGGCCCAAAAAATCGTGGTTCCTTCCAACTCAAACTACTCATTTTCCTTTTCGATCATATCAAAGAAGTCTGACGCTCAAGGAAACAAGAAATTTAGGCTAGTTACGAACTTTGGGGCACTGAATGATGAAACAGAGGGCAGTTGCCACCCTCTGCTCTTTACAAGCGACATTTTAGAGAACCTGGCTTCGGCAAACTACATCACGGTGATGGACCTCAATCAAGGATACCACCAGATCAAAATGCATCCTGATTTTGCACATCTCACTACTTTCTATGCACTTGGCGGCAAGCATGGAAACCAGCTACTTACTATAGGTTTAAAGGAGGCAACCATAACCTTAACCAAGGCAATGTCCCTAGCCATGGCCGACGTCCGGGACGAGAAAGTCGAGATCTACCTCGACGACTTCATAGTATTCACCGAAACCCTCGACCAGCATAAAATTTACGAACGCAGAGTACTAAAAAGATTGCTAGAAGCGAACATAACAGTGGAGCCAAGGAAGTGCCAGTTTCTGAAGAAAGAGGCTCTTTTCCTGGGATACATCGTGGGAGGAGGCGAAATCAAGACCGATCCTACGAAAACAAAGGCTATGCTCCCGTATCCTGCACCAACAGACGAGACGAAGGTCAAACAAGTCCTTGGTCTATTCAGCTACTATAGGCGCCTCATCAAAAATTTCGACAAGATAGCATGTCTACTATTCAGATTACTGCAGAAAGGCGTCGAGTTCATATGGGGTTCAGAAGAGCAGGAGGCATTTGACTCCCTCAAGAACACGTTATGCTCCGAGCCAATCTTAAAGATTCCAGACATGTCACAGCCATTGATTATCTCCACAGATAGCAGTGACTGGGCTTTGGGCGCCATCTTGTTCGAGTGCGTGCTGGGCCGTGACCAACCTTGCGCGTACGCATCACGATGCCTTAAAGGCAGCGAACTCAGATACCTGACGTACGACAAGGAACTGTTAGCGGTGGTTTACGCAAAGGCGCAGTACCGATATAACCTTTACGGCACGAAATTTACGGTCGTAACCAATCACGAATTGCTTAAATATTTCCACACATCTAAGCAGCCTGACTTGCCGCCTGAAAGCGACCCTGCTAGGCTACGTTTTGAAATACTCTACTGACCCGGAAATAAGAACGGTAATCCGGACGCTCTATCACGAAATTCGGTAATCGGCGAGGGCCAAATCAACCCTGAATTGCCGCGGAGGCAAACATACCGCCGGGAAAAATGTTTAGAACGCGCGCCCTAAGAAAACAAGGCACAGATGGGGATAAAAATACCAAACGCCGCGCATCTGAATCAGACGAAATGGAAAGTTACCAACCCAATCAGAAAAATCAAGAAGGTCAAGCGTTATCTATAAGGTCGGAGAAATCTTGGCCATTAGAAATGTTGATGACGATTTTTCCCTTGGCCGTGTTTCCCACGACGTCTTTCACGGACACGAGGTACTAGCCATACGGTGGTTTACAGAATAGGATCGCAGGTATGTATTCACCGTAAGCCATAGCAATCAACTACATTTCGCCAGCGTTCTCACCAGCACAACACTAAAAATATCAGGCAGCCGCGAATATTCGCTGAACAAAAGCGAAAGGGCAAGCATAGAATGAATCTTAATTGAATCGATCCAGTTCAGCAAAGGTGAGGCAATAGCGCCAATAGCCGCAGGCTATGAAAATTAACCAGAGTCGGACGCGTCAATGAAATCGATAAGTTCCGAATAATCGTTGTCCCCTGAGTGGGTACTTGACCTACCCTGCTCATCCAGCATCAACAAAAGCCCACCAGATACTAACCACAACAACCCGAATATGACTCCAAACCACACCCCAAATTCTCCCATAGGAGCAAGGTGGCCGTGGCTAGACGGAAAATTCCGCACGAAATGAATCGTGGATATAGAGGAGAAAAACATAAACGGGAAAAGTGGCGTTCAGATAAACGGGATGAAAAGCAAATCAAGTATCGCCTCAGATCCGGGACCGACAAACCCTACCGCCGCTGATCCGAACGAAAACCAAGAGAACCTCATTACCGAAAGAGATAAACAGATTTCAGGTCTGAAAACTACCCCGGTCATATTAACACCAAATAGAGTATCGATCGCTAATCTGTCAGAATTGCCAGTGCTAACAGAGATCGAGAGCGCAGGCCCTTTCGAAGATTTCGAGGGAATCCTGCTGAATTACGACCGCAGACGCGACCCATCTGACATAAATTCATCAATCAGCTCGGGTAATGTGCTTACCAATGATGCGACGTGACTGTCACCGAAGTCAATTAGACGGTCATGTGTCCGTTACAAAACTATACAAAATATGATAAAAATTCATGACTGAATGTGCAATTTACGTGAACTTTCGCACATGCCGTTGCATAATTGAAGGGTTGAATGCGATAATGGTACTAGCACTTTCTTGGTGATTTTTATCTGTAATAATAATGCTTTGTTCAAATTATTAAATAAAGATACAAAAATAATGTTGAGAAAATGAGCGAATTTGACAACACTTATTTGTTAATTCGTTACCCGAACATTATTATTTGAGATAAAAATCATAAAAAAGTGCTAGTACCGTTATTAATATTTGCTATAAACATAATTTTCGAGATTTATTTAAATAAATTCTGTAAATACGCAAAGACAAATAAATCTCATTATATGATATCAAGCCTATAGTCTCCAAACAATTGTTCGTAACTATTCAATGAATAGTGCAATGATATATTAAGGAAGTATACTTATGTTTTGATCGAAAAATTGAACAATCTTTGAGGATTTTTTATTTGATGAATGCAAAATATAAACATATGGAATTTAATGCCTTAATTAAGATGAATCTCGGCTGCGGGACATATTCCGGATCACTGCGATGCGCTCATTTCTTAGGCCCATAACTATCAAAATTCATCGAATTTTGTTACCAAACTTTTTTAGAATATTCTAAAATTCTAACAACATTCTTAAAATAAATATGATTTTTTTAGCTAGCACATAAGAATACACTCTCAAGGCTAGAGTACACCTGCAGGTTTCAAAAAATCAGTTTTTTTTTCTTAAAAAAACGATTCCTTGAAGCTTACTTTATACGTCAGATATATCCGAATTATTTTTTAAAGCATCCTATAAGTTTTTAGAATATTTTTATAGTATTTATTTATATTTGCAATCTTTAAAATCGTTTCTCTCGGCACTTCATTTTTTGTCTTAAAAATGCTCCTTCCATAAATACGCTCTGTGAAATAGTTTTAAACTTAACAGGATTATAGTTTTTTACATTATAAACATATTGCCAAAGCAATATATCATATAACTCTCATATACACATTTTCCACATGAACTTATTTGACAAATTTGTAAATTTTTGTTTGTACACTGTTAAAATGTGCTTGGAAATTCAATAACGGATGGTACTTGAAGAATGAGCAAAATTTGTACTTCTTCAAGTAAAATTTATGATTTTTGAATTAAAATTTATGATTTTTGAAGTAAAATTTATGATTTTTGAAGTAAAATTTATGATTTTTGAAGTAAAATCTCAAAGTTGTCACATAAAATTGCCGAGTTATCATAAAAAGTCATATATTTTCAGGCAAATTATATATAAATTTTTAGTTTGAATTTGCAACCATAAATCTTAACAGTGTAGTATAGATAGTAAGGACTAGTACACAGGTGTATCCAGTACATAATCCGCCAAATTATATTTTGTAAAACCGACGAATTTTCTTCTTTGACATTACCACAATGCTTATTACTAAGTCGGCGAAAAAGAACATAGATGCGTATTGTAAAATACGTTAAAATGATACAAGATTATAATATAAAGCACCTGTCAGAAAAAGTAATTCTTTTTGTAAAGAAGCAGTCGCTGCTACACCAAAAATCCGTGAAAGAAAATCATATCACCATAGAAAGGAAGAAAAAGAACATTGGATAGAACATAAAGCGCCATCCAAAGGGACAAAAAGAAAACATTTACAAAAATTAAAATATACGAACACGCGCAAGTGTGCTGTCGCGCACTTGCACTTATACACACATACATGCACGCGCTGCCGCGGCGCTCGAGGAACTTAGAAGTTGTTTTTTCAAGCGACCTGGAAATCCCACGGCCTAGGACGAGTCACGGACGAGTTTGAGCTCTTCGTGGCAGCTCCTTATTGCGGAGTGGATGCGAGCAAGCAGTCAGCTCTGCTCGTTGCCACACTAGCGTTCCCACACGCAAAAGTGCAGAGCTTGCACCTTTGAGCGCCGGACCGCACGATGTCGTAGCGAGGCGACTGCAAGCTGGCAGGCAGATTTCTGGCGACCACCAAAGTGGAAAATGCTCCTCTCTCCAATAAAGAGTGAACACCAACTTGTACCTCTCTCGTTCTGCCCCTTTGCCAACTCCCATCCGTCACAGAATAAAGAAATTTATATTGAAACAATTTATTTAGTTTGAGGAAACTAAGTGCCAATGAATTGGAAGCGGCTTTTTATTTGTTATACCGTGTGTATAGTAATTTTTTTAGTCTCTATAATAACTGGCAAATTAAATGATGAAATTGAATAAAATTTTTTTGGAATATTAGTTTTATATACACCTATAATTTTGCAAATTTTCAAGATGCAAGATTCATTTCTTGTAAAGAAAAAATAAATAAAATGTTAAAAAATGCAGTTTGTTGGATAACGACATCTTAAAAGACTTTTTATATTTTCGTTTCAAAGTTACAATCATAATTTATTAAGTATTTAAATTTGATTGCTAAATACATTGTCAAGTATGCATAATATAAAACACTATTAACTCTAACGAGTCCAATGAAGCACAAGCGTAAGTTACGCCTGTTCTCTCACTGATCTCGACCTAGGGAGCTCATAGTAGCTCCCGATGCGAACAGCTTATAGTAGCTCCCGATGCGAATGGCGCTTCTGAGGAATCAGCTCTGTACATCGAGAGGGACTACTCTCGCTGGTGGATGCAAGTGGGTGTTGGTGGATTCCGAGTGCGTGCACTGCATCTCCAGTATTGACCTGAGTAGTGCTTATCATCGACACGATTGTGGACCTGCTTACCTATCTTACAAGATCAAATTTCAAGTATGTATCGGGTCATTAGCAGCAGATGACGTTCGAACAGATTAAGACGCTGATCGCATCTGCTCCTGTGTAGGATAGTCCCTCTTGAGACCGCCAGTTTGTCATACAAACTGATGCTAGTGATACTGGTTTAAGAGCGGTGCTTACACAAACTATTGGTTAAATTGAACACGTATTGACACCTGTAGCCGCAGTACTGTGGGCCATACAAAAGATCCGATCTTATGTAGAAGGTTATCACTTCAAAGTCATTACAGACCATTACAGTCTGAAATGGTTACAAAATATTCAGAATCCCGTAGGAGGCGATGAAAGCGAAAGTTCGCACCAATCCTACAGAATATCCATATTGGAAAATAATTGGCAACAGACTGTATTATCATCGATCAGATCCTTCGATTGAAGATCTTTTAGAGGTTCAGGATGCTTGGAAGCTAGTCCTGCCAAACGAAAAGTGGATGCAAGTCCTACACCAAGGGCATGATAAGTCTACAGTTGGACATTTGGAACGCGCAAAAATATTTGAGCGTATCGCTTTGTTATATTATTGGCCGTCAATTAACAAGGACATAGCAAATTATGCGCGTCGCTGCGCAGTATGCCAGCAATGCAAAGCTATCCAATTAGCACCTGCAGGACTTATAGGCCAACGTATTGTAACGAGACCGTGGGAGATAGTAGCTAGAGATATTATGGGCTCCAACTCTCGTACACTGCACGGTCATGAATACCTGTTAGTATTTAAGGGGTTATATTCCCCTTATGCTCTAAAAAACAAGGCTTTGTTAATTATTTTTTTTAAAGGACATTTGAGATTAAAGGTATACAAATAATATAACATTGGATTAAGCAACTCTTGAAGAGAAAAAAAAATTTTCTTGATATTTTTTACAAAATGGCGGCTGTGCAGTGATTACCGTGAACCGCTTTTTCAAAAAGGTCTTCCGCGGCGAGCAGTACAAGTCTCGTCCAACTCCACCTATAACAAAAAAAAACTTTTTCTATTATCTACATGAGTTTTGCTAGTAAAGAAGTACACATGATTATATTTTTAGAATTTTTTTTCGCGAAATGGCGATTGTTTTTACAAAAAATTGTGTTTTCGACGAAAAAAATCGACTTAAATATTTTATAACTTTTTTTCTTGTTAATTAATCGCTAAAATCGTGTGTATTTCAGTAGATAATCAAACAATGAAGCTACTGTTAAAATTTTAAGTCAATCGGATGTAAACTTTTTGAGTTCTACTGCTTGACGATTTTGAAAACATGGTTTCGAGAAAAACGCGTTTGAAGTTTCAAAATGCTATAAATCTTAAGAATCGCAAAAATATAGTCCATAATAATTTTTTTACCTTCAGCCTGCTACCCCTGCACCATATAATTGTCCTTCCAGGGCCTTCATTTCCTCTTCTTCTATTTTTTTTGCCTGATGTAATGCTGCGCGTGGCCTCTTTCGCGATATAGGACATACGATGCTCAGCGGGTTTGACGCAATTGGCGTCCGTTTCCATGCAAAACTCCTACATGTTTGGTCCAACAGTCAACCCAAGAGCATCGTAAACGGCAAACAGACCCGAGAAGCCGTCATTGAAGATAATAACGGCTACGTCAGTCGCAATGTCAACTATAGTCTTACCGCTTGACACCGTCTTTGGAGCAATTGACCACACTACAGCATTAAACGACTCGTTATTGTTCTGAGTATACGCACCCAAGCAGCGTGACAGAAGGTTGTCGGAGCTGAGTTCATTATAAATGGGTTTTATTGCGTTAAAAACATCCTCATGCATTGGACTCTTGTGCTCGTACGTTGCAAGTGTACCAAGCGCTGTACTGCGCTGCCAAGAACACCAAGAGTCTACTCCGACGGGACACTTCTCGTGCTGTGTATTCTCCTTCGTCGACATTTTATAAAGTAACGTTGCCCAAATTTCATTCCGCATTTTTTCGACTGAATCGTAGTTTCTTCTAATAGCAAGTTCGTAATAAATAGAAAGTTCATCTATTAACTTTCCGGTCAACTTTCCTCGGCCGCCAAGACCTTTCGTTTTTTTTTCAAATTGCGCAGACGCGTTCCCATGCGCTTCTGAACGTGTCCGACACATTCTTTTTTTTCGACGATGAAATCTTTATAAGGTTTTGAGTCGACTATACCTTTATATGTTTTTGAATCGCCGTCGCCGATATATTTCAAATATTTGATATTATGAAGTTTTTCTGAGCGTTTGAACATTTCTATAACTGCGTCGATCTCCATTTTCCCGGCACTACCTTCATGGTTGGCATCACAGTTCTGTTTGTGTGAAGGGTATACCTCTTCGTATTCAGCAGTACCTTCTTTTTTTTGACAATATTCACACACTTTACAGTACTTAGATTTTACACACACATCGAATACCTTGCCAGTGTACCAACCAATCAAAGTCACCAATCCGAACAAAGACGTAAACCCTCTCTTTCACCAAGATCCATCGCCTGACACCGTAAGACCTTCTTTTTCACCTCGTTCGATAGAAATTTCTTTTTCTTTAATTGCTGATTTTTTCATAGATATAATTCGAACATATGAAGTAATAGTGGCGATATTAGATATGATCTTACTGTAAGTTGTTTGAAAAACAGGCTTTGCAAGATCCATCATAGAGCAGAACTTTTTTATACCGTTGATGTCTATGCCTATGATTCGCATAGCTAAAATAATACGGCAGTTGATCTCATAAGCACGACCATTTATTACAGGACAGCTGTTAATATCAGCATCACCACAGTTCGAACAAGACCCAATAATTTTGAAGCCTAGTCCATGCTTGTTCGACTCTAAAAACCGCACGTCACCATTACATTTTTTGCATACTACTAATTCAGAAAGAGCAGTAAATACAGCGAAAAAATTGATGAAACAGTAGCCGAAATTATTATCAACATCGCGGTCACGGTCTAAATCAATAGTTTTCAATTTCTTAGCCGAGGTACTAACGTGCTCCGAATCGCCTTCGAACGAATGGCGGTTAGGCGGGCGTCGATTACTAATTTTACTCCGTTTTGTACTTGTACTTCTTGTTTTACTGCCTTTGTGGCCAATGTACACCTTTTCACTCATAATTAAGTACTTGTAAATATAATTCACAGTTAAAAAGTAAAGCAAATCTCAAAATAACAACGTAAACAACGAGAACGGCTGATCGACTAAACAAAGGGCAAGTGTGAGTAAACAAGTGCTGTAAAGACGCTATAACCGTCGTAATGTCATGTAGCGACCTCTATAATTCAAATTTAAAACACGATATCGATAGTAGGTAACTTCTACTAATTTCCAAACCCGCGAAATTCAAAAAAGCGAGCATCGCTAAATAAGCGAAAATCGTGATTTTGGAGCGTCAAAGCTGTTTGGAAAAAATTGATTTAAAAAAATTTTGAGTTTAAATCGGTACTTGGGCGTTGTAGATTTTGATTCTAGGATTGTTTTGGCAAGATTTAAGCCAATAAAAAAAATGGGAAAAAACTAAAAAATTTGGGGGATATAACCCCTTAAAGACCTTTTCACGCGCTGGGTAGAGTGTATCCCCATTCGCAAGGCAAATGTGTAAACGATTAAATGGGAACTCAGAGAGAAGATCTTCTGACGCTTCGGAGTGCCGGAGACGTTCCACTCTGATAATGGTACGGAATTTAAAAGATAGTGGACCGATTCCTAGAATAACATGAAGTTATCCATATGAAAATACCACCATATCCTGCGCAATCATATACCGTAGAGCGAGTAAACCGCACTTACAAGACCATGATCATATGTCGTACATAGAGAAAAACCATAGAACTTGGGATTTACATATCCCCGAGCTAATGTTTGCCTACAATACAGCCGTGCAGGAATCTACGGAACTGTCACCAGCTTTTCTAAATTTCGGACGCAAACCGTTACCTCCTTGATCTCTAAATACGTTGCGGCGGCAAGAAGAACTTGCCGCAGCGCAAGTAGCAGAGACAGCTGCGTTACAGAATTGGCATGAGCGCATGAATAAATTGCGTGAAGTGCGACATTTAGCAGCAGAAAATTCAGCAAAAGCGCAAGAACGCCAAGCTAAATATTATAATAGTAAGCGGCGAGATGTGCAATATACTGTGGGCGAGAAAGCATTGCAGCGTAATCGCATTCTTGTATGTACGCCACAAGGAATTACTGCTAAATGGGCCCATACATATACTGAGACATACATGATTTCCAAGAGAGAGAAACAGAATTGAATTTGAATGTGAATTTTAATTTATTGACTGAGGACTCGAGGTTTAAATAGCCAAAACGGCATACAAAAATAATTCATATATTATGTGTATGGCGAGACAATACTCGCCACTCGCAAGAGGCCATAATTACATCATAATTGATTGCACGCACTTAAAATCTACTGTACCTAACGCTATAACACAAATATATATATCATATATATATACATATATATACATATATATATATATATATATATATATATATATATATATATATATATATATATATATATATATATATATATATATATATATATATATATATATATATATATATATATGAGGCATTCCTTGTGAACGAATGGCCCCCCCTTGCCCAAAATTTGAAGAGGCGTAGGAGAACCATCAATAGCTTAAAATGTTCGTATTGCCAAGAGCTACAAAAAGTCGAGTGGCGTTTTTGTCCATTTTGAAAATGTCGACTTCAAAATCGCGTTAAGCACCCCTAAAACGTGAAGAGTACAGATAAAAATGCCCGTAAAAATTTAAAAAAATAATCACGTTGGACTTTTTTTGACTCAAATTTTAGCTACCACTCATACTTCAAAAAATCACGTGGTAGGTTACCGAAATCCAACATGGCGGATCCAATATGGCGGCTAATATGTCGATATTTTTAAAAATCAACCGAATTGGCCCAAATTTGGTATATGGGGGTTTTTCTGGTTGCTGATGATGAATTTAAGGTCAAATCTGCAGGATTTAATATGGCGGAACCAATATGGCGACTAATATGCCGATAAGATATGGTTTTTACTCCCGCCGTTTATTTATGTATCCATGATTTCTTCACGATGACATTATTCATTTTTTTTAAGTTTGTATACCTTATCGGCATATTAGTTGTTACTTTTAGTGGCATTTTTAGTTCCAATAAGGCCGCTAGAAACTCGTGACTCATACTTTTTTTACCATAACGATTATAAAACCAGCTACATGAAACCGATTGAGGTCCATGGTGCCTTAAATAAAAGTTCTTGGAATTCTGGTCAGAAGACGTATAAAAAATTTTTTTGTTATCATAAAATCCAATATGGCGGCCAAAATCACGTGACATAGGTAGTAATTCACCAAAATCGATTACAAATAACTTTTTTAGATACGCTCACGTCTCGAAAACGCTTGAATCAATGATTTCGAAATGCTGTTCGTAAGTATATTATTTTTTTAAACATATTAGTGCCCTTGGCCACGTAACAAAACTGATTTTTCATCAAAATAGCCAAAAAAGCACTTTTTCGAATTCTACAGCTCTCTCAAAGAGCTTGAATGGTAAATGTTGAATGTTTTTATAAGCATCGTATAGTATCTTTGTTATTACTCAGGGGTTGGAATCCGCCATTTTGGATTTGGAAAATCAAGATTCTGATGGCATATTCTTAATCAGCGACCTGAAAAACCCCCAAATAACGTTTTTAGATAAAAATATACTTAATTTCAAAAAATTTGTGTCCAAAAACCTCTAAGAACTAACTTTCATAAAAATCAAACAGTAAATAAGCTCAAAAATTATTTTTTTTTCTAAACAATTTAATAACAAATAAAATAACAAATTACATTCGGTAGAATTGTAGTGAATCGTCTTACCTATCAGTAAAGACCACCACCTTGAATAAATATACGTAAATACGTTTTTTATAAATAAAAATAGAAAGCTATTTTGGTAGTCCCTATAAGGGGACACTATGCTTCTAAAGCTTAAGGTTTGATTTGTAAATAAACAAAGTTATATTGATTTTAATCCAAAACCGGTAAAATACAAATTTTATCCTCATAGCGCAAATCAATTTATTAAACAAATAATTGATTTACAACATTTATTTTGAAATTGGCTTAATATGCAATCTCACTCCTATATTTTGATTTTACTGAATTATTGTGTTCGGACCTTAATTTGTTAATCTAATCTCCATAATAACGTAAAATTGTGCAGAATATAATTGGATAAAAGATTCTTTTTATTATTACACAGTTGATTGAGTGAGCTAAATATTAATAAACAGAGATTCGATTACGCTTTTTATTACTGTCTTAAAGATATAAATGTAATTCAGTGCAATTGGTGCAGAAAAAATAGTTCATTATTATATAGTCATATCATGTTTTCTATTGTAGAAAATATAATATCCTTACTTCTTTACTCAATTACTAATTAAATTATCAATTCTTACTTATTTACTAACATTAAACATGACGTTAAGTTTTTTTTTTTTTTTTAATATTTTATCAAACTGACACATAAATATGAAGTATATCCGAAAATAAAAATAATTATTGGGTCTGACGAGACATGTATCACCCGTATTGTTTGATATTGGCCGCCATTTTGTTCAAAAAAGATTTAAATACTTACAAGGAGATAATCAGGGATCCGGATCACCGATTTCGCTCAAATTTGGAGGAAAGTTTCCAAATGCAGAAATATGAAGAAACCCAAAACTTTAGACGCCAACGAAAAAACCACAAGAAGTTAGAGCTCCTTAAGAATCATATTTAACGTATAACTGTATATCTATATATATATACGTATTCCATATATATAGATATACAGTTATACATTAAAATAGGATTTTTATGGAGCTCCAACTTCTTGTGGTTTTTTCGTTGGCGTCTAAAATTGTGGGTTTCTTCATATTTCTGCATTTAGAAACTTTCCTCCAAAATTGAGCGATATCGGTGATCCGGATCCCTGACCATCTCCTTGTTAGTACTCATGAGCAAAATACGCAAACTTCTACTCCCGCCTGGTGTCTTGTAGACTTCTTCACATTTTCAATTTGTTTTCATACATTTTAGTACCAAAAGGCCTATATCATATAGTTTACACCGACATATTGGAACTTGGGAGTAGCTAAAACAAAGATACTATACGATGCTTATAAAAACATTCAACATTTACCATTCAAGCTCTCTGAGAGAGCTGTAGAATTCGAAAAAGTGCTTTTTTGGCTATTTTGATGAAAAATCAGTTTTGTTACGTGGCCAAGGGCACTAATATGTTTAAAAAAATAATATACTTACGAACAGCATTTCGAAATCATTGATTCAAGCGTTTTCGAGACGTAAGCGTATCTAAAAAAGTTATTTGTAATCGATTTTGGTGAATTACTACCTATGTCACGTGATTTTGGCCGCCATATTGGATTTTATGATAACAAAAAAATTTTTTTATACGTCTTCTGACCAGAATTCCAAGAACTTTTATTTAAGGCACCATGGACCTCAATCGGTTTCATGTAGCTGGTTTTATAATCGTTATGGTAAAAAAAGTATGAGTCACGAGTTTCTAGCGGCCTTATTGGAACTAAAAATGCCACTAAAAGTAACAACTAATATGCCGATAAGGTATACAAATTTAAAAAAAATGAATAATGTCATCGTGAAGAAATCATGGATACATAAATAAACGGCGGGAGTAAAAACCATATCTTATCGGCATATTAGTCGCCATATTGGATCCGCCATATTAAATTCTGTATATTTGACCTTAAATTCATCATCAGCAACCAGAAAAACCCCCATATACCAAATTTGGGCCAATTCGGTTGATTTTTAAAAATATCGACATATTAGCCGCCATATTGGATCCGCCATGTTGGATTTCGGTAACCCACCACGTGATTTTTTGAAGTATGAGTGGTAGCTAAAATTTGAGTCAAAAAAAGTCCAACGTGATTATTTTTTTAAATTTTTACGGGCATTTTTATCTGTACTCTTCACGTTTTAGGGGTGCTTAACGCCATTTTGAAGCCGCCATTTTCAAAATGGACAAAAACGCCACTCGACTTTTTGTAGCTCTTGTCAATACGAACATTTTAAGCTATTGATGGTTCTCCTACGCCTCCTCAAATTTTGGGCAAGGGGGGGCCATTCGTTCACAAAGAATGCCTCATATATATATATATATATATATATATATATATATATATATATATATATATATATATATATATATATATATATATGAGGCATTCTTTGTGAACGAATGGCCCCCCCTTGCCCAATTCTCTTGCATATATATATATATATATATATATATATGCAAGAGGAAAAATACTAAACTAAAAAAATAGAAACTAAATGAAAAAGAAAAAACAGTTTGAAGCAAATAAATATGTAAGAAACTGTAGCACGTGTTGTCAAAGAAACCAATACTGCTGTATATAGTATGAAACAACGTCTTGCTAAGCATATGCATGTTTATCCCTACAATGACACAGGCAGAACAAGTGACCATGTGCATATAGGTACACAGGCATAATACGAAAATTCTTCTTTTACAAGGATTAGACGCATGTAAGATATCGCTATAAAAAATATATAAAATCAGTATATTTAATAAAGCGAAATAGGTCAGTTGTCTTTTATAATTACAAGATTATATGCTATACTCTTTCGATATACATACCCGAATACCAAAAGAAATTGTTGTATACTTGGAACAATACAAGCAATACAATGCAATAAATAAGAATATTTACTGCGAGCTTATTGTCACAAAGTTAAATTATTTCTCAAGAGAAAATGATATATCCAGGTAATAATATGTTTTTTCGCGCAACAACCCTTAAATCAAATAAGTTTATATCCATTGCTTTCGAGAACAAATTACCTACATTTAGTAAAGTTTTGCGCTTTTTTTCATTTCAAAACAGTCTCTATGCTACACGGAGAGAATTATCCGATAAAAATTACCGTAAAAATCACGGTAACCGTGAGACACTGTGCATTTCCAAGACTTTTTATATATATTTTATAAAATTATTACTTTTTATTCTATAAACTTTATTATATGAATAATAAATTTTACCTTACTGCATGGTAAATTTGACTGCTACTTGAAATTTATTAAGAAGTTGTAGAAAAAGTGCGGAGAAATATGCATAAATTTTACCGTTCAGTCACTATAAATTGAAGTCAGTATAAAGTCGCGGCAGCAAGCTTCAAGATGTCGGTAAAACAGACTCCAATTTTGCATGGTAACTGTAAGCGCCTGCATATGCCGCATGTACGTTTAACCTTAGTTTGCACCTCGACCTCGTGGAGGGTTTTTTATTAGTTATATTACTATAGTACTTATTTAATGTATAAAAGTTTGTTAAGATTAATAAATGATCTATGGTTCTAAATCGTATAAGATTTGTATTTCCCTAAACATAAAAAATGTTTTATTTGTTAAAGCTCATACAATGTTGCTATGTTCATAACAACTGTAAAATCTATATTTTTTTGTAAAAATCAAGATAATAACGTAAATTTTTCACGAATTAAATTTTTTGTTGATTGTATTTATCATTGTATTGCACCATATTGTATGAATTTCATTATTGTATTCTAGGTTAAAACCTTTCGAAATTAATTTTATTATGAAGATAAATAACGATCTAAAAAATGTTAAATTGTCATATTTTTATTGTGCAAGTGCGATATTTACATTTATGTATACATAACTTAACCTATAATTTTATATCAAATTTATTTCTTCTAATCCAATAAAATAATTACACTTCCTAAATAATAAATAAATAAGTCAGCGTAAATATAAAAAACAATCCTTAAAAATATTATATAAGATTATACTACTTAAAAATAATGTTAGTCGTACTACATTATATCAGGCCA
The DNA here is from genome assembly GCA_949152435.1 of Gastracanthus pulcherrimus. NCBI lineage: Eukaryota > Metazoa > Arthropoda > Insecta > Hymenoptera > Pteromalidae > Gastracanthus > Gastracanthus pulcherrimus. The sequence continues at coordinate 49,532,423 of OX424572.1, forward strand.
TTTTTACCCTTCTGTACTAGAATTTTTACCGTTCAGTTTAGCAAAATTCATCGTGTGAACTTAGTAAAATGTACTCAGATGGCGCTATGTCCCGCTCTTACTATTACTGAACGGTAATTTTTACCGTAAATTTAATTGTAATTTTTACAAGAAAATTCTCTCTGTATATATATGAAAAATGATCTACTATTAGAATTTCGGGAAAAATGTTAGGTTACAGTATTTCCGTAAACGACAGTGTTGATATTGTTCATTTAAAACATTGTACTTTCACGAAATCGTTGGATTTACGTTCTGCGAATAATGAAACTGTTTTAATCACTGAATACTTTATACTGTAGTTACATTTGTATACTAGTGTATTTGTAATAAAGTTTTATTTCATTTATTTAATTATGATATAGTTTTTACTGTAATTCCATTATTGATATTTATATATTTAGTACTTTTAATAAATTTGAAAGTATTGTACTAATAATTAGAAATTAATCATATAAATACGAAGTATAGATCATTTTAAAATACGATACCCATCAAGATACAATTTTGTATAATTTTTTGAAAATTACACAACGTTTGTGTAATAGTTTTTAAAATTATACAAAGTTTGTGTATTTTTTGTGTAATTTTTGTGTAATTTTTGTGTAATTGGGTGGGTCAAAAATATTGTTTTTTTGTTATCCGATGCATTTTTGTATTTTTAGCGGTTTTTCGATTTTTGAGTTATAGTTTATCGGGTTGTTTAATACCGTAGAAAAAATATCATCAAACCAGCGAAAAGGAATTTGAGAGAGCATAAAATTACCTAACTTTTTCTAACTGAAAGTTTGGATAAGGCCCTTCTTTTGTTATACACGAAAAATTTTTAAGCTTTATTATCTTTCTTATGCAGAGGAAAAAATTATTTTGTAAAAATTGAGATGAAAAGAGTAGTTTCCCCTGTCTCTTGGCTGAGCTCTTTACCAAGACTGTAAGGTCTCTTATCTTTCAAGATATTTGAAGTTAGATATTTTTTTTTCATTTTATTGCTTTTATCTCGAAGGTATCGCAGTCATTTTCTATTAAACAAACCAATTTTTAATTGTTATTTTGATGAACATACGAAACCAGAAAAAAAAAGATTCCTCGATTCGCTTTCGTTTTATAACGAATTTTCTATTTTAATACTTTGAAATCGATAATGCAATCTATGATCACAAGCTTATAATTTTGTAATTTATCTTTTCACAACAATCGATGATAAAAAAATCCACGTTTTTGAGCTATTCATAAGAAAGAAATATAGCAATTTAAAATAGTGTATTAGAATAAAGAAATTCATATTGGAACAATTTATTTAGTTTGTGGAAGCTAAATGTCAATGAATTGGCAGCGGTTTTTTATTTATTATATCATATGTTCAGTAATTTTTTTTAGTTTCTGTAATAACTCGCAAATTAATTGATGAAATTTAATAAAAAAATTTCGGAATAATAGTTTTATATAGACCTATAATTTTTCATATTTTCAATTGGTGAGATTCATTGATTCTAAAGAAAAGTAAATAAAATGTTTAAAAATGCATTTTGTTGGATAACAACATCTTAAAAGACTTTATTTTTTACTTTGAAAGTTACAATGATAATTTATTAAGTATGTAGATATAATTGCTAAATACATTGTGAATATAAAACACTATATAATAGAAAAAGTCAAATATAATGTTTAGTATTATTGATGAAAATTACTATACGTCTGATATCTCGCAAAAAAAACTTTTAAGATACAGTTTAACAACAATAATTTGAAAAGCAAAAAGAATTTTAAATATAGTTGATAAACATTTAGTTGAGGATACTTAAAACGCGAGAGTAATGGTTCAGTAACTTCATTCATGAAATTATTATATATGGATATCATTTATTGGTACGATCCGAGCGGCGCAACCAAAATGGTCCGTCTTTCCTGCTAAAATGGTACATATATCTTTTTAAATTTATCATTCTTTTCTTACATTTCAATAACAATTTTATAAATCAATTTGTTCCACGTTTCCTCAATGAATATTTGTCAATAAAGGTAGATATTGTAAAGCTTAATGTATGTTTCAATAAAAGGTTTGAAATTTTCTTTTCAACGATTCTTTATATCAAAGAAATTAATGCATAATCGCTCATGAAATATTACAAAAGAAAAATATTTTTTGTAACGCATGTATTGATTTTGCGTTTTTCTGGCATATTAAGCGGGGCTAAAGCATCTTTTTTCTGATGCGGTAACCATACACTTAGAAGAGTTCTTTTAAAACTCATTAATTATTTTAATTTTGTTACAAGATAGAAAAAAGAGTGATTAGGTATTTTCTATCTTATATATATATATATATATATATATATATATAGGTATATATAGGTATATATAGGTGTATATATATATATATATATATATATATATATATATAACATTGCAGCAAAACAGCAAAAAATTGTGGCTACACTGCTAAAAGTCCATTCCATATTCTACACAAATTTTGTGCAATTCGTTTGCACTAGTATTTGTGTAAATCTTTTACACAAATTTTGTGTAAAATCGAGCGTTGACAACTGATTTTTTGTAACACAAGCACGATTTTTGCGTTATTCTGTACCTATCAAGCGTGCCTAAAGTAAATAAGCGGGCGAAAAAGTAAATAAGAGGGCGCAAAAGTAATAAGCGGGCGCAAAAATAACTTTGCGCCCGCTTATTTACTTTAGACCCGCTTAATAGGTACAGAAAAACGCAAAAATCGTGCTTGTATTACAAAAAATCAGTTTTCAACGCTCGTTTTTACACAAAATTTGTGTAAACGATTTACACAAATATTAGTGTAAACGAATTACACAAAATTTGTGTAGAATAGGGAATAGACTTTTAGCAGTATAGCCACAATGTTTTGCTGTGTTAGCAATAATATTTCTATGATTGTATTTTTTAAGTAAAATGTTTGAGGAGATAGCAAGGGCTTAAACTCATATATGTTGTATATAATTTTTGGCACAACTCTTGACTTAAGTAGTGCAATTTATTAAAGTAATACATAAAACTGCATGATTGTCTTATTTAGTTTAGTATATTGTAATAGTATTCTTTTTCTATAAAGTAGCAATAATATTAAAACAAAATATATCAAACCAAATAACACTAGTTTCTTTAAAGTATTAATATAAACGTCGGTAATTGTTGTATACATAGAATTTATAATAACTGTCGATTATCTTTTTAAGAAATTGATACACTTTAAGTAATCAATACGTCTATACTGAGTTCGAAACAATAATTTTTGTCGAATTTTCTAATTTACACAATAAATTGCTGCTTTGTGAATATCCATTCATCCATCCAGGAAACAATGATAAATCGTTGCGTGTATCGAATGTTTTTTCTTAAAGAGTCACGTTGCGATTAAAGTTCGATGTTTTCCATTTCTTTTTCTAATTACTCTTCTGAACCTCCGGCTTTCTCGCACAATCGCTTAAGGAACGCTGAAAACATTCAATTTTATATAAATTGCATGAAGTATTGAGATTATATTTTGTTATATGACCTGGTAGAAAATTGTTCAGCTTTATCAAGGTTTCCGGCCTATTAAGCTGGGAGCCTTGATTGTAAGCAGGGAATCGAGATAATTTTCTTTCAGGATGGTTAAATATTTATAAAAAATCAAACATATAGACATACACTTTGACAATTATGGTTAGGAAAGTAATTTATAATTAAAAATACACGAAGAAAAAGTTAAAAAATTTCCCAAAAACTAGCAATTATACATAAACAAGAGCTGCGTCTCTGCTGCACTGCAACACTGCGTTTTTTCCTACAAACTGCCTTAGACAAAGACATTGAGCAGACTACTGGCATAGATCATAGTACATAATATATTGCAATAATTTTAAGGACACTTAACAAGTGTAAAGTCAAGCTTTCTTATTGTGAATTAATAAATACTCTAGTATTTTCTATTTTAGATTAAGTAGTAGAAAAGTGTCTACATGGTTTGTTATGTCATCAATCTCGTAATATGAAGTTAAAAAAATTGTAGTTTCAAAGACCTATTATAATAATCAATTAATATTTTGTACGTATTATGATCGCATCGTATTTAGTAAAATTAAATCGTGTTTATGGTTTTTAACTTTTTTTTTAAATTTTAATATTTTAAAATTGAATATCACCTGACCACGATTTAATTCGGCGATAGCAGGAAGCAGAAGCAATTAGGATAATCTACGGGGTTTACTCACAATTGACGACTTATTCAGCGATGATTTTTTTCACTTACGACATCAACTTCTTGACAAAAGCTGTAAAAGTACAAATAGGGGGATCAAACTAAGGAGGTTATTACACAATTGTTGGTACTTTGTTACGTCACTCCTTCATCTTGATAAATTTAGTTGTACTCAACCTGGTGCGTTGATTGTTATAATAATATAATAAAAGGAAGAAAATTCGTGCTTTTATTTTCATTCAAAAGGATAAAACTAAAATTTACAATAGGATCATTAAAACAAACATTTTCTAAATTTTACAATGTTAACTAAACAAACAATTTATTTTAACTAGTTTTTTGGTAAATAGTTAGAAAACCAGTAGAGAGTTTGAGAAATTGTAATAGATAAAATAATTTTTAAATTCTGTGATTTTGTGATTATGTGAAAAATTATTGATTTAACAATAAGTTTAAACCTCTGGTACCCAGCGTTCTTTTAAATGAACATGCATATTCTAATAGAATTTGAATTCAAAAGTTTTAATAAGTTATCAGATTAGTAAATTAATTAAATTCTAATAAAATTCTAATTTTTACAGAAGTAGGCCCTAAAGGGTTAACAAGATCATTTTCTGTACTTCTTATTTATATTTTAATAACAAAATGAATGAAGAGTGGGCCAGTAAATTTAAGAAATACATACATAACATTAAAAATATCTTAATGATATCAAAATAATATAACAAATTCTTATTAAGACATGCATATTTTATACTCTAATTAAGAAAATTATTTAAGTAGTATTATTAAATTTTGGTTTTGATTACAAAAATTATGTTTAATGTTACAATAACATTTGTTCACATGTAAAATAATTCTCTTTGTTTCAAAACTTGTAATATATTTAATTCTATGCAGCTTAATATGAAAGCGAGATAGGTGTATTTCAAATTACTAGACGTAATTTTACTTAAGATTCTGTTTTAATACTCACGAGCATATGGTATAAATCCGTCATCATCTTCAGGGTCCATGCACTCTCTAAGAACGGTTTCGCATTCTTGATCGCTAAGTTTTTCACCTACAAGTTAATTCAAATAATTACATTAATAATACAGATTTTTTGTTTAAACAAGTAATTTATTAAAAAACTAAGAAGTAAATCTAGAAACTATGTAAGGACCAAAACAATACAATACTGGTTTGCTTAACTGGGATATACGATGCCTATAGTATTATTTACAATTTATCTTTGAATTTTCCGTATACTTGGTATGGTACTTTTTACAATCTTTATTGTAAATTCTGCTTTAAGTATATTAATATTCATTAAATGTAAAAAATACTGCAGCATATTAGTATATTTAGTAGATATGTATGGCTAATTTCAGAATAATTAATGTAAAATGTCCCGTACTAGTAAAGCAATATGTACTAGAAAATAAATATTTAATGATCTATATATATCGCTGAATTTATTTAAATAATAATTTGTTTAATTTGGAAAAATTGATTTCTTTTTTGTTATTTTTTTGATAATCTATCTATAGAAATAATATCTCGCAGGCGGTACAACGTATAAGTAGTCAATTTCGATATATACGACTCAATGCATCACTTCAAGGTGATTCCGTCGTGTTTTCAAAAACCATCATTAACAAAAAATAAAAATAACATTAAAGTCTACGTTTTAAGCATACTATTAAAATTTTGATTAGGTGGAGTTGCCAGATGTACTGAAAGGAAAAAATGTTTGAGCTTAGATCTTTTAACATAGGCTTTTATGGCAAAATTAGCATTTATGCCTGTAACTACTTGAAAATCAATGTTTTCTTTATAAAACTACCAAAAGATTGTAGCTTTTTATTTAAAGAATCTGATTATTTATCGAAAATATGCGGTTGTCAGTCCAATATAAAAAATAATTAATGAAAAGCTAAAATGAGTATTTTTGTATGCATATATGGACGAAAAATGCTTGAAAATTGGAGGATTTTCAGCTCTTTAAATTGAATAGTTTATCTCGCAGTTTTTATCATAATTTTTTATTCTTCATAACTTTGCAACAAAACAATATTTCTATATGAAACAAAGCTTAAATTAAAGCTGGTTTAGTACATTTTTTTATCGTACTATATCATTTCTCTAACAAAAAAACTTGCAGAGTTATGATTCGAAGTATAGGTACCATTTTTTACTGTAATAAGGCGTAATTTGAATACAAAAGATCATATATTGACCCCAAGGACCTTTGAGATGAAACTACGGGTGTTAGGCATTATGTTTAAGTACCAGAAACCACTTCCCAAAACCTTATCGAAAACCGTTTGCTGCAGGTCGTGGACTCTCCTTGTGAGTAGAAAGAAAATATGATTACGGTCTGGTAAACGTTTGAAGTTCTTAAAAATGATGCATTTGTTAAGCACAATTTAACATTTTACATACCATGAATATTAACTCCGAATAACATAATTTTTCAATTAAATAATCAATCCGAGAATATTAACTCTGAATAAAGATTTAATCGATGGCTCTTACGAAGACTAGCACGTTTGTTGCGTTTCCCACAAAGAGAAATATATTTGGATTTTCACCACGGAGACTAGCACATTGCATGATTTTCCCACAAAAACTAGCACATTTGGCGATTTCTCGCCGCTCGACTTTTTCGGGCTGCTTTTATTTATTCGGGTAGCCTGATTTTCTCGGGTAAACCGATAATTTTTCAAGTACCAAAAGAATCTAGTATCCTACCTGAACACGATAAAAAAAATTCAATCCGACTCTTCGAGAGTTTATAGGTACAGCACTAATTTATATATGCTATGCGAACAGTGCTAGTTTTCATGGGAAATTTATGAAAAGTGTTAGTTTTCGTGGGAGTTTGAAATGTGCTAGTCTTTGTAAAGGGCGTCGTAATACCTGTTTGCTTTTTGTGTAAATATATATTATTTTTAATCTAGCATTTTTTGTAAACATATAAAACACTTAAAGACAGCAAATAACGTTGATGAAAAAAGGTATATTTTGAAACTTTCTGTCTATTAAAATATATAAGTAATTAAATGCAAATTATAATTAAATAAATTAAATTAATAAATAAATAGTCAAATATTTATGTAAAGAAAATCAAATTGAAACTTCATAAATATGTTTTTTTATAAAACAAATTCCTTACAAAGGGCGGCAGCTTCAACTTGGCATAGATCGGCAAAAATCTAAGTGCGGCTCTGTTTGTAAGGAAAATATATATCATCTTCCATGACTAAAAATTTTAAACCAAAATTACACTCAAAGCAAGATTTTTAGGTTGGTTCGATAATTAGGAAAAACATACCATATTTCAGATAATCACCCATTTACAGTAAACACCTGTCAATAATTATGCATACGCATCAGCTGTGAAATGACATACATGATTGTAACAGTTTGAACTGCCCTTAAAGGCTGTCCATAAATTACGTAAGACTTTTTTTAAAGAATTTTTTTACCACACCTCCCTCCTATGCAAGACAGTTTCTATTACAAAGCCGTAAAATAAGCGACATTTCTAGTCAGTAATTCGGTAAAAAGCTGGCGAGAAAATCTGTCTAAGGACTAGTTAAGAAAACTAGCTATCGTTTCTACCAATGATACTACAGGCCTATAAGCCTCATATAAAAATTAAGTTTTGGTAACACATGACCGTTACCTAAAAAGGGTGACTAAAATGTTCGTATTATCTGTAATAAAAATATAATATAGTTATAAATCGGTCTTATACAAATGCAAAATAATATTACCCAAAGTTAACAGAGTATGCGATAATTCAACGCCAAGCATCGTGCCGTTTTCACTTTTGTCATATAATTTCAGGCACTCAATGAAATCCTCATAGCATCCCTGTTCTTTATCCTTTTTAACCTGGCTGAAGATAGGCAAGAATTCCTCAAGTGTCATGGTCTTCTCGCCTCTCTTCTTCGTGCCGCCAAGTTTTTCGATGGTAGCATTTGTTGGATTCGTGTTTAAGGCCCGAAGAACGTTACCAAGATCAACAGCGTCGATGACATTGGTGCCATCGGCATCATAGATGGAGAAAGCGAATTCTGCCTCTGTTTAATTAAAAACGGTGTTTGTAAAAATAATGTTTGGATCGGAACATACATAATTATAGTATAGTTAACTCAAATGTTCATATCTTTTATTTTCAATTTTTATTCTGTTTACTCAGCTATTACTACATAATATGTACACAAATAACTTAAGATAGTTATTCCTCATTTAATTGTTGTTGATATAGAATAGGCTTTAAATAAACGTACGTAAAAATGTGCGTAATTGATTTCACTTCAGATAAGCAGTTATAACAAATGCTCTAGCTGGATAAGCATACAAAAATGCCTACAAATCACTCCAGAAATTAATCCAAATGATAATAAAGCAACTGACCCATCAGAATAGCTATCTTAATTTGCTCCGTCTTAATAATTAAAGCGTTATCTCATTAAGGGGTCCAGCCTGAGTTAAACTCGAAAAGAGATATTTTTTTATGAATCAATAAAAAAAATTTCTTTTAAAAGCAACCACTCTAAATTTTTTATTACAATAATACTTCAAAATCTTGTGCTTACGCGATACAAGATATTGCTATTGTCAATGCTATATTTATTGAGAAAACTTTGCGGCCGCACGTTTCTAGGTGACTTGATCAACAAAAAAATTTGTTCTTACGGTAATTTGACTAAAGGTGGTTCTATACCTAAAATCACTAAAAAAGTCGATTGTTTTATTGGGTTATGTTATAGTTTATAATCAAATAACTATTTTATGACCTCACAGATATCATAACTCTAATACTAAATAAAGTTATAAATATTTTAATAGAGTTATTAACATTATGTAGCATAGAAAATAAAAACTTTAAATGCATTTTTCTCGACGTACATTTTTTTATGTTCATGATGCTCCGTGCGCATGAGATTTAATTTATTTGATAAGATAGTTCGGTAATACTTATTACATTCACATTTGAAAACTTTTGTATATTTTACTTTTTTCATAAAATTCACATTAAAAAATAAGAGCCTCAATCAGTTAAAAAAGAGTTCACAAGCAGTACATGTTTACGTTTATTTAAATGTTTTTTGTTATGCCTGAATCTAAAATAATTTTTTTTAATGTAAACCTTACAATGTTTTTATTTTTGTGTCAAAAATATAAAAAATGTGATAGAAATGACTGTGAATAAATTGTATGTGCATGGAACGCGATGAAAAACGTATATTTCGTCCTTTTTTCACAATTTGAAATGGTTATCTGTTCATAAAACCAAATTATATTCATCAATTTAAGTTAAAAATGCACAAATAACTTTCTGATATGCTTATACTTAACATACTTGAAATTCAAAGCGCTGTTTTGGAAGTTGGCAAAATTTGACTTTTTTGGTATAGAACCACCTTAAGACATGTACTGCAACTTTTACAGATAACTATTTCGTTAAAAAATAATATATATATATATATATATATATATATATATATATATATATATATATATATATATATATATATATATATATATCACGTAATAAATCGGAAAAGTACGAAATTAGAAAAAGGAGGGAAAATAAGGAGGGGGGAGGGGAGGTGAGGTGATAAAATAAAAGTAGTTGGTACTGATGTATAGTACACATGTTTAAATATATAATTATGTGTTTGTATGTGTAGTTATTATGCTTAATTTGTACGACTATCGAAAAAGTCGTATAACGCAATAAATCGGAAAAGTGTAAAATTATAAGAAAGAGAAAATAAGGAGGCGGGTGGGGGGCTGAGGTGATAAAATTAAAGTAGGCGAAACTTTTGTATAGTATACATGTATAAGTACATATTTACGTGTTCGTATGTGTAGCTATTATACTTATTTTGTAAGATTTTCGAAATAGTCATGTAAAGCAATAAATCCGAAAAGTTTATAATGAGAAAATAGAGGTAAAAAAGAGATTTGGAGGGGTGGTCTGGTAATTAAATCAAAGAAGATAGCACATATGTATATTATACATGTCTAAATATATATCAAGAACAAAAACTACACATGCACACACACACATATATATATATATATATATATATATATATATATATATATATATATATATATATATATATATATATATATATTGTAAAAAAACGGTATTTTTAGTGTCGTCAATACATTGAGTAGAAAGGAATAGTGCATTGTGTAACGAGTGCGGTATAGTAGCCAGTAGCGCACGAGCGCAGCAAGTGCGACTTGTTGCCTAAGTGGCACTGAACACTACACCGCACGAGTTTCACACACTATTTTTTATCGTAAGGGCTGGTAATATGAAATGTCATACATTGCGTGGGGGTTTTGTGTACGCTAAATGGTCAAAAGACACTACGGGTGTTATTTCCTATAACGCACTCGATAGCGTGACGTAATGAAAATATCGCACGCTTTAGCGTAACGCTATCGAGTTTGTTATGGGAGTAATGCCCGCAGCGTTATTGACCATTTATTGTACGTAAAACCGTCACGAAATATGTCATTTTTCCAGCACGTATGATGAAAATGAAGTTCTTAAAAACGATGCATTTGAACATCTTAAACACAAAACTAAGACAACTATGCTATATGTTTAACACAAAAGTGATATGTATAGCCTAAAAGTAATTACCGTGGCCTGTCGCCATTGAATAATTCGCATAATTCTGAATTTATTAGACAATAACATTAGGATTTAATTATATGTAACCTATGAGACTTTATAGTACATCATACGTAAAATATGTTCCAATTTTTTCATATTTTTTTTTTAAACTTATCTATCTACGGGAGTCTAGCGAATATTGGCGCCAATTTTTTTTGTTTTAAAATCTCAGCTCAATTTATCGTATTGTAATGAGTACATCAGCATCGTAGCGTCATCTACCCTATGATGTTATTTAGTTCGATCTTCAAACAACTACGTAAGCGATCGATTCGGTTTTTATTTGCCGTTTTTATAGTTAGTTTTAACGTTTTCGGTTTAAAATTTCAAAAGCTAAGAAGATACGTAATTACCGTGGTCATCAAAATTATTGGTAAGTTACATGTGAACAGAAAAATGAATGCGGTATTCTGGTGTAATAATATGTGTTAATATATATACTATGTGAAGAAATATTTTTGTTACACTAAAATAAATCATTTATCTAGCTAAAAGTAATTACCGTTACCGTAATTACCGTGGCCGATCTGGTAAAATTCCCATAAGAAATACATGTAAAAACTTTTTTGTCACCTGTAGCTGTTTCGAAGAAAAGTTTCTCTCATTCTATCATAAATAACAACTTAAACCTCAAATTAACACTAAAAAAGAGATTTTTAGTTTAGTCCAAAAATTGGGTGAAAAACTACCGTTTTCTTGACAATCACCCATGTGCGTGTGTTACTCTGTGTATGAGTGTGTGTGTGTGTGTAGGTGTGCGTGTGTATGTGTGTGTATTTGTGTAGTTTTTGTGCTTGACTTGTAAGACTATTAAATCGTGTAACGTAATAAATTGGAAGAGCATATTAATGAGAAAATAAGGGGGAAAAAGAAGGGGAAGAGGGGTGATGTAGTGCGTGATTGAGTGTGTGAATAAGAACGTCAGCGAATGTGTAAGTATGTGATTAAGTGACTGAGAGAGCGAAAAAACTCAAGTGCTTAAGTGAGTGAGAGAGCGAAAAAACTCAAGTGCTTAAGTGAGTGAGTGAATAGTTGAGTAAGTAAATGCTTGAATAAGTAAACAAGTCAATAAGTAAGTGAGAGATTGCATGCGTAAGTATGTCAGTGAAGGAGCGAGTGAATTAGTGATTACGTATGCGAGGAAGTGATCGAATATGAAAATGAGTGAGTGTGTGCATGAGTGCGTAAGTCATTAAGTGAGTGAGTGAGCATGTGAGTGTGTCAGATTGCACATGAGTAAGTACATGTGTTAGTGGGTGAGTCAATAAGTGAGTACGTGAATGCAAGAATGGGAGCTTGTGTAAATGTATGATAGAGTGATTGCATGAGTTAGAACGTGAGTAACAAATTGCGAACGTGAATATGAGAGAGAAAAAGAAAATAAAGTATAATATGAGGAAGTGTGAGAGTATGAAGTACACATTAAATATTTGCATCCCACTATCCACACCTATACTATCCACGTACTTTACTATCCAGACACCTTTACTATCCACATACTTTACTATCCACACACCTTTACTATCCACATACTTTACTATCCACACACCTCTACTAAAAAATGTGGTTTTCTCTCACATAAAAAATATGAAAAAGTAATGTAATTGAATAGGCACTTATCTACATAGAAAATTATCGGAATTCTGATTGAAAGTGATTATAACATTTACAAGTTTGGGGTTTGCTAACTACGAATGTCTTTTTTAATAGATTCACAGATAATTTGATTTTTTATTAAGAATACTTTAGATAATAAATCAAGTGAGAAAAAGTTGCAGGTTATTTTTGTACAATAAATTTTTTTTTAAGAATTTAACAATATATTTTCCAAACATTTACAAAAATTTTTGAAAAATTTTCTGGAATTGTTATAAAAACATTTCCTAAAATATTCCATGAAATGTTATTGAAATGTTTCGACAATAATTCTCGATTATGTTGTTCAGAAACATTAAAAGATTTACCGAAACATTTCCAAAATATTTCGGTCGACAGGGCAGAAAGCCATAATATAAACCTTATTTCGAACTTTTAGATAAACATATAATAAACTTATTTAGAAAGTACACTGGAAGATTGTCGGGAGGTTCTTATCCACATAGCATGGAATGTTGTTAATTTGTTAATTAATTTTTTTATTTTATTTATTTACTTTTATTTATTAATTTATTTATTTACTTTTATTTATTAATTTATTTATTTACTTTTATTTATTAATTTATTTATTTACTTTTATTTATTAATTTATTTATTTACTTTTATTTATTAATTTATTTATTTACTTTTATTTATTAATTTATTTATTTACTTTTATTTATTAATTTATTTATTTACTTTTATTTATTAATTTATTTATTTACTTTTATTTATTAATTTATTTATTTACTTTTATTTATTAATTTATTTATTTACTTTTATTTATTAATTTATTTATTTACTTTTATTTATTAATTTATTTATTTACTTTTATTTATTAATTTATTTATTTACTTTTATTTATTAATTTATTTATTTACTTTTATTTATTAATTTATTTATTTACTTTTATTTATTAATTTATTTATTTACTTTTATTTATTAATTTATTTATTTACTTTTATTTATTAATTTATTTATTTACTTTTATTTATTAATTTATTTACTTACTTTTATTTATTAATTTATTTACTTACTTTTATTTATTAATTTATTTATTTACTTTTATTTATTAATTTATTTATTTACTTTTATTTATTAATTTATTTATTTACTTTTATTTATTAATTTATTTATTTACTTTTATTTATTAATTTATTTATTTACTTTTATTTATTAATTTATTTATTTACTTTTATTTATTAATTTATTCTTATTTTATTTATTAATTTATTCTTATTTTATTTATTAATTTATTCTTATTTTATTTATTAATTTATTCTTATTTTATTTATTAATTTATTCTTATTTCATTTATTAATTTATTCTTATTTTATTTATTAATTTATTCTTATTTTATTTATTTAATATTCCAGTGAAATATTTTAAGAAAGATTTCGAACGAAATCTTTCATAAATATTTTCGCAATATTAATTATATTATTTCAAATTCTTTATATGAAATATTTTATATTGAGGAAATCTTACAACCATATTTTAGGAAATATTCCTAGACACCCATTATGTAATCTTTCTCAAAATCTTAAAGAAATCTTCCGGTAATCTTTCACGGCATATTGCTGGCAATTTCTTTAAATACTTTACAGCAAATCGGCTGATATATGTTAATATACAATTAACGGTATAATGAATTCATGTTCGGACTTGCAAAAAAAGTGCTCGAAAATCGTTTTATAATAGACTACTTTACCTTATTCGAGAAGTATTTCATGAAATATTTTAGAAGAATTTCATGCTGTGTGGGAACCCACTATGAAATGTTTCTGTAGCATTTTAAAAAGGTTTCACTAGTAACTTTTTAAGAAATATACCCCAAATGTTTCAAGTACTTGGAACAGACATAACAACATTTCGAAAAGCTTTTATTGAAATATTTCTGAAAGGTTGAAAAATTCAAACAATTCATTTTGAAAAACTAGTATATAATGTAAAATAAGCATATAAGTAATAGATAAAAAGCTGGGCATAGCAAGCGGTACTTTTAAAAAAAAAAAATATATATATATATATATATATATATATATATATAGCTATCTAAAGTTGTGCTCCAACGTTATTAGTATATCTATATCGTGGTACAGTAACTAACAGCGAAAATCGCTTTTACACGAAAAATTTCGAAAAATAATATTACTTTTGTCAAATTTGTTATAAAAAGCCAAAATCAATTATTTGAATTGTGTATTTATTAATTGTTTATAAGACTTTTACAACAATGGTTGTTTCTATAGTCATTTTTTCCGTATAATCAATTTCCACTATTAGTTTTTCTTAGAAATAAATTTTCGATAATTTGTTTAAACAATAATTGCAACAAAATTTGCTTCCTCAACGAGAAAGCTTTGTGATATTAAAATCGCTGCTAATTCATTGGCACTTAGCTTCCTTAAACTTTATAAATTGTACTAATATGAAATTATTTATTCTATTTAATACTGTGGTGAAAACAAAATAACTCTATTGCTTTTTAATACGTCGAGATATATGTATATATTTAAATTCTGTAATTTGTGGATTCACATTTTAACTCAATTAAATATTATTTCTTACATATTGAATTGGAAAAGAAAACATAAAATATATATGAATTAACTATAAAATGCTATTCATTCTTTTCTTATTTTGAAACTATTAAATAATATTTTTTACAAGATATTGGAGTAAACGCATATTTATGTGATAAAACACGGGTTTTGAAAAAATGTTCTTTACCCACACCTATTAGATAAAATCTATTTTAAATAATTCAAGAAAATTTGTAACTATCAATGAATGAAAGTTAATATTTTAGACTATGTTTACACTCAATTTATGTTCTGAAATAAATAAAACAGTTTTTGAACCTATTCAAAAGTATAGCATAGATTATAAAAAAATATTTAAATTGTGTAAAAACTAAAAAAGTTTTTGCATATCAAGTTACATTATTTATGAATATAACATTACCTCTTTTGCAAATAAAATTTTTTCGTTTTTTGTAACTACGTTAGATTTTATGAGCAACAGATTTATTCATTAATTACAAAAATATCATGAAAATGAAAAAACTTCACAAAACAAAAACGAATTGAGGATTATTAATTTTCTTTTTAATTTAAACTTTATCAAAAAAATAAAAAAGAGCTTTGAATGGTCAATAAATACCGCATAATACGCAAGAAATCTACGATCAAAAGTTCTTTGAAAAAGGAAATACCATAATAAAATGAAAAATCATTATAATACAGAAACGATTCGATGAATCTTGAAATTTTTTTTTTCATTTAAAATCTGCATTAAAATACAAAAAAAATAAACGTTCATTGGTAAAAAATTACCGTATAATACTGGAAAAGTATA
The DNA here is from genome assembly GCA_949152435.1 of Gastracanthus pulcherrimus. Classification (NCBI taxonomy): domain Eukaryota; kingdom Metazoa; phylum Arthropoda; class Insecta; order Hymenoptera; family Pteromalidae; genus Gastracanthus; species Gastracanthus pulcherrimus. Next base: position 49,548,361 of record OX424572.1, read on the forward strand.
ATATTAGAAAAATATAATCTCAAATATCTCAAAAATTAAAAGTTCTCATGATCTGGGCAAAGAACTTAGCAGAGAGATAATAAAAATCATCATTTTAAAAAATTTTAGAAGGTATAATGCCTTTTTTGTTTTATTTATCGTTTGCCATAGAAAATCGATTTTCGTACAAAATGATTTTTTTCTAATGCATAGAAAAATGAAATGACTCAAAAATTTTACAACATGATCGTCTCTATTATCCTAATTACCTCAATTTTTTCTTAAGAATTTTCTATCATACGTTTCAGAGAAATAACCGTTCAAACAGAAAATGACGTTTCCGTTAATAACAAAAGAAAGAAGACACCTTATTTAAAACTTGGGATTGTAAAAGATAGAAAATTTTATGCACTTTCAAATGTATTTTCACTGGGTCGATGATATTATTTCTAACGTCAAAAAAATGCGAAAAATAATACAAAAAAATCGAAAAACCCCTAAAAAACAAAACCTAATCCGAAAAACTAGAAAGATCATTATTATGCCCCGTCCTTTGAAAAAGACAAACGAAATGATCCCTGGAATATCAAATGTCGCGGGAGCGCCATAAGGAAAGTATGGTTTCTGCATGGCTAGCACCCAAGCATTTATACATTGAGTTTTGACGGCGGTTTTTCCGCCCGTAGCTTCCGGTTATATTTACCGTGGATTACTCGAGATATGAATGAATACATATATACACACACGCACAAACACACACACACTCACACCCACATACCCACACCCACAGACACACACACACCCACACATACACATACACACACACAACACACGCGCGCACATACGCGCGCACACACACGTCCATACGGACATTTTTTTAAGTACCTAGTGTATTTCGATTTCTTATGTCTCAAAACATGTTTCTAACATAATTTTAAAAAAACTTTATTTTTTATTATCACAAAGCTTAGTTTTTGAGGAAGCAAAATAAGTTTAGTTAGTGTTAGAATCATGTTTTGGAACATTTGTAATCAAAATACACTATTTTTCGAAAATCTCCGTATGGATGTGTGTGAGCGTTTGTGTTTGTGTTTGCGTGTGCGTGCGTGTGTGTGCGACTATACATACATGCCTGTGTCTGTATATGTATGTGCGTGTGTATGTGTATTTGGATGTGTAAGTGCGTGTGTGTATATGTGTATGTGCATGTTTTTGTTTTTGTTTTTCAAAGAAAAGGCTCATAAATAATGTTATTTTTGTTTTCGGTGCGATTTTTTTATTGGTTTTTGGATTTTTGAGTTTCAGTTCTTCGGTTCTTTGGTATGTTAGAAATAATATCATCGAGTCAGTATAAATGCATTGGTAAGCACATGATCGAAGCTGTTTGAAAATTTTTGAGATGATTAAGAAAGAATATCAAGAAAATTATTAAGTAAATCGACGTACTAACGTCCTCTCACATAAATTAATATAATTTAAATAATTTGAATAAATTACACATGCAGAAAAAATTTGATGTGATAAAGAGTACTACTATCGTTGTTATTTTTGTATACAGGGTAATAATACTTTTTTAATAATAGGTTATATTTTGGAAACTAGTTATGGCATTTTTAATATTATTGATTGATACATTTTACAATAATTTGGTTATTAAGATAGTATAGCGGTTAACATTAATATATGAGAACCAATAATTTCTTATCGGAATGATTAAATAAGTTTGACGATGCTAAGTGCCAATGATTTGGCATCGATGTCTTTTATTATACTTTATATAACTCTAAAGAAAATTGAAACTACTCGGCTCGTATATGCTTAGAAATGGTTATATATGGTTATATGGCAGAATATATCGTTGTATGTGACAAATATATAAATCATTTTTTCTCGGATTTCGAAGGCATTTGTAATTTAGGCTGAATTTTTACAGGTGTATATGATATGGCCTAACGTATAGAACTAATTAGATGTTGGAACCAAATAGTTAACAGTTACAGATTATTTAAAATTCAAAATTTCGTAAAATTTAAAAAAAATAAAAATTTGTTTTTGTTATTTTATGCGTCAAATATAAAAAATTTGCATCTGATTGTAAACGTAATTTTTTTATTTATATATCTTCCGTTTACTTTTGAGTAATTTTTTAGAGAAAACGATTTTTAATTTTGATGATTTGTAAGAATCAAACTTTTTTTTTGTCATTTTATAGAATAGACAAGTCAAACATATGCACGTAATCATACAGTAGATCTTCTTTGCTTGTAATTATTGTACCAAATAGTTACATGTTATTATATGCGATTTCATGTAATCATACTGAATGAAACATTATTATTTGTCTATTTTACGTTGCTTTCAAGCTTTTACTTGAGATGTGCTCTTATGTGATTATAATGTATTGCATATAAAAATATTTATAGATACACAAATATGTGTACTTACACGACAAGACACATGTACAAAATTTTCGTTCAATTACATGTTACTACATGTAATCGTATGTAATGATAAGTGCAATTATACATAATCATATTGCATGTATTTGTTGTCTCAAACATAAATAAATGCAATACCTATCAATCTATCAATGATTGTCAGATATACAAATTAGAAGGTAATTACGTCTTTTTTTTTTAAACGTACATTTATTTAATACGTTTAACGTATAACAAGCCGACAAATTTTTTTGTGATTTTTAGAAATATGTGAAAATCTAATATTTTGTTTTTTGATTTCACAATGTTTTTATCCCCCTCCCCCCCCCCCCCCGCAAATTTATAAAAAAACATATATTCTGATTTAGAAACCTCGAAAACAGTAATACTCATCAAAATCTAGGTTCCAAAAACTTTCATCGTTACAAAGTTTTCTATTTGAGAAAGCAAAATTAGTAATTACCAATTTAAATTAATTTATTAAATGAATCAATTTCAGATTGAATCGATTGGTTAAATCTGAGAAAGGTAAATGCCATTAAATTAATTTTGTATATTAACTTTAAACAATTTACGGGAGAATGAAAACGAATTTAAATCGGTTAATTTTCAAAGTTTTTCTTATCACCCGTGTCTTGATATAAAACAATATTTTGGTAATATTTTATTGAGAATACAATTTAAATTTGTTTGCTTTTCTTTTAAAATGTTTAGTTTTTTTAAATTAACTATAAAATAAAAAATTCTATGAATACCGCATTCAAAATCTTCTTAAGTAACATGGACTTTAAAGTAATTTATTTTGTTTTGTGTAAGTCAATTAATTATTTTGAAAGGATACTCTTCTATTTATAAATGTCCGTGTTTTACCCTGATTTGGAAAAATTTTTAATATAAACTATAAGTTTATACTATGTGGTTTTATTGCATATAAATGCAGTTCTCGTTGATGGCACACACTTTTTACAATTAATTATTTTCTTACGGTCGAAAGTATGACGAGAATACGCTTTCAATCTAGAGAAACACGTACACATTTTTTTCAGCCACGGCGTTACTAGAGAGACTAAGTAATTTATTTTATAGCAGAGCATTTAATAGTATTCTTAATTTATAAATTTCCTTTTATACATTTCCTTAATAGTTTTAATTTAATTGTTAGTCTCCTGAAGGTAGATCACGATTATTTAATTTAATTAAAATTTAATGTTTATTTTATTTAAATAATAAAGTGTAAAAATTAACTAATTCAGTTTATAACAATGTATAATATTTTAAATATTTTTGTACTTATATTTAATTACATAAAAATGTTCACTTTTAATTTGTAAGCCAAGGAGGAAAATTTTAAAGCATCTCATCTTATTTTTAGCAATGGCTCCCTCCCCTTCTCAATCCACAAACATCTGAGCACTGGGTGTAGATTACCCCTAGCTAACCATATAAGAACAGCGTGCAAGATATTTTTAACAGCGGAATGTTCTATTCCCCAGTTAAAACGGTTACCACGAAACTTCACAAACGGAAGATTGCGCAATAGAAACATTTGGTGAATTTAGCTTAAATGAAAATATTTAATTGCCTCATTCAAATTGAAGTATATTTCTTTGACGTTGTTTTCGTCTTTAATGATTATTAATAGAACACGGAAGTCTTAACTATTTTTGATGGAATATGTTGTAATGAATTTATTGCGAAACTACTATATGTATGATCACATTTACAATTATTAAAATATATATTTATTCATATTTCTGTCAAACTTTTATATATAAAAATCTTACTTTATGAATTATTGTAAATAATAAATTATTTTATATTGAATTTTGAAACATGCTTTTAAATATCCAATTCACGAAGAAACAATTAACATTTTTTATATTAAACTTTAAATAATTGTGTGTTTAGTACCTTTTTACAAGTTGAGATTTGAAATTGTTATAGTTGCAATTATAAATATGTGTTAACTAAAGATACAGTTACGCACAATTTGACAAACAACTGACATAATTGGATCTACAAAATGTGTAATTTGTTGACTTTATTGAACCGAGTGAAGTTTGAAAATATCAATAAGAAAATCAGTCCTCATATACTACTACTTCCATATGTATTATTTACACAATATTTTTAAATTCTTCTTAAAATTCAACTATAGTTTATCTAGTTTTTCCACCGATAATAATATGTACGTACTTTACAAATTTATATGTTGCAGATTATACGTTTCACGCTAAGTTCCTTCTTTTTAAAAATAATACTTGCACAACACGTTTAGTTCACAAATTATTAAGGCTATTTGCACTTAAATTTTCACTGACAAAATATTTTGAAAATCCAACTTAATAACTCGTAGATTAATGTTAGACAAACGCGCACTCAACAATTTTTCGAATCGCATATCTATTCCACTGTTAATAGCATCACAACCGCTCAATAATTAGTTAAAGTAAGCAGTTGGTGATTTAAAAATAAATCTTATTATTAAAAAGGCGGTTGCTTTTTCGTACTTACTTTCAACATCCTTGGGTGCGAGATCAGCCTAAAAAAGATAAAAACCATTCGTGTGTAATTAATGTATGATTTTGCTTTAATTGTTTAAAGAAATTAAGTTTTCATCAAAAATATTTAGCGTTATCAAAGACAAGGACTTAAAGATTAGCTGTGCAGCTGTGCTTACCATTATTGTAATGTAAGTGTGGCCTCTGGATGCTTACTGAACCAAACTGGAATCAGAAGTGCGAGCAAGCTCAGACGCGCGTATTCATTTTATCGCTGCAGATGGCGCGGGCTACGGACATCGGCAAAGATATTTTCGAAACACCAAGAAGAGGAACATGCGACTAGCCGAAAAAGCTTTATTCTTCCCGGGATTATAAATACGACGGCAACAGCACGTTCCAAAACCATTTTGAGAACTTTTCGGTTGCGTCTGCTGGTATTGGTTTCTTTTATTAATAAAATAGTCAGTACAACGACAAATAGTCAAAACTATTTTATTATACGGATATAATGCACTAAATTACTATTTATTTTCATAATATTTTTTAAAAACCTAACTAGTTTAGGAAAATAGATCTAGCACATGATAGCCGTAACGTTTAAATTGTATAATTTATATTATATTAAAAAAACTCTGCCAGTTCATTGGCACGTAGCTTCCTCAAACTTAATTATACGCTTCAATATAAAACATTTTGTTCTAGTATAGTAATTGATGATAAAATATATTTTTTATTAAGCATTTCAAACCTCTATTGAGGCTTACAGCTGCTGTACAGTTGTATTGTTTTTACATTATACACATATATATATATATATATATATATATATATATATATATATATATATATATATATATATACAATTACGTAGATTTGGCACCGCACATGTACCTTATACATTCTTATGACATTGTTTTAAAAATTCCAGAATGTATTTATAGTAGCTATAATTCCATTTTAAGTAAATTTTTAATTCAATTTTTGCATTCATTATCGTGTCGTGCGCATTGCTATATTACATGGTTTAGATCCTGATGATCTTTCATATTACATTCTCATTTCGAATCATTGATAAAACCTTTTCTTGCTAACGAACCTGCTAAGTTATAATGATTACCTACTAAGTGTAATTATTCGAGTCAGTTATTTAAAATAGTTTATTCAATCTTATTTTAACTGCGAACCTAAATTTTAACCCAATTAAATTATATTCCTTACAAATTGTATTGGAAAAGAAAACATAAAAAATGTATCGATTAACTAAGAAGTGCTTTACAGTCTTCTCTTATTTTTTGAGAGGAGATGTGAAAGTGAACTAATAATCCCTACCTTACCGACATCACATTTATATATTTTTTTTCTCTACAATAAATAAATATTTCTAAAAAAACGCTATACTAACCCCTCCGTACTCTTACCAGGAACCTTCAGTTGAATTTTCAAATACTTTCATTATTAACTTCCGGAGTAAAATGCGTTTGAAAATATACAACTATAGTTAAATTTTCAAACGCATTTTTCTCCAGGAGTTAATAATGAAAGTTTTTGAAAATTTAACTGAAGGGTCCTGGTAAGAATACGGAGGGGATAATATGTAGTATTGCGTTTTTTTAGAAATATTTATTTATTTCAGAGAAAAAAATTTTAATGTGATGCCGGTAAGGTAGGGATTATTAGTTAACTTTCACATCTCCTAAATGCATATTTTTGTGATAAAACCAAGGCTTTCTAAAAAGATTATTTACGCACACCTGTTAGACAAAATCTATTTTAAAATATTCAAGAAAAATTTCAACTATAAATGAACGAAAGTTAATATTTTTGACTCTGTTTAAACTGAATTTATGGTCTGAAATAAATAAAATATTTTTTGAACTTATGCAAACGTATAACATGAATTATGAAAAAATATTTAAATTATGTAAAAACTTAAAAAGTTTTTGACAATAATAAATTTTGCATCACTGTAATTATTAATTAAATTTTATTTTATACTACTTTTACAAATAAAATTTTTGCATAATTTTCGAGTTTATGAACAACGTATTTATTCACTTATTACAAAAATATCATAAAAACGAAAAAATGCTATAAAAGAAAAACGAATCGATGAATCTTAATATCTATTTTATTTCAAATCTTCATCAAAAAGAAAGAAGAGCTTGGAATGGCCAACAGATACCGCATAATACTTAAGATAAAGCAATTAAAAATGTTCATATAAAATACACATTTAATCAGGGTTGGAGAGTAACTAGTTACAAAGTGACAAAATAAGTTCAAAAGTTAAACAGTTAGCAAATTTTAACTTAACTTAGTTAGTTTTTGCAACCACCTAACTTTTAAATTAACTAGTTAATTATTTTAGAGAAACTCATAACTTTTCAACTATTTGTAAGTTTATTGTATATTAAAACGACATCCAAAAAGATTGTTAATTTTATGTATACAATGATATTCTTTATTTTAAGTATGAATTAAATCAACTCCACATATTTCTTTATTTTAAACTTTATGATGAAAATGTTTAATCAAATTTCTCAAATTTTAAATTTTCATCGCCAAGATAGTTTTCAAGCAATTTTTAAGCAATAATGAAGAAAAAAGAAAAAATATTTGTTTAAGAAAATAGAATTTCGAGTGACCGCGGGCATTCTTAAATAAATAAACTTTCGGAAAACTATGAGATTCTTATAATTACATCAAAATATTTTATATTTAAGGTCGCTCTTTCATGATATTCGACATTTTAATATAAAAATTTACACAATAATTTGATTACATATTAGATTATGAGAAGCGTTTATAATATGAAAGTAAAGTACTTTAAGAATAACCAAAAAACTATTTCTATTTTACAAAATTGGATATCGTCAACCAGAGAATGATTTCACAAAACTTGTGTTTTGAAAGATTATAGGAGAACTTACCAATATATAAATTGTACAATAATCAAACCTACAAAGTTACAGCCTATATTATTTGTACACGCATAAACTTACAAAAATACGTCTACTAACTTATAAATAATTGGCTGTAGCTTTGCAGGTTTTGATTATTTTTTAATTTGTATGCGAGAAAGTTCCTCTGAAATATTTCAATAAACAAAATTATAGGTCTTTGTAATTAATATCGGATGAAAGAAAAAATTTGGATATTTTGTCATATCGAACTCTATCTAATTTTCCAATATATCAAAATCTGTATAAAAAACAATTGTTGTCACTTGAAGTGCCCTTTTTTCATAGTATAACACTCGATAACATTGATCATATTGTAATGTGTAAACAAATTATATGAATTTTTATATTCAATGTCGATTCTCACGAAAGAACCACCTTAAACTTCATTGTAAGAAGTGAAAACGTGTGTCTGTTATCGGTCATGGGCAAGTATATTCAAGTTCATTATAATTTTAATTATAATTTAAGTTCAATCATCAAAAGAGAAACCAGGTAGAATGACTCATAGTAGCCGTTTCCCGTCAGATCTCCTAGACTGAAAAGCGGTTGTAAAAACCTTAAGTTTTGGGCGCTCGCTTGCGGCATTAAAATATATCTATCGAAAAATGTTGTACACGTTTTCGATGTATTTTTTCGACAGCTTTTCGATGGTGACAATTGCTTTTTAAAATTCTTAAGCGTTACTATGTTTATTTTACCCGGGTATCCCCTACATGCATGCATGCATGCAAAGTATTTACTTATAAAATTATGCATACGCGAAACCAAAAACATATTAAGGAGACGAATCCTTTGTACCAATCTCTTTGTAATTCCTACATATATATATATATATATATATATATATATATATATATATATATATATATATATATATATATATATATACTAGGGGGGTACCCCCCTGCTCGCTCCGCTCGCCAACTTCCAAAGCATCATGAAATTTTTTGTTTTTATGAAGGTTTTCTATTTTTCCACACCACCCGTGAGGTAAATAGATTGGCGCGTTTTTTGTTTTGTTAATTAAGCTTTTTTATACATTCAAATTTATGTTTTATTTAATTCATTTATAAATAAATATATGTAACTCATACTTACATTTATTTATATTTAGTTTTAAGTATTATATTTTTTAACATATATATTTATTTTAATTTTGTTTTTTATTTGAATATAATATTGTAAAGCTCTTTTTAATTCGTATGTAATAATCTATATATGTAAATTTAATATTAATGAATATAATTAAAAAAAATAATTCTTTTGAATCTAATAAGAATTTACATTACTTTAATTTTTGTTTTAAATTAACAATATATCTTGTTATATTATATTATGAAAAACTTAAAAATTTCACTCATATAAATCTAAATTAATTTGCATGTATTTTATTTGTGTTATACTTTTTACATATTTTTTAGATTTATAATAGTAATAATGAAGATGAATCCAATAATGTATTTTATAAAATTTAAGTCTTATAAATCTAAATATGGTAGCATGTATTTTATTTGTAATAATGTGCATATGTGGCACCCCAAGGGCTAGTAAGCACCCCGACCACGCGCAGCGCGACAGTCGTTTTCCAAACATTTCCAAACGTCATGTATATAGAATGTAGGTAACAGGATAACGCTCAGCCGATAACATACCGGTAATATCGATAAAAGTATGTATTTAAAAACAGTACACTGGAAACATGTCAGTTATCGTTGGCAATACTTAAAAAATATGTAGAAAACTTAAAAACATATAGCAAAAGAAATTATACTTAAACTACAAACCTAATCTACAAATGGGGGAGCAAATTATATATTAGATCCATTATTTAACACTCGTCGGCAGCGATGGTCCTGTGGATAACGTATCTGACTCCTGATTTTTTTATGCAGGTTCAAATCAGCCCCAGTTTTTTTTTATTGTAGTTACGAAATAAATTATATTTTTATAAAGTTAAATAAAAATATTAAATTATTACTATTTTGAATAGTTTTCCAGACCACCCTAGAGGTACTATTCAAGGTGCATTGGACATTATTTTAATTTTATTTAGAAATTACTATATAAAAGAATTTTAAAATACTTGTTTATAATCTCACGACATGTATAAATTATATAGAATTATTTAATAATCTTTTTATATAAATATTCTAAATAAAACCGTAGTGTCCGTCACCAGTAGCCCTGCATAAACCACGGCAGTTTTCTCCCTTCCTCCAGGCTCCTTTAACCTTTTCCACCTCCACCAATGTGTATACTTTATCATAAAAACTCTAAAAGTACCTATTTTAATATTCACAATGTTTTAAAATATACCCGTGATGATATAATTAAAAAAATGTTTCTGATAAAAAACTGTAACTTGTTCACCTTTTTTATGATGAAGTATATAATAAAATAATTGCATTTATGTCATTATGTCTTTCACCCTCATATATGTATACAAAGCATAAGTTTTTTAATATATTCTTTTAATTAAAATATTTTTAAACATTGGTTTTTTAAAATTATCCGTGCAGATTTACTATTGATATTGTACTATTGCTTCAGTTTTATAACGATACCAAGAAAGTGTACAAATTTTTTGAAATGCAAAAAGTTTTAATAATATAACAACTTTATATTGAAAAATTATGCATAATTTACAATAGATCTTCAAAAACTCGATATAAATAGTCCAAAACTCTCTATTTTAGTTACCAAATAAGTCAATAAAATTTTGGAAAATAAATACAACGGGAAATAAATTTTTATATCAGCATAACTCTACCAATTATTATATACAGTTAAATAAATATACACTTTATTTGAAAATTCTTCTTTTATTAACATAAATATTAAAGAATACTAATGTAATATACATTTCCTATACACAATAAGAAATAAAAACAAAAAACATTGCAACGGATTTGAACCCGCATAAAAAAATTAAGAATCAGATACGTTATCCACAGGACCATCGCTGCCAACGAGTGCTGAATAATGGATTTGATATATAAAGTGCTTCCCCATTTGTAGATAATGTTTGAAGTATTGAATATAATTTGTTTTACTATATGTTTTTAGGTTTTCTACATATTTGTCGAGTATTGCAAACCATAACTGACATGTTTCCAATGTACAATTTTTATATACATACTTTTATCGATATTGCCGATATGTTATCGGCCGAGAGTTATCCTGTTACGTACATAACGCTTGGAAACATTTGGAAAACGACTGTTGCGCTGCGCGTGGTCGGGGTGCTTACTAGCCTTTGGGGCGCCTCAGTCGCCCATAAGGCTTGGCGCTTCTATTGGGGTCTATCTTCTTTGACCAACTACTGGCACTGCTGCGCGAGTTAGTGAGTACAATCTAACCTTCTTGGCTTCAGCGGTGACGTTCATTTTGCACGATGTTTAACGCTTCCTGGGGAAAGATTTCAAATATTTGAGTCCAAAGTATACTTTAAGAATGTTATTTAATTAATAGATATAAAATCAAATATTATTGTTTAGGTATGAAAGTAAATAGGTGACAATAATCGGGGTGTCAGTAGTTGAGTTCGGCATATTTTCAGGGTGTCAGTAATAACTCATGAGAATATTATTATTAATTTCATGAATTTATGATTAAAAATAATCTTTATTGAAATTGCAACCTCGTTTTTATTATCTACATGTAATCTATAATGATAAATTAAATAGAAAAATATATATTTTTGTTTAGCAAATAGTATAGACTATGCAATAATGCAACAATCGATCCTTGGGGGTGTAGTAGTCGGAACATCCACTCTATTTATTTTTATATGAAATAGATAATGTAAATATCGAAACTTTCAACAAACTTGATAACATTAATGGGCAGTTTGATTACAATAGGCACCAGTTTTTCTATTACAGAAATGTTACACCGTATTTTTGAAAGAATTTTCGTTACTTCGTGTATTGCTATAGTGTCAT